>JAHQIW010006740.1:0-50937 GCA_019055375.1 Parelaphostrongylus tenuis | reverse complement strand
AGGAGGCCGGGTTTCCTTGCAGTGGCTTGAATACAGTCTAGTCTTTCATCTCACAAGGTGAAGGGATGTCTGCACCACCTGTGGAGTCCCTAGAGAAAGCCCTAGGTCCCCGACTCCTTTCGACGGAATGCCTCACATGCCTCTGACACCTCGAGAGGCACGCAGAGCTCACTGCTTCAAAATTTGACGGAGCCTGACTCCTCTTGAACATTGACAGGAATCCCAGTATCCCTGTGGCTACTGGAAAGGGACCCTGGGTCTCCCGACTCACCTCGAGAAGCGTCCCTTTTGCCCTGCCAAGCCTCGAAGAGACTCCTGAGGTGTCCCTCGTAACTCGACAGGAGTCCTGACTTCGTTGAACAAACACGAGGGTTGAAGGGCCATCCCCGCCGTAAGTCGAGAATGTACCCCAGGTCCCCGCCGCAACTCGAGAAAAACCATGAGACTTCCCCCTCCAAGCGAGATGAGGCCCGATTCCCCTGCACTGCATGCAGAGCAATTCCGTGAGCCCCCTGAAACATGTCAGGAGCCTCGACTTGCTTGATGGATGTCGAGACAGTCCGCAAAAACACTGTCACAAGTAGAGAGGGACCCTGAGGTCACACCAGCATCGCGAAGGAGCTCCATGGGCCCCAAATCAACTCGAGATGAGGCCCGCTTCCCCTGCATTGACTCCAGAGCCATCCCCCGTTCCCCATCAAACACGACCTGAGGCTTGACTCCCTTTAGGCAACTCCAGAGGTTCCCCGAGAACAACGGGCCAAGTCTAGAGGAGTACCAAGTTCAGCAGAGCAACTCGAGGACTGCTCCGTGTACCCCAAATTGCCTCGAGATGAGAGCTGATTCCCTGGCTTAGACTCAAGACGTAGGCCACCTTTCCACAAGCCCCTCAAGAGGAGGCTTCTCTCAGCAATAGGTATGAGGGAGGGACCCTGAGATTGCTGCCTCAATGGGCATATACACCGAGAAGCCCTGACTCGAAAGGAGGCCGGGTTTCCTTGCAGTGGCTTGAATACAGTCTAGTCTTTCATCTCACAAGGTGAAGGGATGTCTGCACCACCTGTGGAGTCCCTAGAGAAAGCCCTAGGTCCCCGACTCCTTTCGACGGAATGCCTCACATGCCTCTGACACCTCGAGAGGCACGCAGAGCTCACTGCTTCAAAATTTGACGGAGCCTGACTCCTCTTGAACATTGACAGGAATCCCAGTATCCCTGTGGCTACTGGAAAGGGACCCTGGGTCTCCCGACTCACCTCGAGAAGCGTCCCTTTTGCCCTGCCAAGCCTCGAAGAGACTCCTGAGGTGTCCCTCGTAACTCGACAGGACTCCTGACTTCGTTGAACAAACACGAGGGTTGAAGGGCCATCCCCGCCGTAAGTCGAGAATGTACCCCAGGTCCCCGCCGCAACTCGAGAAAAACAATGAGACTTCCCCCTCCAAGCGAGATGAGGCCCGATTCCCCTGCACTGCATGCAGAGCAATTCCGTGAGCCCCCTGAAACATGTCAGGAGCCTCGACTTGCTTGATGGATGTCGAGACAGTCCGCAAAAACACTGTCACAAGTAGAGAGGGACCCTGAGGTCACACCAGCATCGCGAAGGAGCTCCATGGGCCCCAAATCAACTCGAGATGAGGCCCGCTTCCCCTGCATTGACTCCAGAGCCATCCCCAGTTCCCCATCAAACACGACCTGAGGCTTGACTCCCTTTAGGCAACTCCAGAGGTTCCCCGAGAACAACGGGCCAAGTCTAGAGGAGTACCAAGTTCAGCAGAGCAACTCGAGGACTGCTCCGTGTACCCCAAATTGCCTCGAGATGAGAGCTGATTCCCTGGCTTAGACTCAAGACGTAGGCCACCTTTCCACAAGCCCCTCAAGAGGAGGCTTCTCTCAGCAATAGGTATGAGGGAGGGACCCTGAGATTGCTGCCTCAATGGGCATATACACCGAGAAGCCCTGACTCGAAAGGAGGCCGGGTTTCCTTGCAGTGGCTTGAATACAGTCTAGTCTTTCATCTCACAAGGTGAAGGGATGTCTGCACCACCTGTGGAGTCCCTAGAGAAAGCCCTAGGTCCCCGACTCCTTTCGACGGAATGCCTCACATGCCTCTGACACCCGAGAGGCACGCAGAGCTCACTGCTTCAAAATTTGACGGAGCCTGACTCCTCTTGAACATTGACAGGAATCCCAGTATCCCTGTGGCTACTGGAAAGGGACCCTGGGTCTCCCGACTCACCTCGAGAAGCGTCCCTTTTGCCCTGCCAAGCCTCGAAGAGACTCCTGAGGTGTCCCTCGTAACTCGACAGGAGTCCTGACTTCGTTGAACAAACACGAGGGTTGAAGGGCCATCCCCGCCGTAAGTCGAGAATGTACCCCAGGTCCCCGCCGCAACTCGAGAAAAACCATGAGACTTCCCCCTCCAAGCGAGATGAGGCCCGATTCCCCTGCACTGCATGCAGAGCAATTCCGTGAGCCCCCTGAAACATGTCAGGAGCCTCGACTTGCTTGATGGATGTCGAGACAGTCCGCAAAAACACTGTCACAAGTAGAGAGGGACCCTGAGGTCACACCAGCATCGCGAAGGAGCTCCATGGGCCCCAAATCAACTCGAGATGAGGCCCGCTTCCCCTGCATTGACTCCAGAGCCATCCCCAGTTCCCCATCAAACACGACCTGAGGCTTGACTCCCTTTAGGCAACTCCAGAGGTTCCCCGAGAACAACGGGCCAAGTCTAGAGGAGTACCAAGTTCAGCAGAGCAACTCGAGGACTGCTCCGTGTACCCCAAATTGCCTCGAGATGAGAGCTGATTCCCTGGCTTAGACTCAAGACGTAGGCCACCTTTCCACAAGCCCCTCAAGAGGAGGCTTCTCTCAGCAATAGGTATGAGGGAGGGACCCTGAGATTGCTGCCTCAATGGGCATATACACCGAGAAGCCCTGACTCGAAAGGAGGCCGGGTTTCCTTGCAGTGGCTTGAATACAGTCTAGTCTTTCATCTCACAAGGTGAAGGGATGTCTGCACCACCTGTGGAGTCCCTAGAGAAAGCCCTAGGTCCCCGACTCCTTTCGACGGAATGCCTCACATGCCTCTGACACCTCGAGAGGCACGCAGAGCTCACTGCTTCAAAATTTGACGGAGCCTGACTCCTCTTGAACATTGACAGGAATCCCAGTATCCCTGTGGCTACTGGAAAGGGACCCTGGGTCTCCCGACTCACCTCGAGAAGCGTCCCTTTTGCCCTGCCAAGCCTCGAAGAGACTCCTGAGGTGTCCCTCGTAACTCGACAGGAGTCCTGACTTCGTTGAACAAACACGAGGGTTGAAGGGCCATCCCCGCCGTAAGTCGAGAATGTACCCCAGGTCCCCGCCGCAACTCGAGAAAAACCATGAGACTTCCCCCTCCAAGCGAGATGAGGCCCGATTCCCCTGCACTGCATGCAGAGCAATTCCGTGAGCCCCCTGAAACATGTCAGGAGCCTCGACTTGCTTGATGGATGTCGAGACAGTCCGCAAAAACACTGTCACAAGTAGAGAGGGACCCTGAGGTCACACCAGCATCGCGAAGGAGCTCCATGGGCCCCAAATCAACTCGAGATGAGGCCCGCTTCCCCTGCATTGACTCCAGAGCCATCCCCCGTTCCCCATCAAACACGACCTGAGGCTTGACTCCCTTTAGGCAACTCCAGAGGTTCCCCGAGAACAACGGGCCAAGTCTAGAGGAGTACCAAGTTCAGCAGAGCAACTCGAGGACTGCTCCGTGTACCCCAAATTGCCTCGAGATGAGAGCTGATTCCCTGGCTTAGACTCAAGACGTAGGCCACCTTTCCACAAGCCCCTCAAGAGGAGGCTTCTCTCAGCAATAGGTATGAGGGAGGGACCCTGAGATTGCTGCCTCAATGGGCATATACACCGAGAAGCCCTGACTCGAAAGGAGGCCGGGTTTCCTTGCAGTGGCTTGAATACAGTCTAGTCTTTCATCTCACAAGGTGAAGGGATGTCTGCACCACCTGTGGAGTCCCTAGAGAAAGCCCTAGGTCCCCGACTCCTTTCGACGGAATGCCTCACATGCCTCTGACACCTCGAGAGGCACGCAGAGCTCACTGCTTCAAAATTTGACGGAGCCTGACTCCTCTTGAACATTGACAGGAATCCCAGTATCCCTGTGGCTACTGGAAAGGGACCCTGGGTCTCCCGACTCACCTCGAGAAGCGTCCCTTTTGCCCTGCCAAGCCTCGAAGAGACTCCTGAGGTGTCCCTCGTAACTCGACAGGAGTCCTGACTTCGTTGAACAAACACGAGGGTTGAAGGGCCATCCCCGCCGTAAGTCGAGAATGTACCCCAGGTCCCCGCCGCAACTCGAGAAAAACCATGAGACTTCCCCCTCCAAGCGAGATGAGGCCCGATTCCCCTGCACTGCATGCAGAGCAATTCCGTGAGCCCCCTGAAACATGTCAGGAGCCTCGACTTGCTTGATGGATGTCGAGACAGTCCGCAAAAACACTGTCACAAGTAGAGAGGGACCCTGAGGTCACACCAGCATCGCGAAGGAGCTCCATGGGCCCCAAATCAACTCGAGATGAGGCCCGCTTCCCCTGCATTGACTCCAGAGCCATCCCCCGTTCCCCATCAAACACGACCTGAGGCTTGACTCCCTTTAGGCAACTCCAGAGGTTCCCCGAGAACAACGGGCCAAGTCTAGAGGAGTACCAAGTTCAGCAGAGCAACTCGAGGACTGCTCCGTGTACCCCAAATTGCCTCGAGATGAGAGCTGATTCCCTGGCTTAGACTCAAGACGTAGGCCA
Source organism: Parelaphostrongylus tenuis (assembly GCA_019055375.1). Classification (NCBI taxonomy): domain Eukaryota; kingdom Metazoa; phylum Nematoda; class Chromadorea; order Rhabditida; family Metastrongylidae; genus Parelaphostrongylus; species Parelaphostrongylus tenuis. Next base: position 46,137 of record JAHQIW010006740.1, on the reverse strand, counting down.
CCTTTCCACAAGCCCCTCAAGAGGAGGCTTCTCTCAGCAATAGGTATGAGGGAGGGACCCTGAGATTGCTGCCTCAATGGGCATATACACCGAGAAGCCCTGACTCGAAAGGAGGCCGGGTTTCCTTGCAGTGGCTTGAATACAGTCTAGTCTTTCATCTCACAAGGTGAAGGGATGTCTGCACCACCTGTGGAGTCCCTAGAGAAAGCCCTAGGTCCCCGACTCCTTTCGACGGAATGCCTCACATGCCTCTGACACCTCGAGAGGCACGCAGAGCTCACTGCTTCAAAATTTGACGGAGCCTGACTCCTCTTGAACATTGACAGGAATCCCAGTATCCCTGTGGCTACTGGAAAGGGACCCTGGGTCTCCCGACTCACCTCGAGAAGCGTCCCTTTTGCCCTGCCAAGCCTCGAAGAGACTCCTGAGGTGTCCCTCGTAACTCGACAGGAGTCCTGACTTCGTTGAACAAACACGAGGGTTGAAGGGCCATCCCCGCCGTAAGTCGAGAATGTACCCCAGGTCCCCGCCGCAACTCGAGAAAAACCATGAGACTTCCCCCTCCAAGCGAGATGAGGCCCGATTCCCCTGCACTGCATGCAGAGCAATTCCGTGAGCCCCCTGAAACATGTCAGGAGCCTCGACTTGCTTGATGGATGTCGAGACAGTCCGCAAAAACACTGTCACAAGTAGAGAGGGACCCTGAGGTCACACCAGCATCGCGAAGGAGCTCCATGGGCCCCAAATCAACTCGAGATGAGGCCCGCTTCCCCTGCATTGACTCCAGAGCCATCCCCCGTTCCCCATCAAACACGACCTGAGGCTTGACTCCCTTTAGGCAACTCCAGAGGTTCCCCGAGAACAACGGGCCAAGTCTAGAGGAGTACCAAGTTCAGCAGAGCAACTCGAGGACTGCTCCGTGTACCCCAAATTGCCTCGAGATGAGAGCTGATTCCCTGGCTTAGACTCAAGACGTAGGCCACCTTTCCACAAGCCCCTCAAGAGGAGGCTTCTCTCAGCAATAGGTATGAGGGAGGGACCCTGAGATTGCTGCCTCAATGGGCATATACACCGAGAAGCCCTGACTCGAAAGGAGGCCGGGTTTCCTTGCAGTGGCTTGAATACAGTCTAGTCTTTCATCTCACAAGGTGAAGGGATGTCTGCACCACCTGTGGAGTCCCTAGAGAAAGCCCTAGGTCCCCGACTCCTTTCGACGGAATGCCTCACATGCCTCTGACACCTCGAGAGGCACGCAGAGCTCACTGCTTCAAAATTTGACGGAGCCTGACTCCTCTTGAACATTGACAGGAATCCCAGTATCCCTGTGGCTACTGGAAAGGGACCCTGGGTCTCCCGACTCACCTCGAGAAGCGTCCCTTTTGCCCTGCCAAGCCTCGAAGAGACTCCTGAGGTGTCCCTCGTAACTCGACAGGAGTCCTGACTTCGTTGAACAAACACGAGGGTTGAAGGGCCATCCCCGCCGTAAGTCGAGAATGTACCCCAGGTCCCCGCCGCAACTCGAGAAAAACCATGAGACTTCCCCCTCCAAGCGAGATGAGGCCCGATTCCCCTGCACTGCATGCAGAGCAATTCCGTGAGCCCCCTGAAACATGTCAGGAGCCTCGACTTGCTTGATGGATGTCGAGACAGTCCGCAAAAACACTGTCACAAGTAGAGAGGGACCCTGAGGTCACACCAGCATCGCGAAGGAGCTCCATGGGCCCCAAATCAACTCGAGATGAGGCCCGCTTCCCCTGCATTGACTCCAGAGCCATCCCCCGTTCCCCATCAAACACGACCTGAGGCTTGACTCCCTTTAGGCAACTCCAGAGGTTCCCCGAGAACAACGGGCCAAGTCTAGAGGAGTACCAAGTTCAGCAGAGCAACTCGAGGACTGCTCCGTGTACCCCAAATTGCCTCGAGATGAGAGCTGATTCCCTGGCTTAGACTCAAGACGTAGGCCACCTTTCCACAAGCCCCTCAAGAGGAGGCTTCTCTCAGCAATAGGTATGAGGGAGGGACCCTGAGATTGCTGCCTCAATGGGCATATACACCGAGAAGCCCTGACTCGAAAGGAGGCCGGGTTTCCTTGCAGTGGCTTGAATACAGTCTAGTCTTTCATCTCACAAGGTGAAGGGATGTCTGCACCACCTGTGGAGTCCCTAGAGAAAGCCCTAGGTCCCCGACTCCTTTCGACGGAATGCCTCACATGCCTCTGACACCTCGAGAGGCACGCAGAGCTCACTGCTTCAAAATTTGACGGAGCCTGACTCCTCTTGAACATTGACAGGAATCCCAGTATCCCTGTGGCTACTGGAAAGGGACCCTGGGTCTCCCGACTCACCTCGAGAAGCGTCCCTTTTGCCCTGCCAAGCCTCGAAGAGACTCCTGAGGTGTCCCTCGTAACTCGACAGGAGTCCTGACTTCGTTGAACAAACACGAGGGTTGAAGGGCCATCCCCGCCGTAAGTCGAGAATGTACCCCAGGTCCCCGCCGCAACTCGAGAAAAACCATGAGACTTCCCCCTCCAAGCGAGATGAGGCCCGATTCCCCTGCACTGCATGCAGAGCAATTCCGTGAGCCCCCTGAAACATGTCAGGAGCCTCGACTTGCTTGATGGATGTCGAGACAGTCCGCAAAAACACTGTCACAAGTAGAGAGGGACCCTGAGGTCACACCAGCATCGCGAAGGAGCTCCATGGGCCCCAAATCAACTCGAGATGAGGCCCGCTTCCCCTGCATTGACTCCAGAGCCATCCCCCGTTCCCCATCAAACACGACCTGAGGCTTGACTCCCTTTAGGCAACTCCAGAGGTTCCCGAGAACAACGGGCCAAGTCTAGAGGAGTACCAAGTTCAGCAGAGCAACTCGAGGACTGCTCCGTGTACCCCAAATTGCCTCGAGATGAGAGCTGATTCCCTGGCTTAGACTCAAGACGTAGGCCACCTTTCCACAAGCCCCTCAAGAGGAGGCTTCTCTCAGCAATAGGTATGAGGGAGGGACCCTGAGATTGCTGCCTCAATGGGCATATACACCGAGAAGCCCTGACTCGAAAGGAGGCCGGGTTTCCTTGCAGTGGCTTGAATACAGTCTAGTCTTTCATCTCACAAGGTGAAGGGATGTCTGCACCACCTGTGGAGTCCCTAGAGAAAGCCCTAGGTCCCCGACTCCTTTCGACGGAATGCCTCACATGCCTCTGACACCTCGAGAGGCACGCAGAGCTCACTGCTTCAAAATTTGACGGAGCCTGACTCCTCTTGAACATTGACAGGAATCCCAGTATCCCTGTGGCTACTGGAAAGGGACCCTGGGTCTCCCGACTCACCTCGAGAAGCGTCCCTTTTGCCCTGCCAAGCCTCGAAGAGACTCCTGAGGTGTCCCTCGTAACTCGACAGGAGTCCTGACTTCGTTGAACAAACACGAGGGTTGAAGGGCCATCCCCGCCGTAAGTCGAGAATGTACCCCAGGTCCCCGCCGCAACTCGAGAAAAACCATGAGACTTCCCCCTCCAAGCGAGATGAGGCCCGATTCCCCTGCACTGCATGCAGAGCAATTCCGTGAGCCCCCTGAAACATGTCAGGAGCCTCGACTTGCTTGATGGATGTCGAGACAGTCCGCAAAAACACTGTCACAAGTAGAGAGGGACCCTGAGGTCACACCAGCATCGCGAAGGAGCTCCATGGGCCCCAAATCAACTCGAGATGAGGCCCGCTTCCCCTGCATTGACTCCAGAGCCATCCCCCGTTCCCCATCAAACACGACCTGAGGCTTGACTCCCTTTAGGCAACTCCAGAGGTTCCCCGAGAACAACGGGCCAAGTCTAGAGGAGTACCAAGTTCAGCAGAGCAACTCGAGGACTGCTCCGTGTACCCCAAATTGCCTCGAGATGAGAGCTGATTCCCTGGCTTAGACTCAAGACGTAGGCCACCTTTCCACAAGCCCCTCAAGAGGAGGCTTCTCTCAGCAATAGGTATGAGGGAGGGACCCTGAGATTGCTGCCTCAATGGGCATATACACCGAGAAGCCCTGACTCGAAAGGAGGCCGGGTTTCCTTGCAGTGGCTTGAATACAGTCTAGTCTTTCATCTCACAAGGTGAAGGGATGTCTGCACCACCTGTGGAGTCCCTAGAGAAAGCCCTAGGTCCCCGACTCCTTTCGACGGAATGCCTCACATGCCTCTGACACCTCGAGAGGCACGCAGAGCTCACTGCTTCAAAATTTGACGGAGCCTGACTCCTCTTGAACATTGACAGGAATCCCAGTATCCCTGTGGCTACTGGAAAGGGACCCTGGGTCTCCCGACTCACCTCGAGAAGCGTCCCTTTTGCCCTGCCAAGCCTCGAAGAGACTCCTGAGGTGTCCCTCGTAACTCGACAGGAGTCCTGACTTCGTTGAACAAACACGAGGGTTGAAGGGCCATCCCCGCCGTAAGTCGAGAATGTACCCCAGGTCCCCGCCGCAACTCGAGAAAAACCATGAGACTTCCCCCTCCAAGCGAGATGAGGCCCGATTCCCCTGCACTGCATGCAGAGCAATTCCGTGAGCCCCCTGAAACATGTCAGGAGCCTCGACTTGCTTGATGGATGTCGAGACAGTCCGCAAAAACACTGTCACAAGTAGAGAGGGACCCTGAGGTCACACCAGCATCGCGAAGGAGCTCCATGGGCCCCAAATCAACTCGAGATGAGGCCCGCTTCCCCTGCATTGACTCCAGAGCCATCCCCGTTCCCCATCAAACACGACCTGAGGCTTGACTCCCTTTAGGCAACTCCAGAGGTTCCCCGAGAACAACGGGCCAAGTCTAGAGGAGTACCAAGTTCAGCAGAGCAACTCGAGGACTGCTCCGTGTACCCCAAATTGCCTCGAGATGAGAGCTGATTCCCTGGCTTAGACTCAAGACGTAGGCCACCTTTCCACAAGCCCCTCAAGAGGAGGCTTCTCTCAGCAATAGGTATGAGGGAGGGACCCTGAGATTGCTGCCTCAATGGGCATATACACCGAGAAGCCCTGACTCGAAAGGAGGCCGGGTTTCCTTGCAGTGGCTTGAATACAGTCTAGTCTTTCATCTCACAAGGTGAAGGGATGTCTGCACCACCTGTGGAGTCCCTAGAGAAAGCCCTAGGTCCCCGACTCCTTTCGACGGAATGCCTCACATGCCTCTGACACCTCGAGAGGCACGCAGAGCTCACTGCTTCAAAATTTGACGGAGCCTGACTCCTCTTGAACATTGACAGGAATCCCAGTATCCCTGTGGCTACTGGAAAGGGACCCTGGGTCTCCCGACTCACCTCGAGAAGCGTCCCTTTTGCCCTGCCAAGCCTCGAAGAGACTCCTGAGGTGTCCCTCGTAACTCGACAGGAGTCCTGACTTCGTTGAACAAACACGAGGGTTGAAGGGCCATCCCCGCCGTAAGTCGAGAATGTACCCCAGGTCCCCGCCGCAACTCGAGAAAAACCATGAGACTTCCCCCTCCAAGCGAGATGAGGCCCGATTCCCCTGCACTGCATGCAGAGCAATTCCGTGAGCCCCCTGAAACATGTCAGGAGCCTCGACTTGCTTGATGGATGTCGAGACAGTCCGCAAAAACACTGTCACAAGTAGAGAGGGACCCTGAGGTCACACCAGCATCGCGAAGGAGCTCCATGGGCCCCAAATCAACTCGAGATGAGGCCCGCTTCCCCTGCATTGACTCCAGAGCCATCCCCGTTCCCCATCAAACACGACCTGAGGCTTGACTCCCTTTAGGCAACTCCAGAGGTTCCCCGAGAACAACGGGCCAAGTCTAGAGGAGTACCAAGTTCAGCAGAGCAACTCGAGGACTGCTCCGTGTACCCCAAATTGCCTCGAGATGAGAGCTGATTCCCTGGCTTAGACTCAAGACGTAGGCCACCTTTCCACAAGCCCCTCAAGAGGAGGCTTCTCTCAGCAATAGGTATGAGGGAGGGACCCTGAGATTGCTGCCTCAATGGGCATATACACCGAGAAGCCCTGACTCGAAAGGAGGCCGGGTTTCCTTGCAGTGGCTTGAATACAGTCTAGTCTTTCATCTCACAAGGTGAAGGGATGTCTGCACCACCTGTGGAGTCCCTAGAGAAAGCCCTAGGTCCCCGACTCCTTTCGACGGAATGCCTCACATGCCTCTGACACCTCGAGAGGCACGCAGAGCTCACTGCTTCAAAATTTGACGGAGCCTGACTCCTCTTGAACATTGACAGGAATCCCAGTATCCCTGTGGCTACTGGAAAGGGACCCTGGGTCTCCCGACTCACCTCGAGAAGCGTCCCTTTTGCCCTGCCAAGCCTCGAAGAGACTCCTGAGGTGTCCCTCGTAACTCGACAGGAGTCCTGACTTCGTTGAACAAACACGAGGGTTGAAGGGCCATCCCCGCCGTAAGTCGAGAATGTACCCCAGGTCCCCGCCGCAACTCGAGAAAAACCATGAGACTTCCCCCTCCAAGCGAGATGAGGCCCGATTCCCCTGCACTGCATGCAGAGCAATTCCGTGAGCCCCCTGAAACATGTCAGGAGCCTCGACTTGCTTGATGGATGTCGAGACAGTCCGCAAAAACACTGTCACAAGTAGAGAGGGACCCTGAGGTCACACCAGCATCGCGAAGGAGCTCCATGGGCCCCAAATCAACTCGAGATGAGGCCCGCTTCCCCTGCATTGACTCCAGAGCCATCCCCCGTTCCCCATCAAACACGACCTGAGGCTTGACTCCCTTTAGGCAACTCCAGAGGTTCCCGGAGAACAACGGGCCAAGTCTAGAGGAGTACCAAGTTCAGCAGAGCAACTCGAGGACTGCTCCGTGTACCCCAAATTGCCTCGAGATGAGAGCTGATTCCCTGGCTTAGACTCAAGACGTAGGCCACCTTTCCACAAGCCCCTCAAGAGGAGGCTTCTCTCAGCAATAGGTATGAGGGAGGGACCCTGAGATTGCTGCCTCAATGGGCATATACACCGAGAAGCCCTGACTCGAAAGGAGGCCGGGTTTCCTTGCAGTGGCTTGAATACAGTCTAGTCTTTCATCTCACAAGGTGAAGGGATGTCTGCACCACCTGTGGAGTCCCTAGAGAAAGCCCTAGGTCCCCGACTCCTTTCGACGGAATGCCTCACATGCCTCTGACACCTCGAGAGGCACGCAGAGCTCACTGCTTCAAAATTTGACGGAGCCTGACTCCTCTTGAACATTGACAGGAATCCCAGTATCCCTGTGGCTACTGGAAAGGGACCCTGGGTCTCCCGACTCACCTCGAGAAGCGTCCCTTTTGCCCTGCCAAGCCTCGAAGAGACTCCTGAGGTGTCCCTCGTAACTCGACAGGAGTCCTGACTTCGTTGAACAAACACGAGGGTTGAAGGGCCATCCCCGCCGTAAGTCGAGAATGTACCCCAGGTCCCCGCCGCAACTCGAGAAAAACCATGAGACTTCCCCCTCCAAGCGAGATGAGGCCCGATTCCCCTGCACTGCATGCAGAGCAATTCCGTGAGCCCCCTGAAACATGTCAGGAGCCTCGACTTGCTTGATGGATGTCGAGACAGTCCGCAAAAACACTGTCACAAGTAGAGAGGGACCCTGAGGTCACACCAGCATCGCGAAGGAGCTCCATGGGCCCCAAATCAACTCGAGATGAGGCCCGCTTCCCCTGCATTGACTCCAGAGCCATCCCCCGTTCCCCATCAAACACGACCTGAGGCTTGACTCCCTTTAGGCAACTCCAGAGGTTCCCCGAGAACAACGGGCCAAGTCTAGAGGAGTACCAAGTTCAGCAGAGCAACTCGAGGACTGCTCCGTGTACCCCAAATTGCCTCGAGATGAGAGCTGATTCCCTGGCTTAGACTCAAGACGTAGGCCACCTTTCCACAAGCCCCTCAAGAGGAGGCTTCTCTCAGCAATAGGTATGAGGGAGGGACCCTGAGATTGCTGCCTCAATGGGCATATACACCGAGAAGCCCTGACTCGAAAGGAGGCCGGGTTTCCTTGCAGTGGCTTGAATACAGTCTAGTCTTTCATCTCACAAGGTGAAGGGATGTCTGCACCACCTGTGGAGTCCCTAGAGAAAGCCCTAGGTCCCCGACTCCTTTCGACGGAATGCCTCACATGCCTCTGACACCTCGAGAGGCACGCAGAGCTCACTGCTTCAAAATTTGACGGAGCCTGACTCCTCTTGAACATTGACAGGAATCCCAGTATCCCTGTGGCTACTGGAAAGGGACCCTGGGTCTCCCGACTCACCTCGAGAAGCGTCCCTTTTGCCCTGCCAAGCCTCGAAGAGACTCCTGAGGTGTCCCTCGTAACTCGACAGGAGTCCTGACTTCGTTGAACAAACACGAGGGTTGAAGGGCCATCCCCGCCGTAAGTCGAGAATGTACCCCAGGTCCCCGCCGCAACTCGAGAAAAACCATGAGACTTCCCCCTCCAAGCGAGATGAGGCCCGATTCCCCTGCACTGCATGCAGAGCAATTCCGTGAGCCCCCTGAAACATGTCAGGAGCCTCGACTTGCTTGATGGATGTCGAGACAGTCCGCAAAAACACTGTCACAAGTAGAGAGGGACCCTGAGGTCACACCAGCATCGCGAAGGAGCTCCATGGGCCCCAAATCAACTCGAGATGAGGCCCGCTTCCCCTGCATTGACTCCAGAGCCATCCCCGTTCCCCATCAAACACGACCTGAGGCTTGACTCCCTTTAGGCAACTCCAGAGGTTCCCCGAGAACAACGGGCCAAGTCTAGAGGAGTACCAAGTTCAGCAGAGCAACTCGAGGACTGCTCCGTGTACCCCAAATTGCCTCGAGATGAGAGCTGATTCCCTGGCTTAGACTCAAGACGTAGGCCACCTTTCCACAAGCCCCTCAAGAGGAGGCTTCTCTCAGCAATAGGTATGAGGGAGGGACCCTGAGATTGCTGCCTCAATGGGCATATACACCGAGAAGCCCTGACTCGAAAGGAGGCCGGGTTTCCTTGCAGTGGCTTGAATACAGTCTAGTCTTTCATCTCACAAGGTGAAGGGATGTCTGCACCACCTGTGGAGTCCCTAGAGAAAGCCCTAGGTCCCCGACTCCTTTCGACGGAATGCCTCACATGCCTCTGACACCTCGAGAGGCACGCAGAGCTCACTGCTTCAAAATTTGACGGAGCCTGACTCCTCTTGAACATTGACAGGAATCCCAGTATCCCTGTGGCTACTGGAAAGGGACCCTGGGTCTCCCGACTCACCTCGAGAAGCGTCCCTTTTGCCCTGCCAAGCCTCGAAGAGACTCCTGAGGTGTCCCTCGTAACTCGACAGGAGTCCTGACTTCGTTGAACAAACACGAGGGTTGAAGGGCCATCCCCGCCGTAAGTCGAGAATGTACCCCAGGTCCCCGCCGCAACTCGAGAAAAACCATGAGACTTCCCCCTCCAAGCGAGATGAGGCCCGATTCCCCTGCACTGCATGCAGAGCAATTCCGTGAGCCCCCTGAAACATGTCAGGAGCCTCGACTTGCTTGATGGATGTCGAGACAGTCCGCAAAAACACTGTCACAAGTAGAGAGGGACCCTGAGGTCACACCAGCATCGCGAAGGAGCTCCATGGGCCCCAAATCAACTCGAGATGAGGCCCGCTTCCCCTGCATTGACTCCAGAGCCATCCCCGTTCCCCATCAAACACGACCTGAGGCTTGACTCCCTTTAGGCAACTCCAGAGGTTCCCCGAGAACAACGGGCCAAGTCTAGAGGAGTACCAAGTTCAGCAGAGCAACTCGAGGACTGCTCCGTGTACCCCAAATTGCCTCGAGATGAGAGCTGATTCCCTGGCTTAGACTCAAGACGTAGGCCACCTTTCCACAAGCCCCTCAAGAGGAGGCTTCTCTCAGCAATAGGTATGAGGGAGGGACCCTGAGATTGCTGCCTCAATGGGCATATACACCGAGAAGCCCTGACTCGAAAGGAGGCCGGGTTTCCTTGCAGTGGCTTGAATACAGTCTAGTCTTTCATCTCACAAGGTGAAGGGATGTCTGCACCACCTGTGGAGTCCCTAGAGAAAGCCCTAGGTCCCCGACTCCTTTCGACGGAATGCCTCACATGCCTCTGACACCTCGAGAGGCACGCAGAGCTCACTGCTTCAAAATTTGACGGAGCCTGACTCCTCTTGAACATTGACAGGAATCCCAGTATCCCTGTGGCTACTGGAAAGGGACCCTGGGTCTCCCGACTCACCTCGAGAAGCGTCCCTTTTGCCCTGCCAAGCCTCGAAGAGACTCCTGAGGTGTCCCTCGTAACTCGACAGGACTCCTGACTTCGTTGAACAAACACGAGGGTTGAAGGGCCATCCCCGCCGTAAGTCGAGAATGTACCCCAGGTCCCCGCCGCAACTCGAGAAAAACCATGAGACTTCCCCCTCCAAGCGAGATGAGGCCCGATTCCCCTGCACTGCATGCAGAGCAATTCCGTGAGCCCCCTGAAACATGTCAGGAGCCTCGACTTGCTTGATGGATGTCGAGACAGTCCGCAAAAACACTGTCACAAGTAGAGAGGGACCCTGAGGTCACACCAGCATCGCGAAGGAGCTCCATGGGCCCCAAATCAACTCGAGATGAGGCCCGCTTCCCCTGCATTGACTCCAGAGCCATCCCCAGTTCCCCATCAAACACGACCTGAGGCTTGACTCCCTTTAGGCAACTCCAGAGGTTCCCCGAGAACAACGGGCCAAGTCTAGAGGAGTACCAAGTTCAGCAGAGCAACTCGAGGACTGCTCCGTGTACCCCAAATTGCCTCGAGATGAGAGCTGATTCCCTGGCTTAGACTCAAGACGTAGGCCACCTTTCCACAAGCCCCTCAAGAGGAGGCTTCTCTCAGCAATAGGTATGAGGGAGGGACCCTGAGATTGCTGCCTCAATGGGCATATACACCGAGAAGCCCTGACTCGAAAGGAGGCCGGGTTTCCTTGCAGTGGCTTGAATACAGTCTAGTCTTTCATCTCACAAGGTGAAGGGATGTCTGCACCACCTGTGGAGTCCCTAGAGAAAGCCCTAGGTCCCCGACTCCTTTCGACGGAATGCCTCACATGCCTCTGACACCTCGAGAGGCACGCAGAGCTCACTGCTTCAAAATTTGACGGAGCCTGACTCCTCTTGAACATTGACAGGAATCCCAGTATCCCTGTGGCTACTGGAAAGGGACCCTGGGTCTCCCGACTCACCTCGAGAAGCGTCCCTTTTGCCCTGCCAAGCCTCGAAGAGACTCCTGAGGTGTCCCTCGTAACTCGACAGGAGTCCTGACTTCGTTGAACAAACACGAGGGTTGAAGGGCCATCCCCGCCGTAAGTCGAGAATGTACCCCAGGTCCCCGCCGCAACTCGAGAAAAACCATGAGACTTCCCCCTCCAAGCGAGATGAGGCCCGATTCCCCTGCACTGCATGCAGAGCAATTCCGTGAGCCCCCTGAAACATGTCAGGAGCCTCGACTTGCTTGATGGATGTCGAGACAGTCCGCAAAAACACTGTCACAAGTAGAGAGGGACCCTGAGGTCACACCAGCATCGCGAAGGAGCTCCATGGGCCCCAAATCAACTCGAGATGAGGCCCGCTTCCCCTGCATTGACTCCAGAGCCATCCCCCGTTCCCCATCAAACACGACCTGAGGCTTGACTCCCTTTAGGCAACTCCAGAGGTTCCCCGAGAACAACGGGCCAAGTCTAGAGGAGTACCAAGTTCAGCAGAGCAACTCGAGGACTGCTCCGTGTACCCCAAATTGCCTCGAGATGAGAGCTGATTCCCTGGCTTAGACTCAAGACGTAGGCCACCTTTCCACAAGCCCCTCAAGAGGAGGCTTCTCTCAGCAATAGGTATGAGGGAGGGACCCTGAGATTGCTGCCTCAATGGGCATATACACCGAGAAGCCCTGACTCGAAAGGAGGCCGGGTTTCCTTGCAGTGGCTTGAATACAGTCTAGTCTTTCATCTCACAAGGTGAAGGGATGTCTGCACCACCTGTGGAGTCCCTAGAGAAAGCCCTAGGTCCCCGACTCCTTTCGACGGAATGCCTCACATGCCTCTGACACCTCGAGAGGCACGCAGAGCTCACTGCTTCAAAATTTGACGGAGCCTGACTCCTCTTGAACATTGACAGGAATCCCAGTATCCCTGTGGCTACTGGAAAGGGACCCTGGGTCTCCCGACTCACCTCGAGAAGCGTCCCTTTTGCCCTGCCAAGCCTCGAAGAGACTCCTGAGGTGTCCCTCGTAACTCGACAGGAGTCCTGACTTCGTTGAACAAACACGAGGGTTGAAGGGCCATCCCCGCCGTAAGTCGAGAATGTACCCCAGGTCCCCGCCGCAACTCGAGAAAAACCATGAGACTTCCCCCTCCAAGCGAGATGAGGCCCGATTCCCCTGCACTGCATGCAGAGCAATTCCGTGAGCCCCCTGAAACATGTCAGGAGCCTCGACTTGCTTGATGGATGTCGAGACAGTCCGCAAAAACACTGTCACAAGTAGAGAGGGACCCTGAGGTCACACCAGCATCGCGAAGGAGCTCCATGGGCCCCAAATCAACTCGAGATGAGGCCCGCTTCCCCTGCATTGACTCCAGAGCCATCCCCCGTTCCCCATCAAACACGACCTGAGGCTTGACTCCCTTTAGGCAACTCCAGAGGTTCCCGAGAACAACGGGCCAAGTCTAGAGGAGTACCAAGTTCAGCAGAGCAACTCGAGGACTGCTCCGTGTACCCCAAATTGCCTCGAGATGAGAGCTGATTCCCTGGCTTAGACTCAAGACGTAGGCCACCTTTCCACAAGCCCCTCAAGAGGAGGCTTCTCTCAGCAATAGGTATGAGGGAGGGACCCTGAGATTGCTGCCTCAATGGGCATATACACCGAGAAGCCCTGACTCGAAAGGAGGCCGGGTTTCCTTGCAGTGGCTTGAATACAGTCTAGTCTTTCATCTCACAAGGTGAAGGGATGTCTGCACCACCTGTGGAGTCCCTAGAGAAAGCCCTAGGTCCCCGACTCCTTTCGACGGAATGCCTCACATGCCTCTGACACCTCGAGAGGCACGCAGAGCTCACTGCTTCAAAATTTGACGGAGCCTGACTCCTCTTGAACATTGACAGGAATCCCAGTATCCCTGTGGCTACTGGAAAGGGACCCTGGGTCTCCCGACTCACCTCGAGAAGCGTCCCTTTTGCCCTGCCAAGCCTCGAAGAGACTCCTGAGGTGTCCCTCGTAACTCGACAGGAGTCCTGACTTCGTTGAACAAACACGAGGGTTGAAGGGCCATCCCCGCCGTAAGTCGAGAATGTACCCCAGGTCCCCGCCGCAACTCGAGAAAAACCATGAGACTTCCCCCTCCAAGCGAGATGAGGCCCGATTCCCCTGCACTGCATGCAGAGCAATTCCGTGAGCCCCCTGAAACATGTCAGGAGCCTCGACTTGCTTGATGGATGTCGAGACAGTCCGCAAAAACACTGTCACAAGTAGAGAGGGACCCTGAGGTCACACCAGCATCGCGAAGGAGCTCCATGGGCCCCAAATCAACTCGAGATGAGGCCCGCTTCCCCTGCATTGACTCCAGAGCCATCCCCGTTCCCCATCAAACACGACCTGAGGCTTGACTCCCTTTAGGCAACTCCAGAGGTTCCCCGAGAACAACGGGCCAAGTCTAGAGGAGTACCAAGTTCAGCAGAGCAACTCGAGGACTGCTCCGTGTACCCCAAATTGCCTCGAGATGAGAGCTGATTCCCTGGCTTAGACTCAAGACGTAGGCCACCTTTCCACAAGCCCCTCAAGAGGAGGCTTCTCTCAGCAATAGGTATGAGGGAGGGACCCTGAGATTGCTGCCTCAATGGGCATATACACCGAGAAGCCCTGACTCGAAAGGAGGCCGGGTTTCCTTGCAGTGGCTTGAATACAGTCTAGTCTTTCATCTCACAAGGTGAAGGGATGTCTGCACCACCTGTGGAGTCCCTAGAGAAAGCCCTAGGTCCCCGACTCCTTTCGACGGAATGCCTCACATGCCTCTGACACCTCGAGAGGCACGCAGAGCTCACTGCTTCAAAATTTGACGGAGCCTGACTCCTCTTGAACATTGACAGGAATCCCAGTATCCCTGTGGCTACTGGAAAGGGACCCTGGGTCTCCCGACTCACCTCGAGAAGCGTCCCTTTTGCCCTGCCAAGCCTCGAAGAGACTCCTGAGGTGTCCCTCGTAACTCGACAGGAGTCCTGACTTCGTTGAACAAACACGAGGGTTGAAGGGCCATCCCCGCCGTAAGTCGAGAATGTACCCCAGGTCCCCGCCGCAACTCGAGAAAAACCATGAGACTTCCCCCTCCAAGCGAGATGAGGCCCGATTCCCCTGCACTGCATGCAGAGCAATTCCGTGAGCCCCCTGAAACATGTCAGGAGCCTCGACTTGCTTGATGGATGTCGAGACAGTCCGCAAAAACACTGTCACAAGTAGAGAGGGACCCTGAGGTCACACCAGCATCGCGAAGGAGCTCCATGGGCCCCAAATCAACTCGAGATGAGGCCCGCTTCCCCTGCATTGACTCCAGAGCCATCCCCAGTTCCCCATCAAACACGACCTGAGGCTTGACTCCCTTTAGGCAACTCCAGAGGTTCCCCGAGAACAACGGGCCAAGTCTAGAGGAGTACCAAGTTCAGCAGAGCAACTCGAGGACTGCTCCGTGTACCCCAAATTGCCTCGAGATGAGAGCTGATTCCCTGGCTTAGACTCAAGACGTAGGCCACCTTTCCACAAGCCCCTCAAGAGGAGGCTTCTCTCAGCAATAGGTATGAGGGAGGGACCCTGAGATTGCTGCCTCAATGGGCATATACACCGAGAAGCCCTGACTCGAAAGGAGGCCGGGTTTCCTTGCAGTGGCTTGAATACAGTCTAGTCTTTCATCTCACAAGGTGAAGGGATGTCTGCACCACCTGTGGAGTCCCTAGAGAAAGCCCTAGGTCCCCGACTCCTTTCGACGGAATGCCTCACATGCCTCTGACACCTCGAGAGGCACGCAGAGCTCACTGCTTCAAAATTTGACGGAGCCTGACTCCTCTTGAACATTGACAGGAATCCCAGTATCCCTGTGGCTACTGGAAAGGGACCCTGGGTCTCCCGACTCACCTCGAGAAGCGTCCCTTTTGCCCTGCCAAGCCTCGAAGAGACTCCTGAGGTGTCCCTCGTAACTCGACAGGAGTCCTGACTTCGTTGAACAAACACGAGGGTTGAAGGGCCATCCCCGCCGTAAGTCGAGAATGTACCCCAGGTCCCCGCCGCAACTCGAGAAAAACCATGAGACTTCCCCCTCCAAGCGAGATGAGGCCCGATTCCCCTGCACTGCATGCAGAGCAATTCCGTGAGCCCCCTGAAACATGTCAGGAGCCTCGACTTGCTTGATGGATGTCGAGACAGTCCGCAAAAACACTGTCACAAGTAGAGAGGGACCCTGAGGTCACACCAGCATCGCGAAGGAGCTCCATGGGCCCCAAATCAACTCGAGATGAGGCCCGCTTCCCCTGCATTGACTCCAGAGCCATCCCCCGTTCCCCATCAAACACGACCTGAGGCTTGACTCCCTTTAGGCAACTCCAGAGGTTCCCGGAGAACAACGGGCCAAGTCTAGAGGAGTACCAAGTTCAGCAGAGCAACTCGAGGACTGCTCCGTGTACCCCAAATTGCCTCGAGATGAGAGCTGATTCCCTGGCTTAGACTCAAGACGTAGGCCACCTTTCCACAAGCCCCTCAAGAGGAGGCTTCTCTCAGCAATAGGTATGAGGGAGGGACCCTGAGATTGCTGCCTCAATGGGCATATACACCGAGAAGCCCTGACTCGAAAGGAGGCCGGGTTTCCTTGCAGTGGCTTGAATACAGTCTAGTCTTTCATCTCACAAGGTGAAGGGATGTCTGCACCACCTGTGGAGTCCCTAGAGAAAGCCCTAGGTCCCCGACTCCTTTCGACGGAATGCCTCACATGCCTCTGACACCTCGAGAGGCACGCAGAGCTCACTGCTTCAAAATTTGACGGAGCCTGACTCCTCTTGAACATTGACAGGAATCCCAGTATCCCTGTGGCTACTGGAAAGGGACCCTGGGTCTCCCGACTCACCTCGAGAAGCGTCCCTTTTGCCCTGCCAAGCCTCGAAGAGACTCCTGAGGTGTCCCTCGTAACTCGACAGGAGTCCTGACTTCGTTGAACAAACACGAGGGTTGAAGGGCCATCCCCGCCGTAAGTCGAGAATGTACCCCAGGTCCCCGCCGCAACTCGAGAAAAACCATGAGACTTCCCCCTCCAAGCGAGATGAGGCCCGATTCCCCTGCACTGCATGCAGAGCAATTCCGTGAGCCCCCTGAAACATGTCAGGAGCCTCGACTTGCTTGATGGATGTCGAGACAGTCCGCAAAAACACTGTCACAAGTAGAGAGGGACCCTGAGGTCACACCAGCATCGCGAAGGAGCTCCATGGGCCCCAAATCAACTCGAGATGAGGCCCGCTTCCCCTGCATTGACTCCAGAGCCATCCCCAGTTCCCCATCAAACACGACCTGAGGCTTGACTCCCTTTAGGCAACTCCAGAGGTTCCCCGAGAACAACGGGCCAAGTCTAGAGGAGTACCAAGTTCAGCAGAGCAACTCGAGGACTGCTCCGTGTACCCCAAATTGCCTCGAGATGAGAGCTGATTCCCTGGCTTAGACTCAAGACGTAGGCCACCTTTCCACAAGCCCCTCAAGAGGAGGCTTCTCTCAGCAATAGGTATGAGGGAGGGACCCTGAGATTGCTGCCTCAATGGGCATATACACCGAGAAGCCCTGACTCGAAAGGAGGCCGGGTTTCCTTGCAGTGGCTTGAATACAGTCTAGTCTTTCATCTCACAAGGTGAAGGGATGTCTGCACCACCTGTGGAGTCCCTAGAGAAAGCCCTAGGTCCCCGACTCCTTTCGACGGAATGCCTCACATGCCTCTGACACCTCGAGAAGCACGCAGAGCTCACTGCTTCAAAATTTGACGGAGCCTGACTCCTCTTGAACATTGACAGGAATCCCAGTATCCCTGTGGCTACTGGAAAGGGACCCTGGGTCTCCCGACTCACCTCGAGAAGCGTCCCTTTTGCCCTGCCAAGCCTCGAAGAGACTCCTGAGGTGTCCCTCGTAACTCGACAGGACTCCTGACTTCGTTGAACAAACACGAGGGTTGAAGGGCCATCCCCGCCGTAAGTCGAGAATGTACCCCAGGTCCCCGCCGCAACTCGAGAAAAACCATGAGACTTCCCCCTCCAAGCGAGATGAGGCCCGATTCCCCTGCACTGCATGCAGAGCAATTCCGTGAGCCCCCTGAAACATGTCAGGAGCCTCGACTTGCTTGATGGATGTCGAGACAGTCCGCAAAAACACTGTCACAAGTAGAGAGGGACCCTGAGGTCACACCAGCATCGCGAAGGAGCTCCATGGGCCCCAAATCAACTCGAGATGAGGCCCGCTTCCCCTGCATTGACTCCAGAGCCATCCCCAGTTCCCCATCAAACACGACCTGAGGCTTGACTCCCTTTAGGCAACTCCAGAGGTTCCCCGAGAACAACGGGCCAAGTCTAGACGAGTACCAAGTTCAGCAGAGCAACTCGAGGACTGCTCCGTGTACCCCAAATTGCCTCGAGATGAGAGCTGATTCCCTGGCTTAGACTCAAGACGTAGGCCACCTTTCCACAAGCCCCTCAAGAGGAGGCTTCTCTCAGCAATAGGTATGAGGGAGGGACCCTGAGATTGCTGCCTCAATGGGCATATACACCGAGAAGCCCTGACTCGAAAGGAGGCCGGGTTTCCTTGCAGTGGCTTGAATACAGTCTAGTCTTTCATCTCACAAGGTGAAGGGATGTCTGCACCACCTGTGGAGTCCCTAGAGAAAGCCCTAGGTCCCCGACTCCTTTCGACGGAATGCCTCACATGCCTCTGACACCCCGAGAGGCACGCAGAGCTCACTGCTTCAAAATTTGACGGAGCCTGACTCCTCTTGAACATTGACAGGAATCCCAGTATCCCTGTGGCTACTGGAAAGGGACCCTGGGTCTCCCGACTCACCTCGAGAAGCGTCCCTTTTGCCCTGCCAAGCCTCGAAGAGACTCCTGAGGTGTCCCTCGTAACTCGACAGGAGTCCTGACTTCGTTGAACAAACACGAGGGTTGAAGGGCCATCCCCGCCGTAAGTCGAGAATGTACCCCAGGTCCCCGCCGCAACTCGAGAAAAACCATGAGACTTCCCCCTCCAAGCGAGATGAGGCCCGATTCCCCTGCACTGCATGCAGAGCAATTCCGTGAGCCCCCTGAAACATGTCAGGAGCCTCGACTTGCTTGATGGATGTCGAGACAGTCCGCAAAAACACTGTCACAAGTAGAGAGGGACCCTGAGGTCACACCAGCATCGCGAAGGAGCTCCATGGGCCCCAAATCAACTCGAGATGAGGCCCGCTTCCCCTGCATTGACTCCAGAGCCATCCCCAGTTCCCCATCAAACACGACCTGAGGCTTGACTCCCTTTAGGCAACTCCAGAGGTTCCCCGAGAACAACGGGCCAAGTCTAGACGAGTACCAAGTTCAGCAGAGCAACTCGAGGACTGCTCCGTGTACCCCAAATTGCCTCGAGATGAGAGCTGATTCCCTGGCTTAGACTCAAGACGTAGGCCACCTTTCCACAAGCCCCTCAAGAGGAGGCTTCTCTCAGCAATAGGTATGAGGGAGGGACCCTGAGATTGCTGCCTCAATGGGCATATACACCGAGAAGCCCTGACTCGAAAGGAGGCCGGGTTTCCTTGCAGTGGCTTGAATACAGTCTAGTCTTTCATCTCACAAGGTGAAGGGATGTCTGCACCACCTGTGGAGTCCCTAGAGAAAGCCCTAGGTCCCCGACTCCTTTCGACGGAATGCCTCACATGCCTCTGACACCTCGAGAGGCACGCAGAGCTCACTGCTTCAAAATTTGACGGAGCCTGACTCCTCTTGAACATTGACAGGAATCCCAGTATCCCTGTGGCTACTGGAAAGGGACCCTGGGTCTCCCGACTCACCTCGAGAAGCGTCCCTTTTGCCCTGCCAAGCCTCGAAGAGACTCCTGAGGTGTCCCTCGTAACTCGACAGGAGTCCTGACTTCGTTGAACAAACACGAGGGTTGAAGGGCCATCCCCGCCGTAAGTCGAGAATGTACCCCAGGTCCCCGCCGCAACTCGAGAAAAACCATGAGACTTCCCCCTCCAAGCGAGATGAAGCCCGATTCCCCTGCACTGCATGCAGAGCAATTCCGTGAGCCCCCTGAAACATGTCAGGAGCCTCGACTTGCTTGATGGATGTCGAGACAGTCCGCAAAAACACTGTCACAAGTAGAGAGGGACCCTGAGGTCACACCAGCATCGCGAAGGAGCTCCATGGGCCCCAAATCAACTCGAGATGAGGCCCGCTTCCCCTGCATTGACTCCAGAGCCATCCCCCGTTCCCCATCAAACACGACCTGAGGCTTGACTCCCTTTAGGCAACTCCAGAGGTTCCCCGAGAACAACGGGCCAAGTCTAGAGGAGTACCAAGTTCAGCAGAGCAACTCGAGGACTGCTCCGTGTACCCCAAATTGCCTCGAGATGAGAGCTGATTCCCTGGCTTAGACTCAAGACGTAGGCCACCTTTCCACAAGCCCCTCAAGAGGAGGCTTCTCTCAGCAATAGGTATGAGGGAGGGACCCTGAGATTGCTGCCTCAATGGGCATATACACCGAGAAGCCCTGACTCGAAAGGAGGCCGGGTTTCCTTGCAGTGGCTTGAATACAGTCTAGTCTTTCATCTCACAAGGTGAAGGGATGTCTGCACCACCTGTGGAGTCCCTAGAGAAAGCCCTAGGTCCCCGACTCCTTTCGACGGAATGCCTCACATGCCTCTGACACCTCGAGAAGCACGCAGAGCTCACTGCTTCAAAATTTGACGGAGCCTGACTCCTCTTGAACATTGACAGGAATCCCAGTATCCCTGTGGCTACTGGAAAGGGACCCTGGGTCTCCCGACTCACCTCGAGAAGCGTCCCTTTTGCCCTGCCAAGCCTCGAAGAGACTCCTGAGGTGTCCCTCGTAACTCGACAGGAGTCCTGACTTCGTTGAACAAACACGAGGGTTGAAGGGCCATCCCCGCCGTAAGTCGAGAATGTACCCCAGGTCCCCGCCGCAACTCGAGAAAAACCATGAGACTTCCCCCTCCAAGCGAGATGAGGCCCGATTCCCCTGCACTGCATGCAGAGCAATTCCGTGAGCCCCCTGAAACATGTCAGGAGCCTCGACTTGCTTGATGGATGTCGAGACAGTCCGCAAAAACACTGTCACAAGTAGAGAGGGACCCTGAGGTCACACCAGCATCGCGAAGGAGCTCCATGGGCCCCAAATCAACTCGAGATGAGGCCCGCTTCCCCTGCATTGACTCCAGAGCCATCCCCAGTTCCCCATCAAACACGACCTGAGGCTTGACTCCCTTTAGGCAACTCCAGAGGTTCCCGAGAACAACGGGCCAAGTCTAGACGAGTACCAAGTTCAGCAGAGCAACTCGAGGACTGCTCCGTGTACCCCAAATTGCCTCGAGATGAGAGCTGATTCCCTGGCTTAGACTCAAGACGTAGGCCACCTTTCCACAAGCCCCTCAAGAGGAGGCTTCTCTCAGCAATAGGTATGAGGGAGGGACCCTGAGATTGCTGCCTCAATGGGCATATACACCGAGAAGCCCTGACTCGAAAGGAGGCCGGGTTTCCTTGCAGTGGCTTGAATACAGTCTAGTCTTTCATCTCACAAGGTGAAGGGATGTCTGCACCACCTGTGGAGTCCCTAGAGAAAGCCCTAGGTCCCCGACTCCTTTCGACGGAATGCCTCACATGCCTCTGACACCCCGAGAGGCACGCAGAGCTCACTGCTTCAAAATTTGACGGAGCCTGACTCCTCTTGAACATTGACAGGAATCCCAGTATCCCTGTGGCTACTGGAAAGGGACCCTGGGTCTCCCGACTCACCTCGAGAAGCGTCCCTTTTGCCCTGCCAAGCCTCGAAGAGACTCCTGAGGTGTCCCTCGTAACTCGACAGGACTCCTGACTTCGTTGAACAAACACGAGGGTTGAAGGGCCATCCCCGCCGTAAGTCGAGAATGTACCCCAGGTCCCCGCCGCAACTCGAGAAAAACCATGAGACTTCCCCCTCCAAGCGAGATGAGGCCCGATTCCCCTGCACTGCATGCAGAGCAATTCCGTGAGCCCCCTGAAACATGTCAGGAGCCTCGACTTGCTTGATGGATGTCGAGACAGTCCGCAAAAACACTGTCACAAGTAGAGAGGGACCCTGAGGTCACACCAGCATTGCGAAGGAGCTCCATGGGCCCCAAATCAACTCGAGATGAGGCCCGCTTCCCCTGCATTGACTCCAGAGCCATCCCCCGTTCCCCATCAAACACGACCTGAGGCTTGACTCCCTTTAGGCAACTCCAGAGGTTCCCCGAGAACAACGGGCCAAGTCTAGAGGAGTACCAAGTTCAGCAGAGCAACTCGAGGACTGCTCCGTGTACCCCAAATTGCCTCGAGATGAGAGCTGATTCCCTGGCTTAGACTCAAGACGTAGGCCACCTTTCCACAAGCCCCTCAAGAGGAGGCTTCTCTCAGCAATAGGTATGAGGGAGGGACCCTGAGATTGCTGCCTCAATGGGCATATACACCGAGAAGCCCTGACTCGAAAGGAGGCCGGGTTTCCTTGCAGTGGCTTGAATACAGTCTAGTCTTTCATCTCACAAGGTGAAGGGATGTCTGCACCACCTGTGGAGTCCCTAGA
This sequence comes from Parelaphostrongylus tenuis, assembly GCA_019055375.1. Lineage (NCBI taxonomy): Eukaryota > Metazoa > Nematoda > Chromadorea > Rhabditida > Metastrongylidae > Parelaphostrongylus > Parelaphostrongylus tenuis. Next base: position 24,338 of record JAHQIW010006740.1, on the reverse strand, counting down.
GAAAGCCCTAGGTCCCCGACTCCTTTCGACGGAATGCCTCACATGCCTCTGACACCCCGAGAGGCACGCAGAGCTCACTGCTTCAAAATTTGACGGAGCCTGACTCCTCTTGAACATTGACAGGAATCCCAGTATCCCTGTGGCTACTGGAAAGGGACCCTGGGTCTCCCGACTCACCTCGAGAAGCGTCCCTTTTGCCCTGCCAAGCCTCGAAGAGACTCCTGAGGTGTCCCTCGTAACTCGACAGGACTCCTGACTTCGTTGAACAAACACGAGGGTTGAAGGGCCATCCCCGCCGTAAGTCGAGAATGTACCCCAGGTCCCCGCCGCAACTCGAGAAAAACCATGAGACTTCCCCCTCCAAGCGAGATGAAGCCCGATTCCCCTGCACTGCATGCAGAGCAATTCCGTGAGCCCCCTGAAACATGTCAGGAGCCTCGACTTGCTTGATGGATGTCGAGACAGTCCGCAAAAACACTGTCACAAGTAGAGAGGGACCCTGAGGTCACACCAGCATCGCGAAGGAGCTCCATGGGCCCCAAATCAACTCGAGATGAGGCCCGCTTCCCCTGCATTGACTCCAGAGCCATCCCCCGTTCCCCATCAAACACGACCTGAGGCTTGACTCCCTTTAGGCAACTCCAGAGGTTCCCCGAGAACAACGGGCCAAGTCTAGACGAGTACCAAGTTCAGCAGAGCAACTCGAGGACTGCTCCGTGTACCCCAAATTGCCTCGAGATGAGAGCTGATTCCCTGGCTTAGACTCAAGACGTAGGCCACCTTTCCACAAGCCCCTCAAGAGGAGGCTTCTCTCAGCAATAGGTATGAGGGAGGGACCCTGAGATTGCTGCCTCAATGGGCATATACACCGAGAAGCCCTGACTCGAAAGGAGGCCGGGTTTCCTTGCAGTGGCTTGAATACAGTCTAGTCTTTCATCTCACAAGGTGAAGGGATGTCTGCACCACCTGTGGAGTCCCTAGAGAAAGCCCTAGGTCCCCGACTCCTTTCGACGGAATGCCTCACATGCCTCTGACACCTCGAGAGGCACGCAGAGCTCACTGCTTCAAAATTTGACGGAGCCTGACTCCTCTTGAACATTGACAGGAATCCCAGTATCCCTGTGGCTACTGGAAAGGGACCCTGGGTCTCCCGACTCACCTCGAGAAGCGTCCCTTTTGCCCTGCCAAGCCTCGAAGAGACTCCTGAGGTGTCCCTCGTAACTCGACAGGAGTCCTGACTTCGTTGAACAAACACGAGGGTTGAAGGGCCATCCCCGCCGTAAGTCGAGAATGTACCCCAGGTCCCCGCCGCAACTCGAGAAAAACCATGAGACTTCCCCCTCCAAGCGAGATGAGGCCCGATTCCCCTGCACTGCATGCAGAGCAATTCCGTGAGCCCCCTGAAACATGTCAGGAGCCTCGACTTGCTTGATGGATGTCGAGACAGTCCGCAAAAACACTGTCACAAGTAGAGAGGGACCCTGAGGTCACACCAGCATCGCGAAGGAGCTCCATGGGCCCCAAATCAACTCGAGATGAGGCCCGCTTCCCCTGCATTGACTCCAGAGCCATCCCCCGTTCCCCATCAAACACGACCTGAGGCTTGACTCCCTTTAGGCAACTCCAGAGGTTCCCCGAGAACAACGGGCCAAGTCTAGAGGAGTACCAAGTTCAGCAGAGCAACTCGAGGACTGCTCCGTGTACCCCAAATTGCCTCGAGATGAGAGCTGATTCCCTGGCTTAGACTCAAGACGTAGGCCACCTTTCCACAAGCCCCTCAAGAGGAGGCTTCTCTCAGCAATAGGTATGAGGGAGGGACCCTGAGATTGCTGCCTCAATGGGCATATACACCGAGAAGCCCTGACTCGAAAGGAGGCCGGGTTTCCTTGCAGTGGCTTGAATACAGTCTAGTCTTTCATCTCACAAGGTGAAGGGATGTCTGCACCACCTGTGGAGTCCCTAGAGAAAGCCCTAGGTCCCCGACTCCTTTCGACGGAATGCCTCACATGCCTCTGACACCCCGAGAAGCACGCAGAGCTCACTGCTTCAAAATTTGACGGAGCCTGACTCCTCTTGAACATTGACAGGAATCCCAGTATCCCTGTGGCTACTGGAAAGGGACCCTGGGTCTCCCGACTCACCTCGAGAAGCGTCCCTTTTGCCCTGCCAAGCCTCGAAGAGACTCCTGAGGTGTCCCTCGTAACTCGACAGGAGTCCTGACTTCGTTGAACAAACACGAGGGTTGAAGGGCCATCCCCGCCGTAAGTCGAGAATGTACCCCAGGTCCCCGCCGCAACTCGAGAAAAACCATGAGACTTCCCCCTCCAAGCGAGATGAGGCCCGATTCCCCTGCACTGCATGCAGAGCAATTCCGTGAGCCCCCTGAAACATGTCAGGAGCCTCGACTTGCTTGATGGATGTCGAGACAGTCCGCAAAAACACTGTCACAAGTAGAGAGGGACCCTGAGGTCACACCAGCATCGCGAAGGAGCTCCATGGGCCCCAAATCAACTCGAGATGAGGCCCGCTTCCCCTGCATTGACTCCAGAGCCATCCCCCGTTCCCCATCAAACACGACCTGAGGCTTGACTCCCTTTAGGCAACTCCAGAGGTTCCCCGAGAACAACGGGCCAAGTCTAGAGGAGTACCAAGTTCAGCAGAGCAACTCGAGGACTGCTCCGTGTACCCCAAATTGCCTCGAGATGAGAGCTGATTCCCTGGCTTAGACTCAAGACGTAGGCCACCTTTCCACAAGCCCCTCAAGAGGAGGCTTCTCTCAGCAATAGGTATGAGGGAGGGACCCTGAGATTGCTGCCTCAATGGGCATATACACCGAGAAGCCCTGACTCGAAAGGAGGCCGGGTTTCCTTGCAGTGGCTTGAATACAGTCTAGTCTTTCATCTCACAAGGTGAAGGGATGTCTGCACCACCTGTGGAGTCCCTAGAGAAAGCCCTAGGTCCCCGACTCCTTTCGACGGAATGCCTCACATGCCTCTGACACCTCGAGAGGCACGCAGAGCTCACTGCTTCAAAATTTGACGGAGCCTGACTCCTCTTGAACATTGACAGGAATCCCAGTATCCCTGTGGCTACTGGAAAGGGACCCTGGGTCTCCCGACTCACCTCGAGAAGCGTCCCTTTTGCCCTGCCAAGCCTCGAAGAGACTCCTGAGGTGTCCCTCGTAACTCGACAGGACTCCTGACTTCGTTGAACAAACACGAGGGTTGAAGGGCCATCCCCGCCGTAAGTCGAGAATGTACCCCAGGTCCCCGCCGCAACTCGAGAAAAACCATGAGACTTCCCCCTCCAAGCGAGATGAGGCCCGATTCCCCTGCACTGCATGCAGAGCAATTCCGTGAGCCCCCTGAAACATGTCAGGAGCCTCGACTTGCTTGATGGATGTCGAGACAGTCCGCAAAAACACTGTCACAAGTAGAGAGGGACCCTGAGGTCACACCAGCATTGCGAAGGAGCTCCATGGGCCCCAAATCAACTCGAGATGAGGCCCGCTTCCCCTGCATTGACTCCAGAGCCATCCCCCGTTCCCCATCAAACACGACCTGAGGCTTGACTCCCTTTAGGCAACTCCAGAGGTTCCCCGAGAACAACGGGCCAAGTCTAGAGGAGTACCAAGTTCAGCAGAGCAACTCGAGGACTGCTCCGTGTACCCCAAATTGCCTCGAGATGAGAGCTGATTCCCTGGCTTAGACTCAAGACGTAGGCCACCTTTCCACAAGCCCCTCAAGAGGAGGCTTCTCTCAGCAATAGGTATGAGGGAGGGACCCTGAGATTGCTGCCTCAATGGGCATATACACCGAGAAGCCCTGACTCGAAAGGAGGCCGGGTTTCCTTGCAGTGGCTTGAATACAGTCTAGTCTTTCATCTCACAAGGTGAAGGGATGTCTGCACCACCTGTGGAGTCCCTAGAGAAAGCCCTAGGTCCCCGACTCCTTTCGACGGAATGCCTCACATGCCTCTGACACCTCGAGAGGCACGCAGAGCTCACTGCTTCAAAATTTGACGGAGCCTGACTCCTCTTGAACATTGACAGGAATCCCAGTATCCCTGTGGCTACTGGAAAGGGACCCTGGGTCTCCCGACTCACCTCGAGAAGCGTCCCTTTTGCCCTGCCAAGCCTCGAAGAGACTCCTGAGGTGTCCCTCGTAACTCGACAGGAGTCCTGACTTCGTTGAACAAACACGAGGGTTGAAGGGCCATCCCCGCCGTAAGTCGAGAATGTACCCCAGGTCCCCGCCGCAACTCGAGAAAAACCATGAGACTTCCCCCTCCAAGCGAGATGAGGCCCGATTCCCCTGCACTGCATGCAGAGCAATTCCGTGAGCCCCCTGAAACATGTCAGGAGCCTCGACTTGCTTGATGGATGTCGAGACAGTCCGCAAAAACACTGTCACAAGTAGAGAGGGACCCTGAGGTCACACCAGCATCGCGAAGGAGCTCCATGGGCCCCAAATCAACTCGAGATGAGGCCCGCTTCCCCTGCATTGACTCCAGAGCCATCCCCAGTTCCCCATCAAACACGACCTGAGGCTTGACTCCCTTTAGGCAACTCCAGAGGTTCCCCGAGAACAACGGGCCAAGTCTAGAGGAGTACCAAGTTCAGCAGAGCAACTCGAGGACTGCTCCGTGTACCCCAAATTGCCTCGAGATGAGAGCTGATTCCCTGGCTTAGACTCAAGACGTAGGCCACCTTTCCACAAGCCCCTCAAGAGGAGGCTTCTCTCAGCAATAGGTATGAGGGAGGGACCCTGAGATTGCTGCCTCAATGGGCATATACACCGAGAAGCCCTGACTCGAAAGGAGGCCGGGTTTCCTTGCAGTGGCTTGAATACAGTCTAGTCTTTCATCTCACAAGGTGAAGGGATGTCTGCACCACCTGTGGAGTCCCTAGAGAAAGCCCTAGGTCCCCGACTCCTTTCGACGGAATGCCTCACATGCCTCTGACACCCCGAGAGGCACGCAGAGCTCACTGCTTCAAAATTTGACGGAGCCTGACTCCTCTTGAACATTGACAGGAATCCCAGTATCCCTGTGGCTACTGGAAAGGGACCCTGGGTCTCCCGACTCACCTCGAGAAGCGTCCCTTTTGCCCTGCCAAGCCTCGAAGAGACTCCTGAGGTGTCCCTCGTAACTCGACAGGAGTCCTGACTTCGTTGAACAAACACGAGGGTTGAAGGGCCATCCCCGCCGTAAGTCGAGAATGTACCCCAGGTCCCCGCCGCAACTCGAGAAAAACCATGAGACTTCCCCCTCCAAGCGAGATGAAGCCCGATTCCCCTGCACTGCATGCAGAGCAATTCCGTGAGCCCCCTGAAACATGTCAGGAGCCTCGACTTGCTTGATGGATGTCGAGACAGTCCGCAAAAACACTGTCACAAGTAGAGAGGGACCCTGAGGTCACACCAGCATCGCGAAGGAGCTCCATGGGCCCCAAATCAACTCGAGATGAGGCCCGCTTCCCCTGCATTGACTCCAGAGCCATCCCCCGTTCCCCATCAAACACGACCTGAGGCTTGACTCCCTTTAGGCAACTCCAGAGGTTCCCCGAGAACAACGGGCCAAGTCTAGAGGAGTACCAAGTTCAGCAGAGCAACTCGAGGACTGCTCCGTGTACCCCAAATTGCCTCGAGATGAGAGCTGATTCCCTGGCTTAGACTCAAGACGTAGGCCACCTTTCCACAAGCCCCTCAAGAGGAGGCTTCTCTCAGCAATAGGTATGAGGGAGGGACCCTGAGATTGCTGCCTCAATGGGCATATACACCGAGAAGCCCTGACTCGAAAGGAGGCCGGGTTTCCTTGCAGTGGCTTGAATACAGTCTAGTCTTTCATCTCACAAGGTGAAGGGATGTCTGCACCACCTGTGGAGTCCCTAGAGAAAGCCCTAGGTCCCCGACTCCTTTCGACGGAATGCCTCACATGCCTCTGACACCCCGAGAGGCACGCAGAGCTCACTGCTTCAAAATTTGACGGAGCCTGACTCCTCTTGAACATTGACAGGAATCCCAGTATCCCTGTGGCTACTGGAAAGGGACCCTGGGTCTCCCGACTCACCTCGAGAAGCGTCCCTTTTGCCCTGCCAAGCCTCGAAGAGACTCCTGAGGTGTCCCTCGTAACTCGACAGGAGTCCTGACTTCGTTGAACAAACACGAGGGTTGAAGGGCCATCCCCGCCGTAAGTCGAGAATGTACCCCAGGTCCCCGCCGCAACTCGAGAAAAACAATGAGACTTCCCCCTCCAAGCGAGATGAAGCCCGATTCCCCTGCACTGCATGCAGAGCAATTCCGTGAGCCCCCTGAAACATGTCAGGAGCCTCGACTTGCTTGATGGATGTCGAGACAGTCCGCAAAAACACTGTCACAAGTAGAGAGGGACCCTGAGGTCACACCAGCATCGCGAAGGAGCTCCATGGGCCCCAAATCAACTCGAGATGAGGCCCGCTTCCCCTGCATTGACTCCAGAGCCATCCCCAGTTCCCCATCAAACACGACCTGAGGCTTGACTCCCTTTAGGCAACTCCAGAGGTTCCCCGAGAACAACGGGCCAAGTCTAGAGGAGTACCAAGTTCAGCAGAGCAACTCGAGGACTGCTCCGTGTACCCCAAATTGCCTCGAGATGAGAGCTGATTCCCTGGCTTAGACTCAAGACGTAGGCCACCTTTCCACAAGCCCCTCAAGAGGAGGCTTCTCTCAGCAATAGGTATGAGGGAGGGACCCTGAGATTGCTGCCTCAATGGGCATATACACCGAGAAGCCCTGACTCGAAAGGAGGCCGGGTTTCCTTGCAGTGGCTTGAATACAGTCTAGTCTTTCATCTCACAAGGTGAAGGGATGTCTGCACCACCTGTGGAGTCCCTAGAGAAAGCCCTAGGTCCCCGACTCCTTTCGACGGAATGCCTCACATGCCTCTGACACCCCGAGAGGCACGCAGAGCTCACTGCTTCAAAATTTGACGGAGCCTGACTCCTCTTGAACATTGACAGGAATCCCAGTATCCCTGTGGCTACTGGAAAGGGACCCTGGGTCTCCCGACTCACCTCGAGAAGCGTCCCTTTTGCCCTGCCAAGCCTCGAAGAGACTCCTGAGGTGTCCCTCGTAACTCGACAGGAGTCCTGACTTCGTTGAACAAACACGAGGGTTGAAGGGCCATCCCCGCCGTAAGTCGAGAATGTACCCCAGGTCCCCGCCGCAACTCGAGAAAAACCATGAGACTTCCCCCTCCAAGCGAGATGAAGCCCGATTCCCCTGCACTGCATGCAGAGCAATTCCGTGAGCCCCCTGAAACATGTCAGGAGCCTCGACTTGCTTGATGGATGTCGAGACAGTCCGCAAAAACACTGTCACAAGTAGAGAGGGACCCTGAGGTCACACCAGCATCGCGAAGGAGCTCCATGGGCCCCAAATCAACTCGAGATGAGGCCCGCTTCCCCTGCATTGACTCCAGAGCCATCCCCCGTTCCCCATCAAACACGACCTGAGGCTTGACTCCCTTTAGGCAACTCCAGAGGTTCCCCGAGAACAACGGGCCAAGTCTAGAGGAGTACCAAGTTCAGCAGAGCAACTCGAGGACTGCTCCGTGTACCCCAAATTGCCTCGAGATGAGAGCTGATTCCCTGGCTTAGACTCAAGACGTAGGCCACCTTTCCACAAGCCCCTCAAGAGGAGGCTTCTCTCAGCAATAGGTATGAGGGAGGGACCCTGAGATTGCTGCCTCAATGGGCATATACACCGAGAAGCCCTGACTCGAAAGGAGGCCGGGTTTCCTTGCAGTGGCTTGAATACAGTCTAGTCTTTCATCTCACAAGGTGAAGGGATGTCTGCACCACCTGTGGAGTCCCTAGAGAAAGCCCTAGGTCCCCGACTCCTTTCGACGGAATGCCTCACATGCCTCTGACACCTCGAGAGGCACGCAGAGCTCACTGCTTCAAAATTTGACGGAGCCTGACTCCTCTTGAACATTGACAGGAATCCCAGTATCCCTGTGGCTACTGGAAAGGGACCCTGGGTCTCCCGACTCACCTCGAGAAGCGTCCCTTTTGCCCTGCCAAGCCTCGAAGAGACTCCTGAGGTGTCCCTCGTAACTCGACAGGACTCCTGACTTCGTTGAACAAACACGAGGGTTGAAGGGCCATCCCCGCCGTAAGTCGAGAATGTACCCCAGGTCCCCGCCGCAACTCGAGAAAAACCATGAGACTTCCCCCTCCAAGCGAGATGAGGCCCGATTCCCCTGCACTGCATGCAGAGCAATTCCGTGAGCCCCCTGAAACATGTCAGGAGCCTCGACTTGCTTGATGGATGTCGAGACAGTCCGCAAAAACACTGTCACAAGTAGAGAGGGACCCTGAGGTCACACCAGCATCGCGAAGGAGCTCCATGGGCCCCAAATCAACTCGAGATGAGGCCCGCTTCCCCTGCATTGACTCCAGAGCCATCCCCGTTCCCCATCAAACACGACCTGAGGCTTGACTCCCTTTAGGCAACTCCAGAGGTTCCCCGAGAACAACGGGCCAAGTCTAGAGGAGTACCAAGTTCAGCAGAGCAACTCGAGGACTGCTCCGTGTACCCCAAATTGCCTCGAGATGAGAGCTGATTCCCTGGCTTAGACTCAAGACGTAGGCCACCTTTCCACAAGCCCCTCAAGAGGAGGCTTCTCTCAGCAATAGGTATGAGGGAGGGACCCTGAGATTGCTGCCTCAATGGGCATATACACCGAGAAGCCCTGACTCGAAAGGAGGCCGGGTTTCCTTGCAGTGGCTTGAATACAGTCTAGTCTTTCATCTCACAAGGTGAAGGGATGTCTGCACCACCTGTGGAGTCCCTAGAGAAAGCCCTAGGTCCCCGACTCCTTTCGACGGAATGCCTCACATGCCTCTGACACCCCGAGAGGCACGCAGAGCTCACTGCTTCAAAATTTGACGGAGCCTGACTCCTCTTGAACATTGACAGGAATCCCAGTATCCCTGTGGCTACTGGAAAGGGACCCTGGGTCTCCCGACTCACCTCGAGAAGCGTCCCTTTTGCCCTGCCAAGCCTCGAAGAGACTCCTGAGGTGTCCCTCGTAACTCGACAGGACTCCTGACTTCGTTGAACAAACACGAGGGTTGAAGGGCCATCCCCGCCGTAAGTCGAGAATGTACCCCAGGTCCCCGCCGCAACTCGAGAAAAACCATGAGACTTCCCCCTCCAAGCGAGATGAGGCCCGATTCCCCTGCACTGCATGCAGAGCAATTCCGTGAGCCCCCTGAAACATGTCAGGAGCCTCGACTTGCTTGATGGATGTCGAGACAGTCCGCAAAAACACTGTCACAAGTAGAGAGGGACCCTGAGGTCACACCAGCATCGCGAAGGAGCTCCATGGGCCCCAAATCAACTCGAGATGAGGCCCGCTTCCCCTGCATTGACTCCAGAGCCATCCCCCGTTCCCCATCAAACACGACCTGAGGCTTGACTCCCTTTAGGCAACTCCAGAGGTTCCCCGAGAACAACGGGCCAAGTCTAGAGGAGTACCAAGTTCAGCAGAGCAACTCGAGGACTGCTCCGTGTACCCCAAATTGCCTCGAGATGAGAGCTGATTCCCTGGCTTAGACTCAAGACGTAGGCCACCTTTCCACAAGCCCCTCAAGAGGAGGCTTCTCTCAGCAATAGGTATGAGGGAGGGACCCTGAGATTGCTGCCTCAATGGGCATATACACCGAGAAGCCCTGACTCGAAAGGAGGCCGGGTTTCCTTGCAGTGGCTTGAATACAGTCTAGTCTTTCATCTCACAAGGTGAAGGGATGTCTGCACCACCTGTGGAGTCCCTAGAGAAAGCCCTAGGTCCCCGACTCCTTTCGACGGAATGCCTCACATGCCTCTGACACCCCGAGAGGCACGCAGAGCTCACTGCTTCAAAATTTGACGGAGCCTGACTCCTCTTGAACATTGACAGGAATCCCAGTATCCCTGTGGCTACTGGAAAGGGACCCTGGGTCTCCCGACTCACCTCGAGAAGCGTCCCTTTTGCCCTGCCAAGCCTCGAAGAGACTCCTGAGGTGTCCCTCGTAACTCGACAGGAGTCCTGACTTCGTTGAACAAACACGAGGGTTGAAGGGCCATCCCCGCCGTAAGTCGAGAATGTACCCCAGGTCCCCGCCGCAACTCGAGAAAAACCATGAGACTTCCCCCTCCAAGCGAGATGAAGCCCGATTCCCCTGCACTGCATGCAGAGCAATTCCGTGAGCCCCCTGAAACATGTCAGGAGCCTCGACTTGCTTGATGGATGTCGAGACAGTCCGCAAAAACACTGTCACAAGTAGAGAGGGACCCTGAGGTCACACCAGCATCGCGAAGGAGCTCCATGGGCCCCAAATCAACTCGAGATGAGGCCCGCTTCCCCTGCATTGACTCCAGAGCCATCCCCCGTTCCCCATCAAACACGACCTGAGGCTTGACTCCCTTTAGGCAACTCCAGAGGTTCCCCGAGAACAACGGGCCAAGTCTAGAGGAGTACCAAGTTCAGCAGAGCAACTCGAGGACTGCTCCGTGTACCCCAAATTGCCTCGAGATGAGAGCTGATTCCCTGGCTTAGACTCAAGACGTAGGCCACCTTTCCACAAGCCCCTCAAGAGGAGGCTTCTCTCAGCAATAGGTATGAGGGAGGGACCCTGAGATTGCTGCCTCAATGGGCATATACACCGAGAAGCCCTGACTCGAAAGGAGGCCGGGTTTCCTTGCAGTGGCTTGAATACAGTCTAGTCTTTCATCTCACAAGGTGAAGGGATGTCTGCACCACCTGTGGAGTCCCTAGAGAAAGCCCTAGGTCCCCGACTCCTTTCGACGGAATGCCTCACATGCCTCTGACACCTCGAGAGGCACGCAGAGCTCACTGCTTCAAAATTTGACGGAGCCTGACTCCTCTTGAACATTGACAGGAATCCCAGTATCCCTGTGGCTACTGGAAAGGGACCCTGGGTCTCCCGACTCACCTCGAGAAGCGTCCCTTTTGCCCTGCCAAGCCTCGAAGAGACTCCTGAGGTGTCCCTCGTAACTCGACAGGAGTCCTGACTTCGTTGAACAAACACGAGGGTTGAAGGGCCATCCCCGCCGTAAGTCGAGAATGTACCCCAGGTCCCCGCCGCAACTCGAGAAAAACCATGAGACTTCCCCCTCCAAGCGAGATGAGGCCCGATTCCCCTGCACTGCATGCAGAGCAATTCCGTGAGCCCCCTGAAACATGTCAGGAGCCTCGACTTGCTTGATGGATGTCGAGACAGTCCGCAAAAACACTGTCACAAGTAGAGAGGGACCCTGAGGTCACACCAGCATCGCGAAGGAGCTCCATGGGCCCCAAATCAACTCGAGATGAGGCCCGCTTCCCCTGCATTGACTCCAGAGCCATCCCCCGTTCCCCATCAAACACGACCTGAGGCTTGACTCCCTTTAGGCAACTCCAGAGGTTCCCCGAGAACAACGGGCCAAGTCTAGAGGAGTACCAAGTTCAGCAGAGCAACTCGAGGACTGCTCCGTGTACCCCAAATTGCCTCGAGATGAGAGCTGATTCCCTGGCTTAGACTCAAGACGTAGGCCACCTTTCCACAAGCCCCTCAAGAGGAGGCTTCTCTCAGCAATAGGTATGAGGGAGGGACCCTGAGATTGCTGCCTCAATGGGCATATACACCGAGAAGCCCTGACTCGAAAGGAGGCCGGGTTTCCTTGCAGTGGCTTGAATACAGTCTAGTCTTTCATCTCACAAGGTGAAGGGATGTCTGCACCACCTGTGGAGTCCCTAGAGAAAGCCCTAGGTCCCCGACTCCTTTCGACGGAATGCCTCACATGCCTCTGACACCTCGAGAAGCACGCAGAGCTCACTGCTTCAAAATTTGACGGAGCCTGACTCCTCTTGAACATTGACAGGAATCCCAGTATCCCTGTGGCTACTGGAAAGGGACCCTGGGTCTCCCGACTCACCTCGAGAAGCGTCCCTTTTGCCCTGCCAAGCCTCGAAGAGACTCCTGAGGTGTCCCTCGTAACTCGACAGGACTCCTGACTTCGTTGAACAAACACGAGGGTTGAAGGGCCATCCCCGCCGTAAGTCGAGAATGTACCCCAGGTCCCCGCCGCAACTCGAGAAAAACCATGAGACTTCCCCCTCCAAGCGAGATGAGGCCCGATTCCCCTGCACTGCATGCAGAGCAATTCCGTGAGCCCCCTGAAACATGTCAGGAGCCTCGACTTGCTTGATGGATGTCGAGACAGTCCGCAAAAACACTGTCACAAGTAGAGAGGGACCCTGAGGTCACACCAGCATCGCGAAGGAGCTCCATGGGCCCCAAATCAACTCGAGATGAGGCCCGCTTCCCCTGCATTGACTCCAGAGCCATCCCCCGTTCCCCATCAAACACGACCTGAGGCTTGACTCCCTTTAGGCAACTCCAGAGGTTCCCGGAGAACAACGGGCCAAGTCTAGAGGAGTACCAAGTTCAGCAGAGCAACTCGAGGACTGCTCCGTGTACCCCAAATTGCCTCGAGATGAGAGCTGATTCCCTGGCTTAGACTCAAGACGTAGGCCACCTTTCCACAAGCCCCTCAAGAGGAGGCTTCTCTCAGCAATAGGTATGAGGGAGGGACCCTGAGATTGCTGCCTCAATGGGCATATACACCGAGAAGCCCTGACTCGAAAGGAGGCCGGGTTTCCTTGCAGTGGCTTGAATACAGTCTAGTCTTTCATCTCACAAGGTGAAGGGATGTCTGCACCACCTGTGGAGTCCCTAGAGAAAGCCCTAGGTCCCCGACTCCTTTCGACGGAATGCCTCACATGCCTCTGACACCTCGAGAGGCACGCAGAGCTCACTGCTTCAAAATTTGACGGAGCCTGACTCCTCTTGAACATTGACAGGAATCCCAGTATCCCTGTGGCTACTGGAAAGGGACCCTGGGTCTCCCGACTCACCTCGAGAAGCGTCCCTTTTGCCCTGCCAAGCCTCGAAGAGACTCCTGAGGTGTCCCTCGTAACTCGACAGGAGTCCTGACTTCGTTGAACAAACACGAGGGTTGAAGGGCCATCCCCGCCGTAAGTCGAGAATGTACCCCAGGTCCCCGCCGCAACTCGAGAAAAACCATGAGACTTCCCCCTCCAAGCGAGATGAGGCCCGATTCCCCTGCACTGCATGCAGAGCAATTCCGTGAGCCCCCTGAAACATGTCAGGAGCCTCGACTTGCTTGATGGATGTCGAGACAGTCCGCAAAAACACTGTCACAAGTAGAGAGGGACCCTGAGGTCACACCAGCATCGCGAAGGAGCTCCATGGGCCCCAAATCAACTCGAGATGAGGCCCGCTTCCCCTGCATTGACTCCAGAGCCATCCCCAGTTCCCCATCAAACACGACCTGAGGCTTGACTCCCTTTAGGCAACTCCAGAGGTTCCCCGAGAACAACGGGCCAAGTCTAGAGGAGTACCAAGTTCAGCAGAGCAACTCGAGGACTGCTCCGTGTACCCCAAATTGCCTCGAGATGAGAGCTGATTCCCTGGCTTAGACTCAAGACGTAGGCCACCTTTCCACAAGCCCCTCAAGAGGAGGCTTCTCTCAGCAATAGGTATGAGGGAGGGACCCTGAGATTGCTGCCTCAATGGGCATATACACCGAGAAGCCCTGACTCGAAAGGAGGCCGGGTTTCCTTGCAGTGGCTTGAATACAGTCTAGTCTTTCATCTCACAAGGTGAAGGGATGTCTGCACCACCTGTGGAGTCCCTAGAGAAAGCCCTAGGTCCCCGACTCCTTTCGACGGAATGCCTCACATGCCTCTGACACCTCGAGAGGCACGCAGAGCTCACTGCTTCAAAATTTGACGGAGCCTGACTCCTCTTGAACATTGACAGGAATCCCAGTATCCCTGTGGCTACTGGAAAGGGACCCTGGGTCTCCCGACTCACCTCGAGAAGCGTCCCTTTTGCCCTGCCAAGCCTCGAAGAGACTCCTGAGGTGTCCCTCGTAACTCGACAGGAGTCCTGACTTCGTTGAACAAACACGAGGGTTGAAGGGCCATCCCCGCCGTAAGTCGAGAATGTACCCCAGGTCCCCGCCGCAACTCGAGAAAAACCATGAGACTTCCCCCTCCAAGCGAGATGAGGCCCGATTCCCCTGCACTGCATGCAGAGCAATTCCGTGAGCCCCCTGAAACATGTCAGGAGCCTCGACTTGCTTGATGGATGTCGAGACAGTCCGCAAAAACACTGTCACAAGTAGAGAGGGACCCTGAGGTCACACCAGCATCGCGAAGGAGCTCCATGGGCCCCAAATCAACTCGAGATGAGGCCCGCTTCCCCTGCATTGACTCCAGAGCCATCCCCCGTTCCCCATCAAACACGACCTGAGGCTTGACTCCCTTTAGGCAACTCCAGAGGTTCCCCGAGAACAACGGGCCAAGTCTAGAGGAGTACCAAGTTCAGCAGAGCAACTCGAGGACTGCTCCGTGTACCCCAAATTGCCTCGAGATGAGAGCTGATTCCCTGGCTTAGACTCAAGACGTAGGCCACCTTTCCACAAGCCCCTCAAGAGGAGGCTTCTCTCAGCAATAGGTATGAGGGAGGGACCCTGAGATTGCTGCCTCAATGGGCATATACACCGAGAAGCCCTGACTCGAAAGGAGGCCGGGTTTCCTTGCAGTGGCTTGAATACAGTCTAGTCTTTCATCTCACAAGGTGAAGGGATGTCTGCACCACCTGTGGAGTCCCTAGAGAAAGCCCTAGGTCCCCGACTCCTTTCGACGGAATGCCTCACATGCCTCTGACACCTCGAGAGGCACGCAGAGCTCACTGCTTCAAAATTTGACGGAGCCTGACTCCTCTTGAACATTGACAGGAATCCCAGTATCCCTGTGGCTACTGGAAAGGGACCCTGGGTCTCCCGACTCACCTCGAGAAGCGTCCCTTTTGCCCTGCCAAGCCTCGAAGAGACTCCTGAGGTGTCCCTCGTAACTCGACAGGAGTCCTGACTTCGTTGAACAAACACGAGGGTTGAAGGGCCATCCCCGCCGTAAGTCGAGAATGTACCCCAGGTCCCCGCCGCAACTCGAGAAAAACCATGAGACTTCCCCCTCCAAGCGAGATGAGGCCCGATTCCCCTGCACTGCATGCAGAGCAATTCCGTGAGCCCCCTGAAACATGTCAGGAGCCTCGACTTGCTTGATGGATGTCGAGACAGTCCGCAAAAACACTGTCACAAGTAGAGAGGGACCCTGAGGTCACACCAGCATCGCGAAGGAGCTCCATGGGCCCCAAATCAACTCGAGATGAGGCCCGCTTCCCCTGCATTGACTCCAGAGCCATCCCCCGTTCCCCATCAAACACGACCTGAGGCTTGACTCCCTTTAGGCAACTCCAGAGGTTCCCCGAGAACAACGGGCCAAGTCTAGAGGAGTACCAAGTTCAGCAGAGCAACTCGAGGACTGCTCCGTGTACCCCAAATTGCCTCGAGATGAGAGCTGATTCCCTGGCTTAGACTCAAGACGTAGGCCACCTTTCCACAAGCCCCTCAAGAGGAGGCTTCTCTCAGCAATAGGTATGAGGGAGGGACCCTGAGATTGCTGCCTCAATGGGCATATACACCGAGAAGCCCTGACTCGAAAGGAGGCCGGGTTTCCTTGCAGTGGCTTGAATACAGTCTAGTCTTTCATCTCACAAGGTGAAGGGATGTCTGCACCACCTGTGGAGTCCCTAGAGAAAGCCCTAGGTCCCCGACTCCTTTCGACGGAATGCCTCACATGCCTCTGACACCTCGAGAGGCACGCAGAGCTCACTGCTTCAAAATTTGACGGAGCCTGACTCCTCTTGAACATTGACAGGAATCCCAGTATCCCTGTGGCTACTGGAAAGGGACCCTGGGTCTCCCGACTCACCTCGAGAAGCGTCCCTTTTGCCCTGCCAAGCCTCGAAGAGACTCCTGAGGTGTCCCTCGTAACTCGACAGGAGTCCTGACTTCGTTGAACAAACACGAGGGTTGAAGGGCCATCCCCGCCGTAAGTCGAGAATGTACCCCAGGTCCCCGCCGCAACTCGAGAAAAACCATGAGACTTCCCCCTCCAAGCGAGATGAGGCCCGATTCCCCTGCACTGCATGCAGAGCAATTCCGTGAGCCCCCTGAAACATGTCAGGAGCCTCGACTTGCTTGATGGATGTCGAGACAGTCCGCAAAAACACTGTCACAAGTAGAGAGGGACCCTGAGGTCACACCAGCATCGCGAAGGAGCTCCATGGGCCCCAAATCAACTCGAGATGAGGCCCGCTTCCCCTGCATTGACTCCAGAGCCATCCCCCGTTCCCCATCAAACACGACCTGAGGCTTGACTCCCTTTAGGCAACTCCAGAGGTTCCCCGAGAACAACGGGCCAAGTCTAGACGAGTACCAAGTTCAGCAGAGCAACTCGAGGACTGCTCCGTGTACCCCAAATTGCCTCGAGATGAGAGCTGATTCCCTGGCTTAGACTCAAGACGTAGGCCACCTTTCCACAAGCCCCTCAAGAGGAGGCTTCTCTCAGCAATAGGTATGAGGGAGGGACCCTGAGATTGCTGCCTCAATGGGCATATACACCGAGAAGCCCTGACTCGAAAGGAGGCCGGGTTTCCTTGCAGTGGCTTGAATACAGTCTAGTCTTTCATCTCACAAGGTGAAGGGATGTCTGCACCACCTGTGGAGTCCCTAGAGAAAGCCCTAGGTCCCCGACTCCTTTCGACGGAATGCCTCACATGCCTCTGACACCTCGAGAGGCACGCAGAGCTCACTGCTTCAAAATTTGACGGAGCCTGACTCCTCTTGAACATTGACAGGAATCCCAGTATCCCTGTGGCTACTGGAAAGGGACCCTGGGTCTCCCGACTCACCTCGAGAAGCGTCCCTTTTGCCCTGCCAAGCCTCGAAGAGACTCCTGAGGTGTCCCTCGTAACTCGACAGGAGTCCTGACTTCGTTGAACAAACACGAGGGTTGAAGGGCCATCCCCGCCGTAAGTCGAGAATGTACCCCAGGTCCCCGCCGCAACTCGAGAAAAACCATGAGACTTCCCCCTCCAAGCGAGATGAGGCCCGATTCCCCTGCACTGCATGCAGAGCAATTCCGTGAGCCCCCTGAAACATGTCAGGAGCCTCGACTTGCTTGATGGATGTCGAGACAGTCCGCAAAAACACTGTCACAAGTAGAGAGGGACCCTGAGGTCACACCAGCATCGCGAAGGAGCTCCATGGGCCCCAAATCAACTCGAGATGAGGCCCGCTTCCCCTGCATTGACTCCAGAGCCATCCCCCGTTCCCCATCAAACACGACCTGAGGCTTGACTCCCTTTAGGCAACTCCAGAGGTTCCCCGAGAACAACGGGCCAAGTCTAGAGGAGTACCAAGTTCAGCAGAGCAACTCGAGGACTGCTCCGTGTACCCCAAATTGCCTCGAGATGAGAGCTGATTCCCTGGCTTAGACTCAAGACGTAGGCCACCTTTCCACAAGCCCCTCAAGAGGAGGCTTCTCTCAGCAATAGGTATGAGGGAGGGACCCTGAGATTGCTGCCTCAATGGGCATATACACCGAGAAGCCCTGACTCGAAAGGAGGCCGGGTTTCCTTGCAGTGGCTTGAATACAGTCTAGTCTTTCATCTCACAAGGTGAAGGGATGTCTGCACCACCTGTGGAGTCCCTAGAGAAAGCCCTAGGTCCCCGACTCCTTTCGACGGAATGCCTCACATGCCTCTGACACCTCGAGAGGCACGCAGAGCTCACTGCTTCAAAATTTGACGGAGCCTGACTCCTCTTGAACATTGACAGGAATCCCAGTATCCCTGTGGCTACTGGAAAGGGACCCTGGGTCTCCCGACTCACCTCGAGAAGCGTCCCTTTTGCCCTGCCAAGCCTCGAAGAGACTCCTGAGGTGTCCCTCGTAACTCGACAGGAGTCCTGACTTCGTTGAACAAACACGAGGGTTGAAGGGCCATCCCCGCCGTAAGTCGAGAATGTACCCCAGGTCCCCGCCGCAACTCGAGAAAAACCATGAGACTTCCCCCTCCAAGCGAGATGAGGCCCGATTCCCCTGCACTGCATGCAGAGCAATTCCGTGAGCCCCCTGAAACATGTCAGGAGCCTCGACTTGCTTGATGGATGTCGAGACAGTCCGCAAAAACACTGTCACAAGTAGAGAGGGACCCTGAGGTCACACCAGCATCGCGAAGGAGCTCCATGGGCCCCAAATCAACTCGAGATGAGGCCCGCTTCCCCTGCATTGACTCCAGAGCCATCCCCCGTTCCCCATCAAACACGACCTGAGGCTTGACTCCCTTTAGGCAACTCCAGAGGTTCCCCGAGAACAACGGGCCAAGTCTAGAGGAGTACCAAGTTCAGCAGAGCAACTCGAGGACTGCTCCGTGTACCCCAAATTGCCTCGAGATGAGAGCTGATTCCCTGGCTTAGACTCAAGACGTAGGCCACCTTTCCACAAGCCCCTCAAGAGGAGGCTTCTCTCAGCAATAGGTATGAGGGAGGGACCCTGAGATTGCTGCCTCAATGGGCATATACACCGAGAAGCCCTGACTCGAAAGGAGGCCGGGTTTCCTTGCAGTGGCTTGAATACAGTCTAGTCTTTCATCTCACAAGGTGAAGGGATGTCTGCACCACCTGTGGAGTCCCTAGAGAAAGCCCTAGGTCCCCGACTCCTTTCGACGGAATGCCTCACATGCCTCTGACACCTCGAGAGGCACGCAGAGCTCACTGCTTCAAAATTTGACGGAGCCTGACTCCTCTTGAACATTGACAGGAATCCCAGTATCCCTGTGGCTACTGGAAAGGGACCCTGGGTCTCCCGACTCACCTCGAGAAGCGTCCCTTTTGCCCTGCCAAGCCTCGAAGAGACTCCTGAGGTGTCCCTCGTAACTCGACAGGACTCCTGACTTCGTTGAACAAACACGAGGGTTGAAGGGCCATCCCCGCCGTAAGTCGAGAATGTACCCCAGGTCCCCGCCGCAACTCGAGAAAAACCATGAGACTTCCCCCTCCAAGCGAGATGAGGCCCGATTCCCCTGCACTGCATGCAGAGCAATTCCGTGAGCCCCCTGAAACATGTCAGGAGCCTCGACTTGCTTGATGGATGTCGAGACAGTCCGCAAAAACACTGTCACAAGTAGAGAGGGACCCTGAGGTCACACCAGCATCGCGAAGGAGCTCCATGGGCCCCAAATCAACTCGAGATGAGGCCCGCTTCCCCTGCATTGACTCCAGAGCCATCCCCCGTTCCCCATCAAACACGACCTGAGGCTTGACTCCCTTTAGGCAACTCCAGAGGTTCCCCGAGAACAACGGGCCAAGTCTAGAGGAGTACCAAGTTCAGCAGAGCAACTCGAGGACTGCTCCGTGTACCCCAAATTGCCTCGAGATGAGAGCTGATTCCCTGGCTTAGACTCAAGACGTAGGCCACCTTTCCACAAGCCCCTCAAGAGGAGGCTTCTCTCAGCAATAGGTATGAGGGAGGGACCCTGAGATTGCTGCCTCAATGGGCATATACACCGAGAAGCCCTGACTCGAAAGGAGGCCGGGTTTCCTTGCAGTGGCTTGAATACAGTCTAGTCTTTCATCTCACAAGGTGAAGGGATGTCTGCACCACCTGTGGAGTCCCTAGAGAAAGCCCTAGGTCCCCGACTCCTTTCGACGGAATGCCTCACATGCCTCTGACACCTCGAGAGGCACGCAGAGCTCACTGCTTCAAAATTTGACGGAGCCTGACTCCTCTTGAACATTGACAGGAATCCCAGTATCCCTGTGGCTACTGGAAAGGGACCCTGGGTCTCCCGACTCACCTCGAGAAGCGTCCCTTTTGCCCTGCCAAGCCTCGAAGAGACTCCTGAGGTGTCCCTCGTAACTCGACAGGAGTCCTGACTTCGTTGAACAAACACGAGGGTTGAAGGGCCATCCCCGCCGTAAGTCGAGAATGTACCCCAGGTCCCCGCCGCAACTCGAGAAAAACCATGAGACTTCCCCCTCCAAGCGAGATGAGGCCCGATTCCCCTGCACTGCATGCAGAGCAATTCCGTGAGCCCCCTGAAACATGTCAGGAGCCTCGACTTGCTTGATGGATGTCGAGACAGTCCGCAAAAACACTGTCACAAGTAGAGAGGGACCCTGAGGTCACACCAGCATCGCGAAGGAGCTCCATGGGCCCCAAATCAACTCGAGATGAGGCCCGCTTCCCCTGCATTGACTCCAGAGCCATCCCCAGTTCCCCATCAAACACGACCTGAGGCTTGACTCCCTTTAGGCAACTCCAGAGGTTCCCCGAGAACAACGGGCCAAGTCTAGACGAGTACCAAGTTCAGCAGAGCAACTCGAGGACTGCTCCGTGTACCCCAAATTGCCTCGAGATGAGAGCTGATTCCCTGGCTTAGACTCAAGACGTAGGCCACCTTTCCACAAGCCCCTCAAGAGGAGGCTTCTCTCAGCAATAGGTATGAGGGAGGGACCCTGAGATTGCTGCCTCAATGGGCATATACACCGAGAAGCCCTGACTCGAAAGGAGGCCGGGTTTCCTTGCAGTGGCTTGAATACAGTCTAGTCTTTCATCTCACAAGGTGAAGGGATGTCTGCACCACCTGTGGAGTCCCTAGAGAAAGCCCTAGGTCCCCGACTCCTTTCGACGGAATGCCTCACATGCCTCTGACACCTCGAGAGGCACGCAGAGCTCACTGCTTCAAAATTTGACGGAGCCTGACTCCTCTTGAACATTGACAGGAATCCCAGTATCCCTGTGGCTACTGGAAAGGGACCCTGGGTCTCCCGACTCACCTCGAGAAGCGTCCCTTTTGCCCTGCCAAGCCTCGAAGAGACTCCTGAGGTGTCCCTCGTAACTCGACAGGAGTCCTGACTTCGTTGAACAAACACGAGGGTTGAAGGGCCATCCCCGCCGTAAGTCGAGAATGTACCCCAGGTCCCCGCCGCAACTCGAGAAAAACCATGAGACTTCCCCCTCCAAGCGAGATGAGGCCCGATTCCCCTGCACTGCATGCAGAGCAATTCCGTGAGCCCCCTGAAACATGTCAGGAGCCTCGACTTGCTTGATGGATGTCGAGACAGTCCGCAAAAACACTGTCACAAGTAGAGAGGGACCCTGAGGTCACACCAGCATCGCGAAGGAGCTCCATGGGCCCCAAATCAACTCGAGATGAGGCCCGCTTCCCCTGCATTGACTCCAGAGCCATCCCCCGTTCCCCATCAAACACGACCTGAGGCTTGACTCCCTTTAGGCAACTCCAGAGGTTCCCCGAGAACAACGGGCCAAGTCTAGAGGAGTACCAAGTTCAGCAGAGCAACTCGAGGACTGCTCCGTGTACCCCAAATTGCCTCGAGATGAGAGCTGATTCCCTGGCTTAGACTCAAGACGTAGGCCACCTTTCCACAAGCCCCTCAAGAGGAGGCTTCTCTCAGCAATAGGTATGAGGGAGGGACCCTGAGATTGCTGCCTCAATGGGCATATACACCGAGAAGCCCTGACTCGAAAGGAGGCCGGGTTTCCTTGCAGTGGCTTGAATACAGTCTAGTCTTTCATCTCACAAGGTGAAGGGATGTCTGCACCACCTGTGGAGTCCCTAGAGAAAGCCCTAGGTCCCCGACTCCTTTCGACGGAATGCCTCACATGCCTCTGACACCTCGAGAGGCACGCAGAGCTCACTGCTTCAAAATTTGACGGAGCCTGACTCCTCTTGAACATTGACAGGAATCCCAGTATCCCTGTGGCTACTGGAAAGGGACCCTGGGTCTCCCGACTCACCTCGAGAAGCGTCCCTTTTGCCCTGCCAAGCCTCGAAGAGACTCCTGAGGTGTCCCTCGTAACTCGACAGGAGTCCTGACTTCGTTGAACAAACACGAGGGTTGAAGGGCCATCCCCGCCGTAAGTCGAGAATGTACCCCAGGTCCCCGCCGCAACTCGAGAAAAACCATGAGACTTCCCCCTCCAAGCGAGATGAGGCCCGATTCCCCTGCACTGCATGCAGAGCAATTCCGTGAGCCCCCTGAAACATGTCAGGAGCCTCGACTTGCTTGATGGATGTCGAGACAGTCCGCAAAAACACTGTCACAAGTAGAGAGGGACCCTGAGGTCACACCAGCATCGCGAAGGAGCTCCATGGGCCCCAAATCAACTCGAGATGAGGCCCGCTTCCCCTGCATTGACTCCAGAGCCATCCCCCGTTCCCCATCAAACACGACCTGAGGCTTGACTCCCTTTAGGCAACTCCAGAGGTTCCCCGAGAACAACGGGCCAAGTCTAGAGGAGTACCAAGTTCAGCAGAGCAACTCGAGGACTGCTCCGTGTACCCCAAATTGCCTCGAGATGAGAGCTGATTCCCTGGCTTAGACTCAAGACGTAGGCCACCTTTCCACAAGCCCCTCAAGAGGAGGCTTCTCTCAGCAATAGGTATGAGGGAGGGACCCTGAGATTGCTGCCTCAATGGGCATATACACCGAGAAGCCCTGACTCGAAAGGAGGCCGGGTTTCCTTGCAGTGGCTTGAATACAGTCTAGTCTTTCATCTCACAAGGTGAAGGGATGTCTGCACCACCTGTGGAGTCCCTAGAGAAAGCCCTAGGTCCCCGACTCCTTTCGACGGAATGCCTCACATGCCTCTGACACCCGAGAGGCACGCAGAGCTCACTGCTTCAAAATTTGACGGAGCCTGACTCCTCTTGAACATTGACAGGAATCCCAGTATCCCTGTGGCTACTGGAAAGGGACCCTGGGTCTCCCGACTCACCTCGAGAAGCGTCCCTTTTGCCCTGCCAAGCCTCGAAGAGACTCCTGAGGTGTCCCTCGTAACTCGACAGGACTCCTGACTTCGTTGAACAAACACGAGGGTTGAAGGGCCATCCCCGCCGTAAGTCGAGAATGTACCCCAGGTCCCCGCCGCAACTCGAGAAAAACCATGAGACTTCCCCCTCCAAGCGAGATGAGGCCCGATTCCCCTGCACTGCATGCAGAGCAATTCCGTGAGCCCCCTGAAACATGTCAGGAGCCTCGACTTGCTTGATGGATGTCGAGACAGTCCGCAAAAACACTGTCACAAGTAGAGAGGGACCCTGAGGTCACACCAGCATCGCGAAGGAGCTCCATGGGCCCCAAATCAACTCGAGATGAGGCCCGCTTCCCCTGCATTGACTCCAGAGCCATCCCCAGTTCCCCATCAAACACGACCTGAGGCTTGACTCCCTTTAGGCAACTCCAGAGGTTCCCCGAGAACAACGGGCCAAGTCTAGAGGAGTACCAAGTTCAGCAGAGCAACTCGAGGACTGCTCCGTGTACCCCAAATTGCCTCGAGATGAGAGCTGATTCCCTGGCTTAGACTCAAGACGTAGGCCACCTTTCCACAAGCCCCTCAAGAGGAGGCTTCTCTCAGCAATAGGTATGAGGGAGGGACCCTGAGATTGCTGCCTCAATGGGCATATACACCGAGAAGCCCTGACTCGAAAGGAGGCCGGGTTTCCTTGCAGTGGCTTGAATACAGTCTAGTCTTTCATCTCACAAGGTGAAGGGATGTCTGCACCACCTGTGGAGTCCCTAGAGAAAGCCCTAGGTCCCCGACTCCTTTCGACGGAATGCCTCACATGCCTCTGACACCTCGAGAGGCACGCAGAGCTCACTGCTTCAAAATTTGACGGAGCCTGACTCCTCTTGAACATTGACAGGAATCCCAGTATCCCTGTGGCTACTGGAAAGGGACCCTGGGTCTCCCGACTCACCTCGAGAAGCGTCCCTTTTGCCCTGCCAAGCCTCGAAGAGACTCCTGAGGTGTCCCTCGTAACTCGACAGGACTCCTGACTTCGTTGAACAAACACGAGGGTTGAAGGGCCATCCCCGCCGTAAGTCGAGAATGTACCCCAGGTCCCCGCCGCAACTCGAGAAAAACCATGAGACTTCCCCCTCCAAGCGAGATGAGGCCCGATTCCCCTGCACTGCATGCAGAGCAATTCCGTGAGCCCCCTGAAACATGTCAGGAGCCTCGACTTGCTTGATGGATGTCGAGACAGTCCGCAAAAACACTGTCACAAGTAGAGAGGGACCCTGAGGTCACACCAGCATCGCGAAGGAGCTCCATGGGCCCCAAATCAACTCGAGATGAGGCCCGCTTCCCCTGCATTGACTCCAGAGCCATCCCCCGTTCCCCATCAAACACGACCTGAGGCTTGACTCCCTTTAGGCAACTCCAGAGGTTCCCCGAGAACAACGGGCCAAGTCTAGAGGAGTACCAAGTTCAGCAGAGCAACTCGAGGACTGCTCCGTTAGAAAAAGATTGGGGGAGAGAAAGGGGGGTGAGAACCGGCTGGGAAGGAAGAG
>JAHQIW010006738.1:0-42350 GCA_019055375.1 Parelaphostrongylus tenuis | reverse complement strand
CAAAAAAGTATATAAAAGAAGCGGAAATAGGGTCCCATACGCAGTCCCAATTACACTATGCATTCATACTTATTCACTAATGAAAAATTTTTCAGTGAGAGACAATGATTGCCGTATACCTTCTAGCCCTTGTTTCGACAGCAATGGCCTGCTCTTGTTGCCCACCGTCGCCGCTCAAGGTCACACTTTGTGCTGCTGATTCAGGTAGGAGATTTTAGATTTCTCATAACTGTTAAGGTACAAATATAAATTACATGCCGGTAGTTCGCTAAATGCCAAGATGCTGTTTGATGTGACTACAAGTACGTTCTAAGACTAAATTCTCATAAAATACCATTCACATAATAAGACGAATAGTCAAAATAGTGTCGACCGATTTGATTACGTCGCAAGCTTAGCCTACTACTCATCCGGCATGTGGTTGACTTAATAGACATAAACATCGAGATTTCGTCATCCAGGTCTATTCTCTTTCTAGTATCTCATGTGAGGGTCATCTCTCGCCGTAACAAAAACGACAAATTCGCCCTCTCTGACGTAATCTACGACCTTGAGCATGTCGAAAGTTTATCAAGGTATCAATAGATTATGTCTTTGTCTCAATAGTCAACATGTAGAATTGTGACCACTGAGAAATCTTTAAGAAGCCTCGCAGACTCCCCAGACTTCCTTCTGAGGTTTACACACCCTCTCCACGCGAATGTGGTCTCGAGATGGAAGTTGGAGAAGAGTACCTTCTAGCAGGTGATACTTGTTTTATTCATATGGTTGAAATCCATTCAAGACTTTACGTATTACTTTTCCATAAGCAACCGGGATCCCGGCTGACGCAAACGTTTTTGCACAGCACTCCACATTATTGAAAATTGTGATGTTTGTTCAGAATAATAAGCGTCAAAACAGATAGATGTGGCGTACAGCTACACTGGTATTTCATGCTATTCCGTATAATCTAAGTTAGCAGTGTGAAATCAAAAGTGTTAGAACATGAAAGCATAACTGTTAATTCAGGAAATTTCGTTGGACGTCAGATGAAAGCATTTCTTTGTGGTCAGGTGTATGACGGCTTTTCCTTCGGTGCACCCAAATTTGACAGCCTCTCACAAGAAATACGCAGGAATCTTACTAATTTTCAGTGCTGAACTCTGTAAATGAGCTCAATAAAGATGAGCAGTACTATTGCAGCCTGTGATCATCAAGACTTTCTTTTTCAGAAAACGATTGCATAGGACCCACTGCCGAACGTAACACTGCTCAGTAACCAGAAGTCAGACAACTTAAATACATCTAAGGAAATACATAATCATATCTTTACTCAACGAATTCCATTACACATGATAGTCGATCCTTTTCTTGCACTCATCGACCCTCCTTAGACATTTTGCACGCTATTTTAAGTGTTGTTTGAAAAGTTCATCCTTTTTATGGATGTTGCAAAGTAGAAATCTCTTTTAATCGTGAAGATAATCACGTCAGGCGCCAGATGATTTTAAGAGAGTGCTGAGGTAGAGATAGTGCTGGCTCTTGCTACGACAACAATTAACTACTCGGTCACCTATGCCGAGGTTAATAGATAGTCGGTTCTGGGATTTACTCGGTCACCTTTGCCCTACACCCCCCCCTGTTTTTCCCCTCCCCCACCTCCCATTCCCTCTTCCATCTTCTTTCTTGTGCCTCATTGGATAGACAAATTATTGCTAAGCATATACAAGATAACGAAACCGCAAATCGAATATAAGTTTCGTAAAGACTATATATAGACGTGGAAATGGGGCAATAACGTGGTATGAAACAGAACGGCACAGCTGTGAAGGAGATTTTGACAGATAAATAAGCCTTCCCGAAAACTATTATATGATGTGGAAAGCATTGATAATAGTAAAAGCTTGATAATACAACACTTGATAATATTATACACTTACGCTCAACACTTGATAATAATAAAGGATAGAGCACTCGGCGTTGATTAATCCCTGAAGAATACGCCATGCATTCGTCATCAATTTTTATCAGTTCTCTAACTAAGTTTCCGCACTTGATCCAAAAATT
The DNA here is from genome assembly GCA_019055375.1 of Parelaphostrongylus tenuis. Classification (NCBI taxonomy): domain Eukaryota; kingdom Metazoa; phylum Nematoda; class Chromadorea; order Rhabditida; family Metastrongylidae; genus Parelaphostrongylus; species Parelaphostrongylus tenuis. The sequence goes on along the minus strand of JAHQIW010006738.1, from coordinate 40,301 downwards.
CAAAAACTTACTTTTCCAAGTAATCAAAAGTATCAACTAACATTAATTTAAGTATTTTCCGTCTGCCTAGAAGCATTAGTATGTAATCTTTCGCATATGCTCGTCTGAACATTGGAAATCATCTGCCATATCCCAGGTTGACAAAGTCGGATCTTCTTCATTCGCTTCAATGATTGCTTGCCGATCAATTTCACGCGGTCTTCCGGATCTTGGTTGATTGGCCAAATCAGTATCTCCATTGCGAAACCTTATAAACCATTATACGCCGTAGCTCTATCCACAACTTGGCGGCATTTTACGCGATTGATGTAGTCAAATGCAGTTTGAAAATTGTGCCCCAATTGAAACTCATAAAGTAGTAAGTTGCGAATGACTTCCCGTACGACTTGATTGTTGGACGAGTTTGTGCAAAACTATGCCAAACGATGCGGAAGAAAATTCTGCACAGACTAAATAAAAGAAAATTTTGTTTTTGTGAGAGAATTTCTATTTTGTGGATCAAGTTCAGAAACTTAGTTGGAGACCTAATAAATTCGTCTGAAGTGGTTGAATACATATCTGGCTTCTTACAATCACACGCGGTGGCCTCTCACTGTAGCGATTCAGTGCTACTTATTCTCCAGATAAGTTTGAGATTAGTCTGTTAATATAATAGATAATATAATGTATAATATAAGAACAATTTGGTAAATTATTTACAACTCTTAGAATTTCGAGAATCAAACTGTCGAGTACTCACCAAAACTCAAAGAGGACTAAATAAGACGTTTCTAGAATATGGGTGCCGGTATGGGAGAAGTACTGAGAATACTTCTTTGGAGACACATATTCCTGACAAATAGTTCGCATAATGCTGAAAAAAAGCATCTTATCAACAAATCATTCTTTTGATCGTCATAGAATGTCTGCATTACAATCAGCTCTCAAAGTCGGGCATGTAGAGTACGTGGATGTCGGCTGGTTTCTTGCACCAGAGCCTGAGAGGGATGGCGTGGAGTCGAGCTCCACCCCATCCTTCTCAGGCAGTCAACAATAACGCCTCATAGAGCACCACAGTCCGACTATCATTGAGATTCCAAGAAGATTCGCTCAGTCAGTATTCTAAGACGTACAAGAAGAAGGTGGAAAAACAAATTGCATGCTAGGAGTACTGGGATCCGCAGAATGAATAAAAGCACTGTGAAGACCGATTAATAAAGTGTATAGAGAAAGAAAACCGGGTGTCAAACATTATCTCATTTTACTTCTACAGCGTACTACAAAGGCTTTTCCGAAAACCAAGAAAGGTGTCGGTATCCCTAAGATCAGAAGTATGCAGAGTTACAGAGAAAATCATGTTTAATTTGGCTGTTTCAATGAACTTTAAATATCTCTCAAAGAGAAAAAAAATTTTTGTTGAAGAACGAAAATCGCGCACCACTGTTAATATCGATTATGCTGCCGGCTGTAAGGGGATATAAAGCAACAAACCACTGATATCATACTACATCCAGAGGAGAGAACATATCAAACCAGCTTGTGAGTTGATCAAACCGGCCGTTAGACAGACAAGAGAGAGTAGTGAATATCGTCTGTGGAATCGATACAAGAGGCCAAACACTAATTGATAGCTGCTCAAACTGGCCAAAAGAAAAAGAGGGAAAGTAGCAAATTTCGTATCTGTGCTACTCTTGCACGTGATATGGAAAAATGGAAGTGATGATTGCCCGCCCGAGTCACTCGACTATCAAGGGGACGACAGCTGACAGACAGGTGATCATCATGAGATAAAGACATTCATCAAGAAGACAAAATTTACAAGTTGTGGGTGGATCCATGCTAAAATCTGAGGGAGTTCGTAACGGCACAAACTGATAACTTCACCGCTCCTTTTTTTTCAATTGGTATTACGGCTGTGTTATGAAGTCAAAGTAGCGAATCAGAAGGTATGTTAATGTTTAGTGTTCCAAAAAACTAGTAGTATCAATACAGCACACACACACAATAAACTTTATGACCAGTATTTTGCTCTACAATGTGACAATATTTACTTCGAGATGCTTGGTTCGTATACCGTTTTCAATAGCTAGTGACTAGCGCGTAGAGCAGACAAAGGACGAATATAATCACGTTGATGGAAAAAATTCCTACAATTGGAAAGTGTGCCGAAAGCCGCTTACACTAACCATTTCAATAATTACTCGTAGCAATAGTTGATTAGTGTAATCGACCATGATGGTCTACACGTATAGTTTACCTGGCAGCGTTTGCTCTTATTCACATTTGATTTATTTCGTAATTGAAGAACGCCGGCTCATTTGCGATTGTCAGCTTTTTTGCTCACACGGGAAGCTTACCCTTATAATTCGTTCACAAAATCCGTTTTGATCTACCGTTTGTCACTGGATTCGAGTAGTTCGTTCCGATCTCAGAAGATATAGGAAGTCGACCTTGTATGTAGACATCGATTCAACTAAACGTTCTCCGTCTCTTTTAACGTTGAGTCTAACCTTGAGTTTGAACAGACACTCAGTGTCGTTAATGAAATGTAAAATTGTACACATGCACTAGCGCATCAATCATCTTTGATTGCTCAGAAGCTATCGTTTTTACCAGCTCTATCACACTTATTTTACACGCCATGGAATTGTTTCATCAACCGCCATCTTCGCTTGCGATTTCTTAGGTACAATATTTGAACGGAATTTTCACCTAATCTAAGCTGTGCTATGAACTAGTTCAGTGTGGAGCTTATGCACTGAAGAAGTGGTCGTTGCCTTCGAAACGTACGTATCCCATTCACGACCAACCTCGAAATTCTTCCTTCTTAAGTCACGTGAACAACGAAATAAGAGCATTCAGGTACGTTCTCTAATAGATCTCAAACTATCTCTTTGCAGTTTTCAGTTTATAAAATTCTAATCATAAATTTGGAGTTGACTCTCTTTCTTCTGAAGATAGAGGATCTGATTGAAAAGGAAGTATCAATAAATGCTCTACCTTTTTGCTTCTCAATTAGCAAAGGCGAGATATATCCCTACCATACTACAATATTGTAATAGAATGATTTGCTTCAAAAAACTCCCATCACTTAATGAGTAATACGCCTTGACTTAGACATATATATGGGGCAACATAGTGACAATTTCCAAGATCAAGTCACCACGTTTCAGCTTACAAATATTTAAAACCTTTTCGGGGCGGAGTATACACGATTTTTTGGAGACCTTTCTTGCTGGAAAAACGTTTCTGCAATTTAATAGTGTGCTTAACTTACAGGCAAAAATCTTCTTACTGTACAAGTGATAATAATATTAGGTCGTTTCTTTGTTCTTAAGTTTTGACACTAGTGCAACAAATATTTATTTACCAGAAGCAATTAAAACTGCATGATTCTGATGTCGTTCATTGCACATTTACCTGCGAACGTTCTGGCATACAGTTTGCTTATACCTGCCTCAAGATAGAGCCGTCGTGGGAACGAATTCGCTTGCTACTCATGCATGAATGACGCGTAGGAGAAACGCTAATGAAGCGGCGCTGAAGATTAATGGCGCCTCCTGTTTAAGGGCCCGAACTCGACTAATTCTCCAGACTGCGCTCGCCATCTTTGAACATCGCGAACCACTTCCCGGTCGTCTTTTCTGCAACTATATCATCCCTCTAAGCTCCATTAACCGTGTGCGCCGCTTCATTAGCAATTTCCCCCCATGGTCATTCGTGCATGAGTAGCAAATGAGATTGTTTCCAGGACAGATCCATCATAGAGAAAGTGCAGTCAACTTGTACATCAAAATTAAAATGTTTGCAAGAAGGTATGCAATTGGATCACATTTAAGTCATATATTTTTGATAATTTTTGGCTAGTAAATCTGGTGATTTTTGCTTCTAAAACTTATAGAGCGACCTAATTTTAAGTTTCACACCGAGTCTGCCTTGTTTGACCGGCTGGAATCTGTCAGTGGATTTCCGCACAATTGCATGGTAGATATTCGAAGGTGTAAATTTCGAAACTTTCGACACTAATAGCATTTTTTGTAGGCTTGCATAGAGCGCCGTGGGAGTGAAGAGAATACTGCGTTTCTCACACCATGTATTTAGTCGTCGCTTGGACGCCATGTCTAGTTTGTATGGCGGTGTGGAATAAGAAAATGGTTGTACCTATAGAATGATAGAACAAGTTCTCTTCCGCAGTTCTTATACAAAAGGCCTGTAAATCTCATCAAAACGGAGATAAATTTCTGAGCTGGCAGCGATGGTCGCGCTCCTCTTGAATGATGCTGCGCGCAGCGCTTTCGACTACCTCATCGAAAAGGCCGCGTATTTGAGAGGCGCACGATTTTCGTTATTTATTTGGAATTTCTCTTCTGTTTCGGAAAGTTTCTCGGCTTTAGTTTACGGTTGGCTAACATCAGTGGGGATATATCTGAAATATCATACCACCGCTATAAGCGGTTAAACAAAAACGATTATCATTTAATCTTTAATACCCAATATCTGTCAGCGTGACAGGGTTCAATGTCGAGACCGACTACCCGGGCCAGGCCGTTGACGGCTGGCGGCTGGCAGATAGGTGCGCTGAAGCGTAGAAAGAGCGATGTGCAAAATGGGCGTCAGTAGTGTAACGGATAGAGCACGCATTCCCGGAAAGAGTGAGGTGCGGGTTCTAGTCTCGCCTGTCGCCAAAGTTTTGCACATCGCTCTACATCAGTGGGTACACATTTAAGATATCATACCACCGCTGCAAGCGGTTAAACACGAACGAAGATCATGAAAGAGTCTTGCTTTGAAGCATACTTGGTATTGGTGAGATAGGAGTGGACGTGAAAGAGCGGTTGAAAATAATACTACAAATCTTTCTCATCGTGATACATACCTCAGGAAAAAAGTGAGCAAAGGTAATGAGATTGAACTATACGAGATCAAATGCGGTTGTCAGTAAAGGTCGATTGATCAGTTCGCGTAACAATTATCTTTTGGTTGTATAAAGAGGATTAAATATAATGGGCGTACTTAGTGAGAAACAAACAATTCGAACTTTTGCATACAGCAAAAGCAATATGCTATCTCGGCCAATATGAATCATGCAAGACTGAGGCACTACTTCAAGGACTGGTATATGTAAGACAGTTGTATATCATTGGTGGGTGATAGGCCAGTATATCTATATGGATCAGTGTATAATGATAGCACAAGTTTGTATGATATCAGAACGGCTTCAAAGCAAACTGCAAAGCGACGAAGTGCTGTATAACCTTGCACGAAAAATTAGCAACAGATTGGAGCTAAAGGCTTAGTTTGAAGGCTAGATCTCACTTATGTATTGTCAATCCATAATCACTAAAATGTTTTTATGATGAGCTTTATCGTTCAAAAACAGCGAAAGCACATTTTGCCGTTTCCTCCCTTTTTATTTTGTGATTTGATATATTCGTTATCTATGAGTATTTACATAATTCGAATTTGCTTTGCAATAGCACTGATAGTAGTGTTGCTATAAGAATATCATATACAGACCTGATATTGAAAAAGTGATGGAGTTTTGTAACAGAAAATCCTGTAAATTTCACTCAACAGAAAGATTCGGTGAGCCATGCCGATGATCATGACAGAATGAAGGAGCTCGTGGTGAGATGGGCATACGCCAAGCAATTTTGTAGAGCTTTCTACGCGAAGGATCATGCGAATGGGTGGATTGATATTGGAGCTTTGTAAGCCTGGCGTTTAGGCAATTTCCAATTAGAATCGTTCGGTTTTCTTCCCGTTGAGATTTTTAAACTCGTAAGTTTTTTTACTCATCTAATGACATCAAGTTTTTAATTTTAGAGGACAAAAAAAAACATTCTTAATTTTTTTCTTTTTTGTTCTACACTCTGATAAAACTCTATTGACATGCACTTTGTTAAATGCAACACCTTATGAGGAAAGTAAACATAGAAAGCTTTCGTTTCGAATGGCATAGAAATGATGCTTTTCGATGGCATCCTTCAATATGCCCCTTCATTCTAGTCAGAGACTATGAACAGTGACTCAGTCGGACACAGTGTAGTAAATTATGATTAATCAGTATTGCGATAAACAACACGTGAGGGACACTAACGATTATGGTGATGCAATAGATGAACCTAACAATGAGGTAATCGGCATGCAACCAACAGTTGGAAAAACCCTAGATTATGATGAAGAGTCAATAGCCAATGAGAATCGTATCGCGTATCGAATCCGAATACAACACTCCCTACTCCCTCTCTTCCTCTATCGACCAGTTTGATCAACTCACAAATAGAGCGATTTAATATGCTCTCTTCTCTTGGATGTAATATGATGCCAGTGGTTTTGTTGCTTTATATCCCCATACGGTCGGCAGCATAATCGATACCCACAGTGGCGCAATTTTCGTGCCTCAACAAAGATTTTCTTCTTCGCGAAATACTTTAAGTTCTTTGAATCGATTTGACCATACTTGATTTTCTCTGCAACTCTAGATGCTTTTTGTGCATATATAACTCCTCTGTGCAAAGGAATCTCCGAATATCAAATGTAATTTCGTTTTCGCTCCCACAGTGCCCCATAAAGCTCCTTTCGAGAGCCAGTCTAATCTCCAAATTTACCGAGAACTTTCATATAACCTTAGTGTAGTCCAATAAAAGTGATCAACAAACTTTAGATGAGCAAATAAGGCAAACTGGAGGCGCCGTAGTCAAGTGATTGTCATGCTCGTCGCAGCGTGCGTGGAGTCGAGCTCCACCTCATCCCTCTCAGGCAGTCAACAATAACGCCTCATAGATCACCACAGTCCGGCTATCATAGAGATTCCAAGAAGATTCGCTCAGTCAATCTTATAAGACGTTCAAGAAGAAGGTGGAAAAACGAATTGCATGCTAGGAGTACTGTGATCCGCAGAATGTAAAAAGCACTGTGAAGACCGATCAATAAAGTGTCCAGAGAAAGAAAACCGGGTGTAAAACATCATCTCATTTTGCTTCAACAGAGTACTACAAAGGCCTATCTGAAAACCAAGAAAGGTGATGGAATCCCCAAGATTTAAGCATCTAAAAAATTTTTTCAGTTCTCGGTATAGAAATTTGCTCACTTTCTTTGACCCGCATCATATTCTTTTTCAACTATGTGGATCCCAGTACATTTAGCATCCGACTCGTCTCGTCGCTTGCTTGGAAAATTTCTTCATAAACTTCGTAAGGTATTGGTCGAATCGTTTGCTTACAATGTTGAGGATAGCCGCGCTGGGGGCGTGCTAGGCGGAGATGGGAGTCAATCCAGCGTCGAGTCGTACCGAGTATCCTTTGGCACTCGTCTACGGCCTCCCTTTATCCTTTTGCGTATGATGAGGCTCAGTTTGACCCACAAATTTTTCGAGATCTTTTTCCACTCAGCAAAGGGCTTCATTTAGAATTTGATAATCGTTCAAAAGCTCCAATCTTAGGAATTCTCACATTTTGCTTGGTTTTTAAAGAAACTTTGCCGCAAGCGATAGCAGCAAAAATAATATTATGTTTCACGTCCGATTTGCCTGATTTTTAAAGGACTTTACTGATCCGTCTTCAAAGCGTTTGTTTTCATCGTGCGGATCCCACAGCTTTATCAAGTCGATTCTCAACTTCTCCTTGAATGTCTTGATGGTCGAGCACGTTCCCTTGCATTCGGGAGCATAGCCGAGCTGTGGCGCTCCATAGGGCGTTGCTGTTGACCACCAGAGAGGGCTTTGGGCAGTGGTGCTCGGATGGAAAAATGGAAGTATTGCTTGGTCGCCCGAGTCACTCGACTATCAAAGGGACGAGAGGTGATAGACAGGTGATCATCATGAGAAGAAGACATCCATGAGGAAGACAAAATTTACAAGTTGTGGGTGGATCCATGCTTAAATCTGAAGGAGTTCGTAAACGGTACAAACTGACTGCTTCACCGCTCCTTTTTTTTTTCGAATGGTATAACGGCTGTGTTATAGAGTCGAAGCGGCGAATCAGAAAGTATGTTATTGTTTAGCGTTCCAAAAAACTCATAGTATCAATACAGCACACAGCCACAATAAACTTTATGACCACTATTTTGCTCTACGATGTGACAATATTTACTTCGAGATGCTTGATTAGTAGACATCATTTTCTGCAGCGCCGTGACTTGGAGGCAAATCGTCCTTAATTATGGTGGAGTTGCCCTTACCGTCTCTCAACAGTCCATTGAAAAGCAGTTCAGTCTAGGCATAATCTATTCACAGCACACAAAAATGATATAAGGTTGCTTCCTATTTTACTTTGCTTACAATGTGGCAAAGTTTACTTCGGCGTGCTTGATTAGTAGACGTCATTTTCGACTTTTCTTAGAACGTTCTGGTAGTACTGAAACTGGACTTGATGGTCGCCATCTTCTCGATCGTTTCGACTTAAACATTGAACAAAGTATACTATAGTTTTGTGTGGAAGTCTGAGGTATTCAATAATCATTCCTCATCCTCGTGGTGGTGGAACGGGAAATCGAATCTCCACCTTAGTGACCAGATCTCTTCCGTCCTCGTCGGCAACTAGAATTGACATTTTTCAAAGGTCTGCTAGCCACTGATCGAAGAAAACCGATTGCTTACCGGAAACAGGTCTCAGTCTTCTCGATATTCGCGTTCGTTCGCCCACCGATGTTGTATGTCGGAGCGCCAAATTGCGTTTGCAACGGCATTAACTGCAAGTGATTCCGAACGTGAAGCACATTGCACTTCACCACTCCACGAGTGGCCACATCTTGCTGCAATGTTAATAAATAAAATGAGATTGTAATGCTCACTTTCATCTTCAATACAGATGGTTTTGTTAGCAATCACTTATCACACATTAAAACTTGCATAACTTTCGAAGTTGGTCTTTTCGAGGTGGTCGACATATTGTCATTTTGTTCGTTGTTATGATCGTTTCAATTTAGCATAACATGCCTCCTTTTTCCACCGCTTTTTTATAGCCATAGCTCAAACGATAATAATTTGATAAGGGCATAACGTATTTTAAATCATATCTACGTGCTATAAAGGAGCCTCATACAGCAACACATGTGATACTTAACAGATTATTATTTTCTGAGTTATGTTTGTAGAGAAGCGGTCGAATAAAGAGGTATGATTTACTTCAAAAGCCACAAGCTCGACTGTCGGTCACTGCAATGTCAGGTAATTCCATCATCTAATTTGTGATTATTCATTACTCGGCATCGATTCCTTCATAGAGTTGTATAACTTCAGGGTGTCGGCTGAACTGAGGGACGGTGCTGCTGATGAGTCCTGTACGACGAAACAGGTGCCTGTATAGCACTTAGACATGAGTCAAAACATGTCAGATCTTTTGCATAACAAGATGCACTATTGAAATGAATATCGTCCTTTCACACTCATTGTTGGATTGGGCTAGATACTATCCTTTATAATCATCATTGACGGTGACATTAAGGCGCCTTCAATGCTAAAGCTATGAGCAACAGATTTTCTCTTCCATGTTTACCAGGTACCATGTGTACAGCTTTCTTGTAATTATCAAAATTAGCAGAAGGTAACACGCAGAACAGGATTCGATGAGCTTATCTTAGCTCAAATGTGGTGTACAAAACACTCTTTGTCTAGAGCGCATGTAGCGCAGTGGAGTGATATATCGGTAGTCCACAGCTGGCCATTGCAAAGGCTACCTATGATACGTCATAGGTATTACGTCTAAAATGATACTAGATGTCAAATTTACGGCGCATTCCTTATGTGAAGTAGGGATATGTTTCGCTTTTGCCAATTAAGAAGCGAAAAGGTAGAGCATTTATAGATAATACCTTTTCAATCAAATCCTCCAGCTTCAGAAGAAAGAAAGTCTACTCCAAATTCATGATTAGAATTTTATAAACTCAGAAACTGCAAAGAGATACTTTGAAATCTATTAGAGAACGTACCTGAATGCTCTTATTTCGTTGTTTACGTGATTTGATGAGGATGAATTTCGAGGCTGGTCGGGAGTGGCATACGTAAGTTTCGAAGGTAGCGAATACTTCTTCAGTGCATACGCTCCATACTGAACTAGTTCATAGCACAGCACAGATTAGATGAAAATTTCGTTCAATTATTGTACGTAAGAAATTGCAAGCGAAGGTGTCGCTTGATAAAACAATTCCATGACGTGCTAATTGAGTATGATAGAGCTGGTCCAAACGATAGCTTCTGAGCAATTAACGGTGATTGATGCGCTAGAGCATGCGTACAATTTTACATTTTATCAACGACACTGAGTATCTGTTCGAACTCAGGGTCACACTCAACGTTGGAAGAGAGCAAGAACGTTCAGTTGAATCGATACACAAAGTCGACTACCTGTCTATAGTTTCTGAGATCAGAACGAAGTACTCCAATCCACTGACAGACGAAAGATCAAATGCATTTTGTGAACGAATTATAAGGGTAAGCTTTCCGTGCGAACAGAAAAGCTGACAATCGCAAATGAGCCGGCGTTCTCCAATAACGAAATAATTCAAATGTGAATAAGAACAGACGCTGCCAGCTAAACTATACGCGTAGACCATCACGGTCGATTATACTAATCGAATATTGCTACGAGTAATTATTGGAATGATTAGTGTAAGCGGTCCAGAACTTTCGGAACACTTTCCATCGCCGTGATTATATTCGTCTATTGTCTGCTCTACGCGATGTTCACTAAGTATTGAAAACGGTGTACGATTTGTAAGGTCAAACGGAAAGCCTAATGTTATTTATACTTACGTGTTTCCTTTCACACGATCTGGCTAATCTGCCAGTGATAATGCAAGCAGGTGTGTGGTGGCTGGTCCCGCACGTTAACTTCTGATATGCTGACCATAACTTTAACTCGAGTTTCAAATAGGAACGCGAACTGAAAAATGTTTCCAAAATTTTGTACATCATCACTTCTATAGTGGTTTTATGAATTAGCACCTTCGCGATAGGTGATTCTTGTAGGAGTCTTATTGAAGTTAAGTGAGCGATCAGGCATACAAACAAAACTCATTGCCAAGCACACCGCTTGTTTCAAGCTCTTTTATCAATCAGCTGCACGTCTGGAGGCGCTTGGGTGTGCTATGGGCTGCGAGTGATTTTTCCGCATACGACTGATACAAGTAGCACTGAGTGATATAGAAAAGCAGTTTGTACTTGAGAGTGGAAGGTGATAACACTCCGTTATGGTGATAGCATCATGCTTGATACAAACATCTTTGTTAGCATTCTTGGCTGGAAGTCCATGATAGAAGCTTTTCACATATATCAAGGAACCTTCAACTAGCATAGCCCTGCTAATATTATCACCCTACGAAACTTATTAGTCCGATGGATTACTACTCAATAGAAAATACGATTCATCCTAGGCAGAACTGCAAGGCTGAGGCAATTACCTGTTTCCTGTTTTTTTTTTCTAAACCGCTGTCACATCTTCAAGGAGCAAGGCTTGTCATTTTCATTGGGAAATGCACATCGCACTTCTTCGCACTCTAAAATGGTAACTACGACTCACTATGTTCATAAGCGCAATAAATGCAGACTAAGTCAGCCACCATTGTCAACAAAATTACGAAGCAGGGGAATTGTTACGGATTACCTTTGAATAACCATATACTACAACTGTGGACATTTTTGGAAATGGTACCTGAATCAACCATTACATTCTAATTGATCATTATCCAACGTCCATAAGGGACTTCTAAATTCACGCCACATTGTGAGATGTTTTATGAAAAAAATCTAATACCAAACAAATGGTTTATTATCTGAGAATTAATTCACACATATTCAAAAGCAAACGCGACGTACTTTGAGCACGTTTCAAATGACGCAACAATTAAGAGCGAAGAAACAGATACGAAATGACCCGATTTTTTGTAGTTATCCACGGATCATTTAGCTCGCCCATGAAATGCAAAATTCGCAAAAGACTGTTCGTGAAACGCTCTCGTCTCCGACTACTCAGACGATGAAGTTCCATAATTTCCATTCGTTTCACGAATATGAGGCTAAATCACCTACGACCGTCTTGAAAGAGAGTGTCACGAGAGCGCGATGTATAAGTACACCAAAATCAGTCCACATTTTCTTCAAAGCTGACAAAGGTGAGCTAACTGAGCTTTTCAAAATATCAGTTCGACTGTTCACTTATCAGACGAAAATGAGGATAAATAAAAGTTTCAGGCGAGAAAAAGCAGCTATACATTAGCGAGCAATAGAATATTCCGTAGTCGTGTACAGGCTAGGCCCGTACGCATGTTTGATAGGCGCAGTTTTTAAAATTGAGGTGGCCACGATTCAATAAGACGCGATCGATTTCGTCACTTCCCGATTCACCCAAGAAACCTAAACTTGTATTATTTGCTAGGATAGTTCCGATCTTTGTCGAGAAACACTGATAACTCTACAATCGTTTCCACGCTAACGAAAGCATTTTCAGTGGTTGATCTAGGTCTGAACGTGACGCCGATAAAACTATAGACAGTCTTCCATATTCCACACCAATGCTGCTTGCTTTGGACGTATTTCTCGTATGAAGGACACCGACATGGATGTGGCATCAATGAGCAATTTGGTAATATGAAGAGAAAAGGTACAGATACGATTTGATCGACACCTAATTAGAATGCAACACTAGCTACTAGATTTCTCTGAGGTGACACTCCAACGGTTAGCTCTTCAAATTTTATCAAACAAGCGTGACTTCCTGATTTGATATGCCAAGGTACTTAGTGTCCTGCAGTGTTAGAGGCGTGATAACTAGCACATGCTCAAATGATCAAATATCTAGGAAAAACACATGTTCTGCACATGACACCATCAGTATATGAAACAAAAACTTGTAAGAAATAGTGATCCATTTGATAAATGATAATCATACACGAGGTTGCTAATGCTGACATCTTAAACATTGCACTGTACAGATAGATTATCTTCGTAGCAGCGATGTAATCTTTTGAGAATGCGCCGTGATTCGGCGTTACTGTCCCGCCAAGATTTTTCGTCTTCTCCGGATACATCAATACCTCGCGTACGTACAGCTACTGATGTACAATCCAATAATCGTTGTCACAGACACATATTTTCAAGCGCATATGCTAATTGTCGACAATTAAACTATCTTCGCTTTGCTGACGATATCGTTCTCACAACACCAAATATCAGCCGAGCAGAACGAATGTTGACTGATTTCGATAACGCTTGTGGAAAGATTGGTCTTCAACTGAATCTAACGAAAACAATGTTCATGAGGAACGGATGGGTTACTAATGCCCCATTCACGCTCAACGGAACGACAGTCTCCGAATGCTCCAGTTACTTCTATCTAAGTCGTGAAATCAACATGATGAACGACCCAGCTCCAGAGTTGAGCAGGAGGAAACGAGCGGCTTGGGGGACGTTTAAGAGCATCGAAGATGTAATGAAGAGAACAAAGAACATCCGACTCCGTGCCCACCTTTTAGACTCGACAATTATCCCTGCCCTAACGTATGCAGCAGAAACCTGGTTGCTACGTAAGCAGTATGAAAGATCACTTGGATTTATGGAACGCGCAGTCGAAAGGTCGATGCTAGGAGTATCCCGTATCTCGCAAATGAGAGAAAGGATCTGAAGTTCCGACCTACGTCAACGATCGAAAATCAGAAACGCTGTTCTACACGCCAGGATATCGAAAATAAGGTGGGCCGGACACGTGATGAGCTTCAACAACAACCGATGGACGAGAGCCGTTACCGACTGGATTCCTCGGGACGTCAAGCGCTCTAAAGGAAGACCACCGACCCGTTGGTCCGATTTCTTCACGAAAGCGATAGAAGAAAGATATGATGCTTAGCGAATCCCTAGAGCGAGCAGGACCCAATGGGCTACTCTTGCACGCGATAGGGAAAAATGGAAGAGTTGCTGGTACCCGCTCGAGTCACTCGACGATCAACGGGACGACAGGTGATACAGGTGATGCTAATTGTTAAGCAATATGTGACACACTACTAAGCCAAATAATGGGGTGATCTGAGCGCAGCGTATTATCTGACTAATACATATCGTATTAGTCTTTCGCTACTTTCTTGTGAACCCGTGGATTCTGCACAATCCTCTGGGGAATGCTGCTTCATCGGCTCATCACCACTGTTTTGATCATGCTACTTTGCTATAACTGTTAACGAAATGCGCTTCTCAGATTGCTCCTTATTTGACATCCCCTTATATATTGGCAAAAATGAAACTCAATAGCGTTCGCCGTATGCATTTCGCTTTTGTCAATTAAAAAGAAAAGGCAGAGCGTTCGTTAATATAACTTTTGAATCAAATCCTCCAGCTACAAAAAGAAAGAAAATCAATATCAAATACTTGATTGGAATTTTGTCAGCTCAAAAACTGCGAAGAGATGCTTTGAAATCCATAAGCTAACGTACCTGAATGCTATTATTCCTTTGTTTACAGAGCTCAACAAGGTATCTGACAATAGCCTGTGCATCTATTTCTAGCCTTTTTGAGGCTGGCCGTGAGTGGCATACGAGGGTCTCGCAGGTGGCGTCCGCTACATCAGGACACACGCACCAGACTGAACTTTACTTCATAGCCTTATTGCTTATAGCTTTATAGCATTAACTTCATGAAAATTACCTAAAATTGCCGTACTTGAATTGCGAAGCGAGACGGTCAGTAGTTGATATGTCAGCCGTCGCCGCCACGCCGCTGTTGACATTGTGGCGGCCGTAGCGGAACAAGGATGTTCTCAGAAAGACGACGTATAGGCGAAATTGTGCGGTATTTAGTAAAAGTCGAAGAGTCGAAGAACGACAAAAACACAATAACGGCAAACTTCAACCACACACTATGAGACGATAAGGAGGCTTGCGAGGTCGAGTGCATCACCTTGGCCCCTCTACCTCTTTCAAGGCCCAACGAGCGATCGATGACCCATCGCTGACCTTTGACCCACTCCCCTCCCCCATCGACGAATCCAAATAGCAGCCATGTCGTGGCGGTCACATTATCCAACGACGACGACGAAATTAGGCGAAAGTGCCAATTTGGCAATTTGGCCAAATAGACCGAAAATGGCAAAAGTGACAAATTTGCGAATTCCATAGGTAGATCAAAGCCTCCCATGGGCCCTGATTTTGTTAAGGTCCATTTAGACGGGATTCCATAGTCGACAGAACCTAGGAAAATCGTCTTGTCGCAACTAAGACACGTTGATTTTCAGGATCGTTGCCCTGTTCCTTGCTTTAAGCCGGGGACCGGGCCGAAGCCATATATCTCGCCTCAGGGGAAGATTGTGTCAATTTTAACCTTTTCCCTTTAATTCGACTTGACGAACACACACACACACACACACACAACACACACACACACACACACACACACCACACACACACACACACACACACCACACACACACACACACACACACACACACACACACACACACACACACACACACACACACACACACACACACACACACACACACACACACACACACACACACACACACACACACACACACACCCGCTCGTCGTATCTACCGTCTTTCCTGGCCATTGAAGCCCCACCGATTCAACGTCGGCAGATTGTGCCAAACTTTTCTGGAATGGAAAAGACGCGGAATTTTGACCACCTAAAGAGTGAGTGAAGTGGTCTTATATGAGTTTGCTATCAAGCTCACTGACCGCATTGAAATGTGGGGCCTGTTGATTGCTGTGGAGCTAGTTTCTTGTTTGTAATGACTAATGATCACTACCATAACACCACGAACCATCTTAACCATTGTGTAAGCCAAATGTGTATTAATTAAGTTCATCATCCGTAGCTCGAATTTATGGCGCATCTTGGATTGATCTATGAGACTAAACGCATCCGGAACATTCCATCCTTTATAGGTCTATGAGGAGAACTTGGCGAGAACACTGAAACGTACTCCTATCACATAGTGCGTCTTTAACCGACCTCTGAAAGGCTTCAAATATTCCGTCAGACTAAATCAAATTTTTTTCAGCGAGGTCTTAAGTTAGTCGATTGGAAGGTATTGAACTTGGTGGTGTCACATGCTTTTCATTAATCGGATCCAGACTACATGAAGACAGAAGGTGGGGAATGAAACCCAATCGAGTTGACTCTATGGGTTCTGTTGTGATCATTTTATACCTACTATGTGTTCCTCTTATTGAATTTCTCAGAGCTTTTGAAGTTCGCAGAGCGCTAGTCCTTTTTCCGTTCAATACGAGCGCCTCTTTTCAGTCAAGAATAATGTACCTCAAAGGATTGAATAGTGAGCAAAAATTCGATCTCAGACGGAAGCTGGCCCGCATTTCCTCCTGATGAAGCAAACGGCACCACCGAAACGTACGCATGCCACTCACGGACAGCCTTAAAAAGGCTTGAAATGGCCATGCCACTGACGGACAACCTCAAAACGGCTTGAAATAGCAAGACTCATGTCAAGCACTTCACTGACCACCGCAAACAGAGGAATAAAAGCAATCAGGTACGCTAGCTTAAAGGATCAAATCATCTCTTTGAATTTTTTGAGTTGATGAAACTCCAGTCGAGTATTTGGAATTGAAATTTTTTTTGTAAAGCTGTAGGATTTGATTCAAACAGTAGAATTAATGAATGTTCATTTCGCTTCCTACATGGCAAAAACGAAATACATACGACAAACGCCATTGAGTTCTGTAGTCACTTCATTTAATAATGATATCAGCTAAGCGGAAGAAAGCTTTTGCCAGCACACCAGGGGTCCTCAAATAACGAGCCATTTGACAAGCTCATTCCATTAACAGTTATTGAAAAGTAACACGGTCAAACAAAGGTCATGGGCCAATGAAGTAGCATTCCTCAGGAGATTCGTCAGAATCCACGCGGTAACAAGAAAGCGGCAAAAGGATTTGATACGATATGTTAAATCAAAACGATATGTTAAATAGATCACACAATACGCTGTGCTCACTTAGCCGATTACTTGGCTGAGTAGCGTGTTGCATATTGCATGTCGATTAGCATACATAGTGAAATACTATTGTCTATAATAATAAAAATTGAGAGTGGGCGGCAAGTTGTGAAAAAAGATCATGTACCACACAAACCGATCTATATAAATTATTATTTTACTCGGCAGTCCTAAAAGGATAACATCCATGACTGCACCATGTGACGTTTTCGAACGCGGTCACCGGCAGTGAGTCTTACTAGTGCCATATGTCGAATGCATAACACAATCACAAAACATTCTGGATGCTTGCGATCAATGAAGATTTTTTGATCCGCCCGAGGAAGGAATATGGAGAGGTGGAGAAGGTATAAAACATCTCCAATGATTATTCATCATTGACACGTTGATGGGGATCACTTGGGCAAACGGGTTATCCTAAAGGATAGAATAGCTCAAAAACACAATTTCAGTTTACCGGTGGAATAACACATAGCCAAAGAGTTTGTATTGATAATGATTCGAAAGAATGAAACAGGAACTATCATAGATAATCAAACTGAAAGCTAGACAATCAAGTCAGAATTAATAAAAATGCGCGGTAGGAAGTGCAAAACAGTGACATAAATTGAATGAATTGAGACAGCGCTGTGATCAACTGTTTCACGACCATGTATCCCAATTTCAGTCTGCCCCTTTTGTGTCACTTTTGAGCCTGAAGTTAGTTTTTTTTTTGTGCGCAAAGAAATGAACTCCATAATTTTCACGAGACCCGGTTCGAAAAAATTCAGCTTGCTTGTTCTTACTAATTACTGATTACCAACAAATCTGATTCTGGTGTGCATAGATATCGCGATCTAATTGCGCAGAACTATGGTCGGTTGTAAAAGGGTCGAGCTGGACAATGATTTCAATGTGTCCTGCCTCTTTGATGATAGACCACTCTTTATAGCCTTGACAGGATTCGATCAGAGTAACGAAAATGAGAAGCAGAAGGCCTGTTGATTCCCGCACCATCGTTGCGGCGCAATTATGAAAGTGAGTGGAGCACCAGATTTCACTGTAGATTGGTCAGATCTGAAATTATTAGAAAGACTGGATGGAGTTAGTACTATACGAAGGACATTTGGATAGAAGAAATAAGACAGCTCGGCCTAATGTAAGTGGTGCATCCAGTTTCAGCGAAAGCAAGACACTACTACAGGATTCTTCCGTTATCTTGAGACGATCGTTGTTGAGATAGCCTCATTCGCATTGCGCGTGAAACACTTGTCATGCCCATCGTTCTGTGCCTCAGTGAGAGTAGCGGTGTTTATAATTGATAACCAGTCATCTTCTTTTTTAACTGATCTGCGATTTCAATCATAAACGATTGGTATCATTGTTTAGAAAAGTGACGTCATTACAAATGCTTAGTTGCTTGCAGTTTGAAAGTTTTGTGTTAAAGACTAACGCTGAAAGGGGCCGTAGCAGAGTGCAGCTTTACGAAAAAAGTTTATGCTTTGTGCACATCACACGTATTGAATACGGAGAAGTTATTACCTAAAAAATTTTGTCGTTTTTCGATACACTAACAATTGACAACGACGCCTAATTTTAATCTCCGCCGCGCTTTGGATGACGTCAAAATTTTGCCTGTTATGGTCTCACTGGTTTTTTGTTAATAAACAATAATTTTTCAATGACTCGAGGACTTCATGGGTTGTCAACATGACGATATTGTAGTAGCGACTTTCTCCTATCAGTTCATGAGCTTATATGACATAACGGTTCTCCCAATAATTCCCTTCACATTGTGGTTTATCCAGTTTTGTCAAATTTTGGATCGGGTCTCTACCAAAGACGTAATTTTCTATAATGTTCTAAAAGGTAGGGCAGTCACCTGGATACGATTGCAGCACCACGGCTTTCAACTAGATGAAACGAGCTTCATCTCGATAGACACCTCTTGCATTGACCACTCACCTTACATTACAAAGTCGATTCTCCGCATTTTGAAGAAACTGAACTACATCACAGCACCACAATCACCATATAGCCCTGATATGTCTTTACCGAATTATCACATCTTCCGCGCCCTATGATAACATCTAGGAGAAATAATTGAGCACTATAGCCAGTTCAAGAGGCACCTCACCGACTTCCTTAGTCGATAAAAAACTTTTTTAAGGAAGAAAGTCATTCAATATTCGTCCAGCAATTAGTTACATATAATCAATCATGATGGTGGTTATACTACTGGTTGGTTAATCTCCAGTTAAATAACAATCAAAGGTTTTTCTGTCATCCAGCATGAAGTGAAGAATGGAATGTTTTCACTGGACGAAAACTCTTTACAAAATCATTCCAAAGCTGAAATCTCGAAAACTACCATGAGTGCTTGTTTTTTTAGAAGGCCTTTTCATAGCATAGCAACATTTAAGCTAAATTGTGTCAACACGCGCCATTCGCTTTCCTTATCATTATGCTTATACTTCACTAGACAGAATCCTTTCCTCCGACTGCTAGTAATTGTTCGATAGCTGAAATCTCAAAAAATTCAGAAATATTCTTGTTTTTCAGATTGTCGAGAAACGCTGGTAGCATCGCATTCGTTTCCACACTAGCAAACGCCACTTCGTAGTTGACAAGGGTTTGGACATAAGGCCGATACTACCATCAACAGTCTTCTAGATTCCGTACACTCTAATGCTCCATGCTTTTCACGCTTGAAGGAAACCGATATGGATATGGCGTCAATAAGTAATTTAGCAAAGTTGGCGGATAAAAGACAAGAATATGATTCAATTTACAACCGGTTGACATAAACTCTAACTAGGCACATAGAAATTGATCCTTCTAACCTTATCAAAAACACGTAACTCTCGGATTTGATCTACCAAGGTACTTGATCTCCTGCACTGTTTAAGCGTAGTAATGAGCAGATGTTTAAATCTTCAACTGAGCACAAACAAAAAAGTTCACACAATTTATTCTCGCTATAATAACACATTATTAAATGAAACGAAGACATGTACGGGATAATGATTTACTTGACGAATGATGACCATTCACAAAGTTATTAATGCTGAAATTTGAACGTTGAATTGCGCTAATAGAATATCCTGGTAGCAGCGAGAAAGTCCTTTGCGAGTACATCCAAATACAGCTTCACAGCTTCATCGCGATACCTGGCTCTCTATAGATACATTAGTAGTACTTCATCTATGTACAGGTACTGATGCTCCATCTGAAAATTGTTGTTGTAGACAAGTATATTCTACCATGTATGCTAATTGTCACGCAATATGCGACACACTACTGAGCCAAATAATCGAGAAATGCGAACGCAGCGTATTGTCTGATGAATGCATAACGTATCAAACTCCTTCGCTACTTTCTTGTGGACTCGTGGATTCTGGTCAACATTCTGAGTAATGCTATTTCTATAATTGTCTATAATAATAACGACTGTCACACCGAACATCAGTGCCTGTACGTACGCGAAGTACTAATGTATCAAAAGAAGACGAGGTATCTTGATGCGACAGTGGTGCCGTATTCCGGAGCATTCTGAAAAGATTGCATTGCTGCAACAAAGATAATTCAACTGTGCAATCCAACATTTACGGTATCAGCATTGAAAACCTAGTGATTGATTATCATTTATTAAGTAAATCACCACCCCTTACATGTTTTCGTTTCATATACTAATGGATCATCGTGAGAATAAAATGTGCAGAAATGTCCACCAAATTTGCAAATAAAAAGTCACGTCGATGCCTTTGACAATCCCGAAAAAGGCCTTCGTTAGCGTGGAAACGAATGCAGTGTTATCAGTGTTTCTCGACAAGGTTCGGATTTATCTTGGTAGATAATACAAGCTTAGGATCTTTTGAGCAAATCCGGAAGTGGCGAAATCGATCGCGTGTTGTTGGATCGCGGCCACCACACAAGCTACTTACAAGCAAATGCTCGACGAATGTAAAACTCAGTTTAATATTGCCTGCTACAATGCAGTGAAAGGTTGTTGTTGTGAAAGGTTCGCAGTGTTATGTTGTTTCATAATAATAGGAGAATTGAGTGATGAGCAAAAATACGCCTCAGGCGAGAATCGAACCCGCGTTTCATCTTATCCGGGACGCGTATTCTACCGTTACACCACCGAGGCACATTTACGCCACCAATCATTTTTCAACATCTCTATGTTAGCTATAAGCCATCAACCTCCAACAGGTTTAGTCGGGTGTGCAATTTCGCTTTATAAAACAGTTGAGCTGACAGCCATTCTACTATCTAATACTCGAAATTGTATTTTTACTGCTTTTTATCACAGTGTTCCAATTTCTAGTTTTGCTTTTGAGAACAAAGCAGTTGAACAGCATCTGCGGAATTTCAATAAGCTCCACCTCTTCACTTAAGGTCACATAACATGTAGAGGTTAAAACAGGCACACGAAGATATGGATATTCCAATCGTGCGCTGCAATTGGTGGCCGAGAGATCTGACTAATGATGAAAATTGATACTAGGCTGAGAAAAAAATTCCTTGACACTCGTGAAAAATTCAAATTTTATATTTATTTCACACAGCATTGGTTAATGCAGTTTCATGAGAATATCTCAGAAATATTTCATAAAAACCTCCACCGTTGTCAAGTAAGTCTACCTGGTCAGTCACGATCGGAGGAACCGTTGGGTTTCAAAAGGTCAAGCTCCACCATCAGTTGCACGTCAAAATCCCTTTGGCCAAAAGGTCGTGATCTGCATTTGATGGAACTTTGAAGGTCTTCTGCATAATAAACTGTTCCGAAAGGTCACGCCATTGATGTTGGACACTAATGGGAACACCTGGACTACATCTACAATATCTTAAAGAAAAAGTACCCTAGAAAGCGCACACGGTTTCAGCAAGACAGCTCCGAACCTTACAGCGCTTAGAGACTAAGGAAAAGTTTCATGGATAGGAGGGATTCAGGAGAGGATTCAAAGGAAGATTATCATCATCCATGATTTTCTGTCAAGGATTCGTATCTTGCGGATCTGCTCGAATTACCGTTTCTTGAAAGTTGATTTAAAAACCTCCTGACATACCTCTTCTGCTTCAGCAATTGTGTCGAATCGGCGTCAAAGGAGGATGCGCTTGATTGAGCGGAAGAGGTCATAGTTGGACGGTGCCGCAACTGGACTGTAGGATGGGTGCAGCAAGACCTCGATTCCATTCCATTCATCACACTTTTTCTCAGCCTCTTTGCGGTGTAAGGTTTGGATTTGTCTTGATGTAACCGCGTGCGCTTTCTACGAATCAGTGTAGGGTATCTACTTTCAATGCAACGTAAACTTAGTCCAGGTGCTCGCATACAGTTCGACATTGATGGCGCAACTTTTCGAACAGGTTCAATACGCAGAACACTTTTACAGCTTCAAAATTTCATCGAACGCGGATCACCACCTTTTTGTCAAAGGGTTTCGACGCGCAACTGATGGTAGAGCTTGATCTTTTGAAACCCAACGTTTGTTCCAATCGTAATTTACCAGGTAGACCTGTTTTTCGTTGGTGGAGGTTCGTTATAGAAATATTTTTGAGAAATTCTCATAAAGTTGCAATAACCGATATTGTGTGAAACAAACATAGAATTTGATTTTTCGCGGATGTTAAGGAATTCTTTCCTCATAGTACTAATCTTCATCGTTTGTCAAATCTCTCGGCCACCAATTGCAGCGCACGATTAGAGTATCCATATCTTCGTGTACCTGTTTCAGCTTCTTCTTGTTGTGCGACCTCAACTGAAGACGCGGAGCTTATTGAAATTCCGCAGATTACTGTTTAACTGCTTTCTTCTCAAAAACAAAACAGCAAATTGATTAAATCTGATAACATATTTTAAGTCTTTCATGAGGTCTGGTATGGAACTTCTAATGTTAGACGCACGTTTCAGTCTTCATATTAAGCCTCATCAGTATCACATGCTTGATCCGTCTTCACAGCGTTTATTTTCATTGTGCCGATCTTAGTACTTTTAGCTTTCAAATATTTTATCCACCTTCTTTTTCAATGTCTTGAAATAGTGGTCGAGCACGTCTTCTTGCATTCTCGTGGATAGCAATAGTGTTCCACAGGGTGTTCTTCTTGACCGCTGGAGAGGGTTTTGGGGGGTGGAACTCGAATCCACTGGCGCTGCGACGAGCATTACAACTGCTCGGCCACGGCGCCCTTGGTTTGCCTCATTTGTCCGGCTGAAGTATGTAGATGACTTTTATTGGACTACACTAAGCTCATTCGATAGTTCAAATCTCGGCGAATTTGGAGCTTAAGCTGGATCCAGGAAGGATTTTTATAGCGCACTATGAGATTGAAAGTGAAGTCACATCTGACATTTGCATTTTCCTTTGCACATAGAAGTTATATATGCACAAAAAGTAAACAGAGTTACAGAGAAAATCATGTATAATCTGGTTGATTCGAAAAACTTAAGCTATTCCTCATAAAAAAAGAAAAATTATTGTTGAAGAACGAAAATTGCGCCATTGTGTATATCGATTGTGCTGCTGACAGTAAGGGGATATAACGCAACAAAACCACTGACAAACCACACTCAAGAGGGGAGAACATATAAAGCCACTCTGCTTGTGAGTTGATCAAACTAGCCGATAGAGAGAGAACGAAAGAGAGAGTAGAGAATATCGTATATGGATTCGATAGGTGAGACCAAACACTTATTGATAGCTGCTCAAATTGGCCAGAAGAAAAAGAGGTAAAGTGGCAAGTTTCGTATCTGTGCTACTCTTGCACGTGATACTCATGCACATATGACGCGTATGGGAGAATGCTAATGAAGCTGTGCGCAAGATTGGGCGCCCGAGCGCGGCTGATCCTCTAGAGTGTTCTTTGCAGCTTTGAGCTCTGCGTACCACTTTCCAGCCGTCCTTTCTGCAACCCTATCATCACCTCAAATCCCATCAATCTTTCGCGCCTCTTCACTAGCATTTTCCCTGCGCACCATGCGTGCATGAGTAGCCAGCGAATTTGTCCCCACGCAGCTCCACTCTAAAAACAAGTGCAGGCAGTTTGTATATCCAAAGGTTTATAAGAAAATGCGCAGTCAAACAATACTAACACTCATTTTTGATACTTCTGGTTAATAAATCTGTTGTCAATTGTTTTAGTGTCAAAACTCATAAAAGGACTTAGTATGTTCTTTTGGTAATGGCGTATAGTGCTCTTTCTCTTTCAAACTCTTTCAGAACTCTTTCAAAAAGCAGCTAATTTTAATGCCACCACACGTTCCCAGCTCACTGTACCTTCCATCGCCTTAGAGTCACAAATGGGCACAAGAGGACGTATCTGGGAGGGCAGCAACAGTAAATTGCCGCACCGGTAGGTCACTGCGAGTCATTGTTCAAGCAGATCACGTTCGATCACCTCCAACGATACTTGACAGTGTCGAATGCATGACATGTTTCTTCTGCATTCACCGTCTCCAGAATTTCATCTTTCGTTTGCCAGACTTTAGCTCTGCTTGAAAACGAATTTTCAAAAAAGTGAAATCGAATCTAAACTATTTTTAATGCAAGCGTGGTGGCTGCGAATATTAAGTTATACAAGTGCGAACAGAATCTCGTTTTCGATTGAAGTATTTTTGGTTACCTCACCATATTCTGAGGACATTTCCAATCAGGTTCAAGCACAATTTCAGACGTATCGGGTTTCGTCCAACGTTGTAAGTCACTCTGTTGCAATCTTGCTTTCATCAGCTCTTCAAATGAGAACGAATTTTCAGCTCAATAGTACACCTTTGAGATGATCGGAACGTGCTCGTAAAGAGAACGCTCGTTTTCTCACTACGTCTTAGAGTGCAAAGTTCGACAAAAGTCGCAGCGAAAACACAAACTTCTAGGATTGTAAGCCGGTATGCTTTTCTTGACATTTGATGCTAGGTTATTACCTAGTACGTGAAAGAGTGGCATTCTGGCATCAAATGTCAGAACGAGCACAAAGTGGCTTGCAACTCTAGAATAATCCTAGTTTGCTGCTCACAAATCACTCGTTCGATCATTTTGCTGTTCAAATGGGTAAAGGCGTCAATAGAGAAATACTTTGTGAACACCACAAAACATCAAATCATTTTGGTAGAGTAAAGGGCTTGTATTTGGCAAAAGCATTTTATCGCTCGCATATATGATATTAGAATAAAAATTATTGCCTTATTACCGTCGAAATTATTCTATTATCAGTAGAGCGCATATGGCGCAATGGTTAGAGGTGCTCTGCGTCGCAAACGAAGTCAGTGCTTCGATCTCGCGCTCATGGTTCATCAAGCCATCCATTCCATCGAGGTCGCTAAAGTGGTACCAGACCGATCTCGAACTTTTCTGGGAGGATAAGTAGCACTGAATCGCTACAGTGACAGGCTACCGCGAGTGATTGTAAAAGCCAGATATACGTATTCAAACACCTCAGACGAAGTTATAAGGTCTCCAACTAAGTTTTTGTACTTGATCCACAAAATAAAAATTTTCCCACAAGAACAATTTTTTCTTTTAATTATTTTGTGCAAAATTCACTTCCGCATCGTTTGATATAGTTTTGTACATACTTGCCCAACAATCGAGCTGTCACGGGAAGTTATTCGCAACTTACTACTTTACGAATTTCAATTGAGGTACACTTTTCAAACTGCATTTGACTACAACAATTGTGCAAAAGGCCGCCAAGTTGGTAGAGCTACGGCGTATAATGGTTTATGAAGTTTCGCAATGGAGATACTGATTCGGCCAATCAATCAAGATCCAGAAAACCGCGTGAAATTGATCGAGAAGCAATCATTGAAGCGAATGAAGAAGATCCGACTTTGTTAACCGGGGATTTGGCAGATGATTTCCAATGTTCAGACGAGCAGATGCGGAAGATTACATATTATTGCATCCATTCAGACGGAAAATACTTCAATTAATGCTAGTTGATACTTTTGATTACTTGGAAAAGTAAATTTCTGAATGTTTGGATCAAGTGCGGGAACTTAGTTGGAGAACTAATAAAAATTGAAGACGAACACATGGCTCATCCCTCAGGGATTAATCAACGCCGAGAGCTTTATCCTTTATTATTATCAAGTGTTGACCTGCTTGATAGAAATTTTAATTTTTGGTGGAATTATGTGTATTGAAACAATAGATGAAGAAACGGTCAATGTTTTCCACATCACATAATAGTTGGAGTTTTGGGAAGGCTTATTTATCTGTCCCTCCTCCACAGCTGTGCCGTTCTGTTTCATACCACGTTATTGCCCCATTTCCACGTCTATATGAGGGGTCTTTCCGAAATTGATATTCGATTTGCGGTTTCGTTATCTTGTATATGCTTAGCAATAATTTGTCTATCCAATGAGGCACAAGAAAGAAGGAGGAAGAGGAATGGGCGGTGGGGGAGGGGAAAAACAGGGGGGAGGGGGGTAGGGCAAAGGTGACGAGTAGTTAAGTAGGTTGTCGTAGCAAGAGCTAGCTCTATTTATGGCGCCTGACATGATTATCTTCACGACTAAAGGAAATTTCTACTTTACGACATCCATAAAAAAGATGAACTTTTCAAACAACACTTGAAATTGCATGCAAAATGTTTAAGGACTTTAGGGTCGATGAGTGCAAAGAAGGATCGACTATCAGGTGTACTGGAATTCGTTGAGTAAAGATATGACTATGTATTTCCTTAGATGTATTTAAGTTGTCTGACTTCTGGTTACTGAGCAGTGTTACGTTCGGCAGTGGGTTCTATGCAATCGTTTTTAAAAGAGGAAGTCTTGATGATCAGAGGCTGCAATAGTACTGCTCATCTTTATTAAACTCATTTACAGAGTTCAGCACTGAAAATTAGTAAGATTCTTGCGTATTTCTTGTGAGACGTCGGCCCATTTGGGTGCACCGAAGGAAAAGCCGTCATACACCTGACCACAAAGAAATGCTCTTATCTGATGTCCATAGCGAATTCCTGAATCAACAGTTATGCTTCCATGTTCTAACACTTTTAATTTCACACTGCTAATCTAGCTTATACGGAATAGGATGAAACACCAGTGTAGCTGTGTGCCACATCTATCTGTTTTGACGCTCATTATTCTGAACAAACATCACAATTTTCATTGGGAAAAAAATGGCGTCTAAGCAGTGGTTTATGCAGTAGAGTTTCGCGCGCTCACCTAGCTTTTGTGACTTCGAGCTTAGCCAACTAGTACCAAACTTATCTGGGAGGAATGCAGCACTAGCATAACACAATGTAGACCATGATGAATCGTTTTGCTAGCTATCAGTGCATGCAATTACCTCTGACGATCTTTGTTAGATCAATACCACGGCAGTTCCCTTTTATATTGATTAACATCGCAGCGCTATCCTTTAATCTTTATAATTGCAGTCCATCGTTGCCATTCAATCTGGATCACTGCGTTTCCGACATTTTAGTCGCATTCATGCATTCTAGCCATGAAAAATTCCGCTATAGTTTGGTTAGAAGGCGCAAATGAAAAACCCATCTAATTCACTGGACAAGAATTTTTTATAGGAGT
Source organism: Parelaphostrongylus tenuis (assembly GCA_019055375.1). NCBI lineage: Eukaryota > Metazoa > Nematoda > Chromadorea > Rhabditida > Metastrongylidae > Parelaphostrongylus > Parelaphostrongylus tenuis. The sequence goes on along the minus strand of JAHQIW010006738.1, from coordinate 12,842 downwards.
TTTAGTAATCATTCGTAAGCTGACACTTGAAGCTACAGCCGCATGTCGCCTATTTCTCAAAATACTCCTTAATAACGTCGTAGCATCCAGATCAAAAATTATGTTTCACACTGCCTTGCGCCTTCATTTTATCAATTCGCAGCTAACAAAAAGCTTATCAATGTGTATAAAGAATTTTCGTACTATCTTAATCAATCGTCTTATCTTAAGTCTCTCCCAGAGTGGAGAAAAAATTTCTGATTGAATAAAATATACCGATCGTCTCATTTGCCCCGCCCCTCGCCACGCCCCTGCTACGACCTCCTCATTTCCTGATAGCCTTTAAACAACCCTTACCGAAAATGTAAAACTCGATCTTATTCGCCCTGCTAATCATATTTCCAGGAATCGAGCACATCGGCGGAATCAAGAAACATTACGCTATCGGATTATTACCAAGAATCTAGAAAAAGAGCTCTGTCCGGCGAAATTTCAAACTCAGATAAAAAGTCCAATGAGATAAAAAATCAAAAAGGTTTTTCCAAAAAACCAAACTTATTTCTGAGCTCTCCGAAGCTTGCGCTATAAAATGAATACTAACGCACTAAGTGAGGAGTTTTGTCCAGACAAATATAAGCGAGATAGGTTAGAAAGGCACGCCTCAGTGTGAAATATAAACTTATCTTGGATTTTACAAAGCAATGAATGGAAGAACATTAAAGAAAACCGGTGACATGGAGTTGTGGCTAGAGACTTAAACTTTCGAATGACCACTAATCCTCCAATGAAAAAATCCTGTCCAGCGAATGAGATCAGCTTAAGAATTTGTCGCCGTCTAACCGAATTGCACCAAAACTTCTATGCTTGACAAGTTCTTATCTAAGTTGCTTATGGAAAAGTAATTTGTAAACTCTTAGATGGATTTAACCATATGAACAAAATAAATACCACGCTAGAAGGTAGTCCTCTCCAACTTCCATCTGGAGACGACAATTGCGTGGAGAGGGTGTGTAAACGACAGAAGGAAGTGTGGAGAAATTGAGAGGCTTCTTAATGATTTTTCAATGGTCACAATTCTATTTGTTGACTATTGAGACAAAGACATTAATCTTTTAATACCTTATAAATTTCAACATGTTCAAGACCGTAGATTACGTCGGAGCCGGAGAATTTGTCGTTTTTGTTACGGCGAGAGATGACCTTCACATGAGATACTAGAAAGAGAATAGAGCTGGATGACAAAATCACAATGTTTATGTCTATTAAGTCAACCACATGCCGGATAAGTAGTAGGCTAAGCTCGCGACGTAATCAGATCGGTCCACACTAATTTGACTACCAGTCCCCCACGTTTAGAGCCTAGCAAGCTAAACGTTTGGCGTCAAAATTGCTCGTAACAGCAATAAATATGGGCCTAAACTTACCCCAAGCAGTTTACTGACTGCTGAATTGATCTCGTACCTCGTTTACACGAAGTCGCACAACACTTCATAATTAGCAAATGCAACCAGATTTTTTTTATTGGAATGAATTAGTGACTTTTCCTATTGGTAAGCCACGGCAGTTCATTGTCAATGGGTGCATAGCAAAACGTTGGTCAGTGCCGTGAATAGTAATGTAACAAAACTTTTCGTGTTTTTATATCTATATATAAATTGAGCCGTAGTGAAATAATTTCTAACATATTTTTCTGATGACCGACTCTTCCACGCTTCGAACGACATCCGTTAATTGTTAGTTGGTGATCCTATAAGCTTACTCTTTACTCAAAAAAAAAATGGCGGAACTCGTGAGAGAGAATCCCAGTGGGAAAATTGCGAGTCAATACCTCGATAGAATGGTCGTCCACTTTCTACGGTATTTGTTCACTAAAATAACAAAGTTTGAACGAAGGCCATCTCACGAATCTTTGAAGAACTTTATCAACAATCCCTTCCATTTTTTTCACATAACCACATTCCTCAACAGAATCTAGCATGGTATCTCACTGCGGAACCTCCAAGTACGGATGATATATAGACTTGCCACGCGAGCTCTAACCACTGACCAAATCAGTGTGCATTATCATGCACTTTCAACCTATTGCTATGCACGCTTCTGATAGTTTATCAACTTACAATGTCTTCTCGGTAAATGCCGTGCCAAAGATTAGCCCTTTAAATGCTTTCGACAATACCATTTAGAAACAATGACTAATCGGTTCTGCGATGCAAATTTTCATAGGCTAGATTGCAGCTTAGCAGCGCGCATCGCTCGCATCCGAAAATACGACACAAATTTTATTCTTCCAGAAATTATTCATTCATGTAGCATAATCAGACTGCCGTCAAACAAACACTTCATATTTTGTAAGAGAGACAGCCACCTGAGATTGATAATCAATGCATTGTTAAATCAATAAACTAAGACACGGTTGTTATAAGGCAACTATTTGCCTAACATTCTGATTATTCGCCATAATCAAAGAAGACTGACCCGAGTCAGTGATCCACAAGTGCGATTGCAGAGAGTATGAGTGAAAAGATAACGGCAAAATATATCAGATAAATTGGAGAAATGGAAAATATATTTATCGTTATAAGTCAATAGACTTGTTGCTACTAACAGTTCCTCAAGCATTCGATAACTTCCAGTATGAGAAGTGTTTTATGAATAGAGCGGAGGCCAGGTGAATCCGGCGGCATCATCGTCTCTACATCCTGTTTTCGCCACATCCGTATGATCGTCATGTCCACGTTAAAGAGCATTAGAAAAGTGATGTCGGACTGTGAAACTTCCCTATCAATGAATGATATATGTCTTCCACGTATGCTTACTGCATTTCCTGTATGCTACTTGTTGAACGGTAATTTTTAGCCTCTAATTTGATCATTCAGATGACATGTATAAAAAAGATAAAGTCGTAGAGTAATCAAGAGGTTTTTAGACGAAATCTTATTACCATTTAATCAATTTTTCTACGATCTCGCTTAAAGATTTTGTATAGTCTGATAGGATGTTTTGAGTTTTTCAGAGGCCTGGTATGGCATTTCCAGTGCTAAACATACGTTTCGGTATTTTCATAAGCCTATCATTACCACATGCCAATCGGCTACACGTTCCTACTTTTATTCGGAATCGGGTTCACGTATTTTATCCGGGGAGAAATGAAAAAACAACCCCTTTCGCCAGACAAGAACCTTCTATAACATGTATAATAATCACTCAAAAAACTTCAAACCTCTGGCTACTGCGCTACGCGCCACCTTTTTGAAAATAACCTTTCAGAACGGTTGACATTCAAAATAAAATTTGTTTTGCACGAACAACGCGCTATTATTACTACTTTGCCGAAAGTACGAAAAGATCGTGAACGGGTAGAAGAAATCTTGTGGATTCAAATCCATACGTTTCATTCAGAGTTACTTACAAATCTGCGAAGAAATCTCAAATTCACCTGTATTACCTGTCGTACCGTTGATTGTCGAGTGACTCGAACGGGCACCAGCAACACTTCCATTTATCCCTATCTCTTCAAGAGTAGCCCAGTGGGTCCTCCACGATCTAGGGATTCGCTGAGCATCAAGTCTTTCTTCTAGTCTTTTCGTGAAGATGGGTCTTCTTTCTTCATTGGGTAGATGGTCTTTCTTTGGAGTGCTTACATCCCGAGAAATCTAGTCGGTAACGGTTCTCGTTGATCTTTTATCGTTAAAGCGCATCACGTCTCAGTCCCACTCATTATCGATAGCCTAACTTCTCTGATCTTCGATCGTTGACGTAGGTCGGAGCTTCGGATTCCGTTCTCTCATTTGCGAGATACGCGATATCCTAGCATCGACCTTCCGACTGCGCGTTCAATAACGCCAAGTGATCTTTCATCATGCTTATGTAGCGACCAGGTTTCTGATGCATACGTTAGAGCAGGGATAATCGTTGAGTTGAAAAGGTGGGCACGGAGTCGGATGTTCTTGCTCCTCTTTAATACATCCTCAATGCTCTTAAACGTTCCCCAAGGCGTTCGTTTCCTCCCGCTTAACTCTGGCACCAGGTCGTTCATCATGTTGATTTCACGACCTAAATAGATGTAACTGGAGCATTCAGAAATGTTCGTTTCGTTCAGCGTAGATGGGGCACTCGAAAGCCATTCGTTCCTCATGAACATCGTTTTTGTCAGAAGTAGTTGAAGGGCAATCTTTCCACAGGTGTTGTCGAAATCGGTCAACATTCGCTCTGCTTGGCTGATGCTTGGTGTTATAAGGGCGATATCATCAGCGAAGCAAAGATAGTTTGATTGTTGACCGTCGATTTTCACTCTTATATCGTCCCATTTTAATGTTCGCATGACATTTTGAAGGTTGGCAGTGAATAATTTTGGCGAAGTTGTATCGTCTTGTCGAATCCCTCTTCTTAAACTCCGAAGGAAATGCTTTGATCAGCGAGAAATCTTTGAAAGAGAAACAAAATATTATTTCTACTTTTTCAGTGCAATAACAAGGGTTTTTTGAAGATAGAATAAACCGCTCAAATTCTTTTGGTTTAAGCTATCGAATGGTTGTTTGATCGTTGAAAACAAGAGTGAGATTTACCTTTTCATGAGTGATAGAAATGGAGCTCTGCTAACGGAAGAGTACCGAAAAAAACTGTTAACCTAATGTTTCAATATTATGTGAGATGGCCTTAGGGTAGAACTTTGTTATTTTCTTGACCAAATACCTTAGAAATAAACAATCACTATGTCAAAAATTGAGTCGCTATTACACCATTCAATTTCTTCTCACCAGTTTTGTTTCGCATTTCATCGAAGTGTTTTCTAAATAGAACTGTTTTTGAACAACTGGCAAATGTCTTTTGACTCATGGAAGGGTTACTCCCGAAAAAAAAATTGTGAATTACTTCACAAAAAGCTCAATTCACACCAACATATACTAACGCTTTCTGAAAGACTTTATAACATTACTAATTGCGAGTCGTCGAGTTGCTATGCCCCATATGCAATAACTGCTTGACCTACCGATGTTCCAGATTGGAAAGAAAGTTTTGGGGCACTGCAAGAAAATAAAAATTTGTTTGTGAGCTCCAACAAAATAATAATAGTTATTTTTCAAAATAAAGGCTATAGTCTTCTACGACTTTCTGCCATCGGTCCGCCAAGGTTTGGATCTGGTCGAAGTATCACTCCTTCGATATGGATTCAAGAAGCTCTTGACATGCTTCCTCAACTTCATCGAACGATTCAAATCGACGTACAAATTGAACGAGGCGTCTTTGCGGTCAAGATCTCCGGCATTAAAGCGTCGAAATCAGAGTCCAGCAGGAGATTTGCTTGTTGTGCCTTTTCCTTCCTCTTCGTTGATTTCATCGGCTGCAGCTCGTTGTGAACGACCTTTTCACCATTAATGATGCAATGAAACACAAACTTTGCTTGCATCGTTGGACACGGTGGAGGCTTGTAACATAAGGAAAATGATGACAAACAATATTTTGAAGATAGGGCCTTGAGTGGGAAATCGCACATATGAAACTGTTGCCATATTCCCAAGATTTGCATGGGAGTTTTCTCATACTAATCAAAGTGACCCACAACTTTTTTCCACTTAGGTAAAAAACCGTTGTTGCTAACTTCCCAAGTAAGTCTTGTTATATCCTTTCATATTATTTGAGCCAACATGTCATGTGGTCTGGTAAGGGCTCTAGTACAGCCCGAGACACGTGTTTCGTCCTTACAGACTCATCAGCCGGGATAAAAGTACAAGCCAATGAGTTAATCGAGTGCAAAACACTTTGTGTTAGGTGAGTATTTCACCTGACATAGAGTGTAAAGCGTACGTCGTCGATTACTATATATAAGGAGTGTGACGCTCCCGAGAGAACTGACTATAAAAAGATCGACAGACGACGGGTTCTGCCCGGCTGATGAGTCTGTAAGGACGAAACACGTGTCTCGGGCTGTACAAGAGCCCTTACCAAACCGCATGACATGTTGGCTCAAATAATGATGAAAGGATATATTGAAATTTGAGCGTGGTCTAAACAAAGCACTCGAGATAAAAGTCTTGTCATAATTGTCATTTCTGGAAAGGTGAAAGTTTGGGATAAGCGAGGCATAAGATCATCAATAGGCAACAAATTATTCGTAGTAGTAGCCTTCGACTTTTTTGTAGCATATGCACCTACCAGTCTCATAGACCAAAAGTATTCTATAGTGACAACTGGAAACTGCTACGAGAGGAACAATTCCTGTCGAGCTTTCGAAATGTTCCACTCATTTTTTTTTCAACAGTGCAAAGGTTATCATCGACGGAATCCGACAAACCGACTTTGCTAAATGAAAGTCAAATTTATTCGTTTTTTCTCCTCAATATTTACAGCACCTGATGTGTGATGTGGCTGCCTATTTGCATTACAGACGGGATTATTCATGATCTGTCAGTTACATCACGAAAAACGCATACAAAAGCGACAGAGTTATGGTCATGATGCGGCCCGATTCACACCATACATCTATCCTTTCACTAATAAAAAGTGTTTTAGTGAGAGATGATGATCGTCTATGCCTACTGGCCTTTGTTTCGGCCGCAATCGCTGCTATTGCTGCGCACCGTCAACAGCCAAGACCTCCTTTTGTGCTGCGGATTGGCGTGAGAGATATTCGATTTTTTCAAGACTATTCAGATACAAACAAAATATGTTATTGTTGATAGTTCGCTAGCATTATCTATTAAGATACTGCCACAATCGGATCACTAAACGTATGTTTACGAGTAATTGTTTACAAAATACCGTATACATAGCGAAACGATTGATGAAATCAGTTTTGATGAGTCCAACTTGTCACGTGCCTGTTAATTCGCGGGCATGTAGTTAATTCATACAAATGGTTATTTTGTCACTTCGTCAAGCAGTGTTTTATTGTCTCTCTAGTATCTCATGCGAAGATAATCTCCCGTCGTTATGAAAGCAACGAACGCTATATATCCGACCTAATCTATCTAATCTACGACCTCGAACATAAAGAAGTTTATAAGGTATCAAGAAATTTTAGCTTTTGTCTGAGTAGCTGGCACATAGATTTCTGCCTATCAAAAAATCGTTTAGAAGCCTCTCGATTTACCTAGACTTCCTTCTCTTGTATACACGCCCCATCCATACAGATGTGGACTTGAGATAGTGATTGGAGAGGAGTACCTTCTAGCAGGTAGTGTTAATTTTGTTCATGTGCTTACAATCCATCTGAGACGTATGTGAATGGTTTTTGAAGCATATTAACAAGAATTTTCAAGAAGAGAGGTTTTTAATGATTACTGTTGTAACCATTAACCCAGTAACCATGAATGCTAGTGACTTATCAACAACTGCAGTGATCCAGCTCAAATAAGTAGATCGACGTAATGCATTTCAAAAAAAATATAAAGATAACGCCCCTGACATCGGTCACTGCCAAAGGAAACTGCCACAGCTTTAATTTCAACATACATGCCAAAAGTTATGGAATAGTTGCTGATTTGAAAAATGACACGCCATGGTCCACCAATGTGTTACGTCAGTGCTGCAGTCTTCTAATATAAGTTACCAGTTCGCTAAGCCTGAAGTGATATGAGCTTTGGTGATCGTGAGGTATGCGATTAAACCAGAGAGCACCTGAGTATTGCACGACGCCCCTAATTCCTGCCATTCACGCGGCCACTGCTCGATACCCTAACGCAGACTTAAAATTATTGAAAAATGCGGGCCGACCTTACTGCAGAAAATTTTAAAATTGGATCAGTTCCTACATCAGTTTGCAGCATAGACTAGCGCCACCAATGCCCTTTGTTACGAACCTTTGTGCTATGTGCTATCTGCTTAGCAAAATTAGAGTCATATTAGTTGAACGTACTTCGTAAAACATTGACATTTTATGTTCTTCTGTAAAAATTAGCACTGTATAATGTAAAAATGTTATGATATGAAAACTTAACTGTCGCTTCAGGAAATCGCCTTAGAGATGAGATAGAAGTGTATCTTTGTGGGCAGGTGTCAGACATATTTTCCATTGGTCCACTCAAATGGAATATCGTTTCACAGGAATTACGAACGAATCTTACAAAATTCCAGTGCTGAGTTCTGTAATTGAGCATAATAAACATGAGCAGTATTATTGATACTTTTATCAGATCAACAAAACTTCGCACTGATTAGACAAAGCGTATTCAAAGAAACCATTGCCAAACACGACGGTATTCAGTTGAAAGAGGTTAGACAACTATGTTTATATGACATAGATCAGGCGCAAGTGATTACGGATGGAAAGAAAGTTTGGGTGCACTTTGATAAGCATGAGACTTTCTTGCATTTCATGGAAGTTATACAGTTTTTTATATGGGATTTCTCCACTAAAGACCTGGACACTATTTGTCCTCATAATCTATTTGTTACCTCCGCCCTGTGCAACGATCCAACGATTTTTTGCTTTGATATTGGAGTTAGCGAGTTTTCACGGCGAACTGCAGTCGATGAAATCAACATAGTTGACGAGGAAGTCATAACAAGCAAATCTGCTTCTGAGCTGGCTTCATCGCCTTAATGCCAGAAATCTTTACCTCGGATACAAGCCTCGTTTAGAGATAAATAACGAAGATTTCACTGGTGCTCTTGAAGGTGAACTATCGTCAGGTGCTCGCGAATTGGCAACCGAACTTGATGCTTCTCATACACTTCTCCTAACTCATCTCCACCAGCTTAACTTTGTCTACGGGAAGCCACGACAAGTTCAGCACGATTTCGCTGAAGCACAAGCCGCCAAAAGAGTCGAGGTTTGACGCCAACTGCTCAACAATCCACTGAATGATCGAACGCATTGTGACTTCGGACGAGAAGCGGTAAAACCACGTCGTAAAACGATGGCCTTTATTTTAAAGAATGGTTATCATTGTTGTTTGGAGCTCATGTATAAAATTTCAATCTTCTATAAGTCCCCCAGAACTTTCTTTCAAACCCAATACGATGTTTAATAGCGCTGTAAAAAAGTTATCCAGAAACACGTAAAATTTTCAAAAGAATGGTTATGAATGATTTTATTTTTCAACGTTTTTCTGAAAAGTATCCGATTAGGAAATGTGAAAACGACATCTACCAATATTCAGTGTTCCCCCATACATTATACTCTTTATGAGTAGGTAAGTTAAGTTACAGCCAGGAATCACTCCATGTGTATTGGTAGTCAAAAGAAGTTCACGTTTTCTTGACTGATCATCCGAATTAATTCTACCACCGATTTTGTTTTAACTTTACATGCGTGAGGAAACCAGTTATGTGAACATCGCTTATGAAGCTCTGGAAGTCTAGTGGTATTACAATATCGTATTAGAATGATTTGCTGCAAAAAACCCCCGTCACACAATGAGTAATACGCCTTGACTTAGAATGTTCATGGTGCAACATCAATGGCAGTTTCCAAGATTGAGTCGCCACGTTTCAGCTTACAACTATTTATATCCATTTCAGGGCACGCAAAATTCTGGAGACCTTTTTCGCTGGAAAAACGTTTTCTACAAAAATTTTGCCGTCATTTGAAATCCCATATTTTAGTGATCTTAATAATGTGCTTATTTTATATAGATAAATCTTTTCTCACTGTACAAGTGATAATAATATCAGTTCGTTTCTTTTTTCTTATGTTTTGGCACTAGTGCAACAAATACCAAGTTCACTTATCAGAAGTAATCAAAATTGCATGATTTTGATGTCGTTCAATTGTACATTTTCTTGTCAACATTCTGGCATAAAAATTGCTTATACCTGCCTCAAGATAGAGCCGTCGTGGAAACGAATTCGCTTGCTACTCATGCACGAATGACGCGTGGGAGAAACGCTAGTGAAGAGGCGCTGAAGAAATGGAGCTTCCTGTGTAAGTGTCGGACTCGACTGATTCTCCAGACTGCGGTCGCCAGCTTTAAACACCGCGAACCACTTCCTGGCCGCCTTTTCTGCAACTGTATCACCGCCCCAAGCACCATTAATCGTGTACGACCGCTCACTAGTAAATCCCCCTCCGGGAGCCTAGTGCATGAGTAACAAACGAGATTGTTCCTAGGACAGTTCCATCATAGAGCAAGTATAGTCAACTTGTTCATCAAAATGTTTGCAAGAAAATGTATAATTGAACCATGAGTAACCATGTCGTCGACGGGTGTCGCCATCGGCAGTGTCCCGGGTACATCGCGATCTCGGGCCGATAAACACGCTAATTACGTCGCCTTCCGATTATTTGAGGCAATGTCCACAGGATACAATATTATGCTTATTCGATAAATTAAACATAATGTTGTATTATCTAAAATAAGTACATGCGCGGCGCAAAGGAAATAGCAGTTGTTTCGCTAAACAACTGCTATTGTTGATTTTGTAACACTACATGAGTTCTTCATCCGGCTCAAATTCGTTCTGGAGTCAACAGTCGCAGCCGCTGATGTGTGATGTGGGCGGTCACTTTGCATTGTACACGGATTGATCATGATTTATCCACAAGGTCACCAAAAAAGTATATAAAAGAAGCGGAAATAGGGTCCCATACGCAGTCACAATTACACTATGCATTCATACTTATTTACTAATGAAAAATTTTTCAGTGAGAGACAATGATTGCCGTATACCTTCTAGCCCTTGTTTCGACAGCAATGGCCTGCTCTTGTTGCCCACCGTCGCCGCTCAAGGTCAAACTTTGTGCTGCTGATTCAGGTAGGAGATTTTACATTTCTCATAACTGTTAAGGTACAAATATAAATTTTATGTCGATAGTTCGCTAAATGCCCAGATGCTGCTTGATGTGACTACAAGTACGTTCTAAGACTAAATTCTCATAAAATACCATTCACATAATAAGACGAATAGTCAAAATAGTGTCGACCGATTTGATTACGTCGCAAGCTTAGCCTACTACTTATCCGGCATGTGTTTGACTTAATAGACATAAACATCGTGATTTCGTAATCCAGGTCTATTCTCTTTCTAGTATCTCATGTGAAGGTCATCTCTCGCCGTAACAAAAACGACAAATTCGCCCTCTCTGACGTAATCTACGAAGTTGAGCATGTTAGAGTTTTCAAGGTATCAAAAGATTTATGTCTTTGTCTTAATAGTCAACATGTAGAATTGTGACCACTGAGAGATCTTTAAGAAGCCTCGCAGTCTCCCCAGACTTCCTTCTGAGGTTTACACACCCTCTCCACGCGAATGTGGTCTCGAGATGGAAGTTGGAGAAGAGTACCTTCTAGCAGGTGATATTTAATTTGTTCATATGGTTGAAATCCATTCAAGAGTTTACGAGCCATATCACGGGTTTTCTTTAATGTCCTTCCATTCATTGCGTTGTAAAATCCAAGATAATTCTATATTTCACACTGAGGCGTGCCTTTCTATCCGATCTCGTTTCTATTACTCTGAACAAATCTCCTCACTCAATGCGTTAGTATTCATTTTATAGCGCAAGCTTCGGACAACTGAGAAATAAGTTTGGTTTTCTGAAGAACCTTTTTGATTTTTTATCTCATTGGGCTTTTTATCTGAGCTTGAAATTTCGCCGGACAGAGCTCTTTCTTCAGATTCTTAGTAATAATCCGATAGCGTAATGTTTCTTGATTCTGCCGATGCGCTTGATTCCTGGAATTATGATTAGCAGGGCCAATAAGATCGAGTTTTACATTTTCGGTAAGGTTGTTCAAAGGCTACCAGGAAATGAGGAGGTCGTAGCAGGGGCATGGGGAGGGGTGGAGAAAATGAGATGATCGGTATATTTTATTCAATCAGAAATTTTTTCTCCACTCTGGAAGAGACTTAGGATAAAACGATTGATTGAGATAGTACGAAAATTTCTTTACACATTGATAAGCTTTTTGTTTGCTGCGAGTCATACGCATGATAAAAATAAAGGCGCAAGGCAGTGTGAAACATAATTTTTGATTTGGATGCTACGACGTAATAAAGGAGTGTTTCAGGAAATAGGCGACGTGCGGCTGTAGCTCTAAGTGTCAGCTTTCAAACGATTATTAAAACTCCTATGAAAAGTCCTTGTCTAGTGAATTAGATGGGAATTTCATTTGCGCCTTCTAACCGAACTGTAGCAGAATTTTTCATGGCCAGAATGCATGAATGCGACTAAAATGTCGAAAACGCAGTGATCCAGATTGAATGGCAACGATGGACTGCAATTATAAAGATTAAAGGATAGCGCTGCGATGTTAATCAATATAAAGGGGAACTGCCGTGGTATTGATCTAACAAAGATCGTCAGAGGTAATTGCATGCACTGATAACTAGCAAAACGACTCATCATGGTCTGCACTGTGTTATGCTAGTGCTGCATTCCTCCCAGATAAGTTTGGTACTAGTTGGCTAAGCTCGAAGTCACAAAAGCTAGGTGAGCGCGCGAAACTCTACTGCATAAACCACTGCTTAGACGCCATTATTCAATGAAAACTGTGATGTTTGTTTAGAATAATGAGCATCAAAACAGATAGATGTGGCGCACAGCTACACTGGTATCATGCTATTCCATATAAGTTCAATTAGCAGTGTGAAATCAAAAGTGTTAGAACATGGAAGCATAACTGTTGATTCAGGAAATCGCTGTGGACATCAGATAAAAGCATTTCTTTGTGGTCAGGTGTGTATGACGGCTTTTCCTTCGGTGCACCCAAATTTGACAGCCTCTCACAAGAAATACGCAAGAATCTTACTAATTTTCAGTGCTGAACTCTGTAAATTAGCTTAATAAAGATGAGCCTCTGATCATCAAGACTTTTTTTTTTCAAAAACGATTGCATAGAACCCACTGCCGAACGTAACACTGCTCAGTAACCAAAAGTCAGACAATTTAAATACATCTAAGAAAATACAAAATCACATCT
>JAHQIW010006737.1:0-122730 GCA_019055375.1 Parelaphostrongylus tenuis | reverse complement strand
AGATGTGATTTTGTATTTTCTTAGATGTATTTAAATTGTCTGACTTTTGGTTACTGAGCAGTGTTACGTTCGGCAGTGGGTTCTATGCAATCGTTTTTGAAAAAAAAAAGTCTTGATGATCAGAGGCTCATCTTTATTAAGCTAATTTACAGAGTTCAGCACTGAAAATTAGTAAGATTCTTGCGTATTTCTTGTGAGAGGCTGTCAAATTTGGGTGCACCGAAGGAAAAGCCGTCATACACACCTGACCACAAAGAAATGCTTTTATCTGATGTCCACAGCGATTTCCTGAATCAACAGTTATGCTTCCATGTTCTAACACTTTTGATTTCACACTGCTAATTGAACTTATATGGAATAGCATGATACCAGTGTAGCTGTGCGCCACATCTATCTGTTTTGATGCTCATTATTCTAAACAAACATCACAGTTTTCATTGAATAATGGCGTCTAAGCAGTGGTTTATGCAGTAGAGTTTCGCGCGCTCACCTAGCTTTTGTGACTTCGAGCTTAGCCAACTAGTACCAAACTTATCTGGGAGGAATGCAGCACTAGCATAACACAGTGCAGACCATGATGAGTCGTTTTGCTAGTTATCAGTGCATGCAATTACCTCTGACGATCTTTGTTAGATCAATACCACGGCAGTTCCCCTTTATATTGATTAACATCGCAGCGCTATCCTTTAATCTTTATAATTGCAGTCCATCGTTGCCATTCAATCTGGATCACTGCGTTTTCGACATTTTAGTCGCATTCATGCATTCTGGCCATGAAAAATTCTGCTACAGTTCGGTTAGAAGGCGCAAATGAAATTCCCATCTAATTCACTAGACAAGGACTTTTCATAGGAGTTTTAATAATCGTTTGAAAGCTGACACTTAGAGCTACAGCCGCACGTCGCCTATTTCCTGAAACACTCCTTTATTACGTCGTAGCATCCAAATCAAAAATTATGTTTCACACTGCCTTGCGCCTTTATTTTTATCATGCGTATGACTCGCAGCAAACAAAAAGCTTATCAATGTGTAAAGAAATTTTCGTACTATCTCAATCAATCGTTTTATCCTAAGTCTCTTCCAGAGTGGAGAAAAAATTTCTGATTGAATAAAATATACCGATCATCTCATTTTCTCCACCCCTCCCCATGCCCCTGCTACGACCTCCTCATTTCCTGGTAGCCTTTGAACAACCTTACCGAAAATGTAAAACTCGATCTTATTGGCCCTGCTAATCATAATTCCAGGAATCAAGCGCATCGGCAGAATCAAGAAACATTACGCTATCGGATTATTACTAAGAATCTGAAGAAAGAGCTCTGTCCGGCGAAATTTCAAGCTCAGATAAAAAGCCCAATGAGATAAAAAATCAAAAAGGTTCTTCAGAAAACCAAACTTATTTCTCAGTTGTCCGAAGCTTGCGCTATAAAATGAATACTAACCATTGAGTGAGGAGATTTGTTCAGAGTAATAGAAACGAGATCGGATAGAAGGCACGCCTCAGTGTGAAATATAGAATTATCTTGGATTTTACAACGCAATGAATGGAAGGACATTAAAGAAAACCCGTGATATGGCTCGTAAACTCTTGAATGGATTTCAACCATATGAACAAATTAAATATCACCTGCTAGAAGGTACTCTTCTCCAACTTCCATCTCGAGACCACATTCGCGTGGAGAGGGTGTGTAAACCTCAGAAGGAAGTCTGGGGAGACTGCGAGGCTTCTTAAAGATCTCTCAGTGGTCACAATTCTACATGTTGACTATTAAGACAAAGACATAAATCTTTTGATACCTTGAAAACTCTAACATGCTCAACTTCGTAGATTACGTCAGAGAGGGCGAATTTGTCGTTTTTGTTACGGCGAGAGATGACCTTCACATGAGATACTAGAAAGAGAATAGACCTGGATTACGAAATCACGATGTTTATGTCTATTAAGTCAAACACATGCCGGATAAGTAGTAGGCTAAGCTTGCGACGTAATCAAATCGGTCGACACTATTTTGACTATTCGTCTTATTATGTGAATGGTATTTTATGAGAATTTAGTCTTAGAACGTACTTGTAGTCACATCAAGCAGCATCTGGGCATTTAGCGAACTATCGACATAAAATTTATATTTGTACCTTAACAGTTATGAGAAATGTAAAATCTCCTACCTGAATCAGCAGCACAAAGTTTGACCTTGAGCGGCGACGGTGGGCAACAAGAGCAGGCCATTGCTGTCGAAACAAGGGCTAGAAGGTATACGGCAATCATTGTCTCTCACTGAAAAATTTTTCATTAGTAAATAAGTATGAATGCATAGTGTAATTGTGACTGCGTATGGGACCCTATTTCCGCTTCTTTTATATACTTTTTTGGTGACCTTGTGGATAAATCATGATCAATCCGTGTACAATGCAAAGTGACCGCCCACATCACACATCAGCGGCTGCGACTGTTGACTCCAGAACGAATTTGAGCCGGATGAAGAACTCATGTAGTGTTACAAAATCAACAATAGCAGTTGTTTAGCGAAACAACTGCTATTTCCTTTGCGCCGCGCATGTACTTATTTTAGATAATACAACATTATGTTTAATTTATCGAATAAGCATAATATTGTATCCTGTGGACATTGCCTCAAATAATCGGAAGGCGACGTAATTAGCGTGTTTATCGGCCCGAGATCGCGATGTACCCGGGACACTGCCGATGGCGACACCCGTCGACGACATGGTTACTCATGGTTCAATTATACATTTTCTTGCAAACATTTTGATGAACAAGTTGACTATACTTGCTCTATGATGGAACTGTCCTAGGAACAATCTCGTTTGTTACTCATGCACTAGGCTCCCGGAGGGGGATTTACTAGTGAGCGGTCGTACACGATTAATGGTGCTTGGGGCGGTGATACAGTTGCAGAAAAGGCGGCCAGGAAGTGGTTCGCGGTGTTTAAAGCTGGCGACCGCAGTCTGGAGAATCAGTCGAGTCCGACACTTACACAGGAAGCTCCATTTCTTCAGCGCCTCTTCACTAGCGTTTCTCCCACGCGTCATTCGTGCATGAGTAGCAAGCGAATTCGTTTCCACGACGGCTCTATCTTGAGGCAGGTATAAGCAATTTTTATGCCAGAATGTTGACAAGAAAATGTACAATTGAACGACATCAAAATCATGCAATTTTGATTACTTCTGATAAGTGAACTTGGTATTTGTTGCACTAGTGCCAAAACATAAGAAAAAAGAAACGAACTGATATTATTATCACTTGTACAGTGAGAAAAGATTTATCTATATAAAATAAGCACATTATTAAGATCACTAAAATATGGGATTTCAAATGACGGCAAAATTTTTGTAGAAAACGTTTTTCCAGCGAAAAAGGTCTCCAGAATTTTGCGTGCCCTGAAATGGATATAAATAGTTGTAAGCTGAAACGTGGCGACTCAATCTTGGAAACTGCCATTGATGTTGCACCATGAACATTCTAAGTCAAGGCGTATTACTCATTGTGTGACGGGGGTTTTTTGCAGCAAATCATTCTAATACGATATTGTAATACCACTAGACTTCCAGAGCTTCATAAGCGATGTTCACATAACTGGTTTCCTCACGCATGTAAAGTTAAAACAAAATCGGTGGTAGAATTAATTCGGATGATCAGTCAAGAAAACGTGAACTTCTTTTGACTACCAATACACATGGAGTGATTCCTGGCTGTAACTTAACTTACCTACTCATAAAGAGTATAATGTATGGGGGAACACTGAATATTGGTAGATGTCGTTTTCACATTTCCTAATCGGATACTTTTCAGAAAAACGTTGAAAAATAAAATCATTCATAACCATTCTTTTGAAAATTTTACGTGTTTCTGGATAACTTTTTTACAGCGCTATTAAACATCGTATTGGGTTTGAAAGAAAGTTCTGGGGGACTTATAGAAGATTGAAATTTTATACATGAGCTCCAAACAACAATGATAACCATTCTTTAAAATAAAGGCCATCGTTTTACGACGTGGTTTTACCGCTTCTCGTCCGAAGTCACAATGCGTTCGATCATTCAGTGGATTGTTGAGCAGTTGGCGACAAACCTCGACTCTTTTGGCGGCTTGTGCTTCAGCGAAATCGTGCTGAACTTGTCGTGGCTTCCCGTAGACAAAGTTAAGCTGGTGGAGATGAGTTAGGAGAAGTGTATGAGAAGCATCAAGTTCGGTTGCCAATTCGCGAGCACCTGACGATAGTTCACCTTCAAGAGCACCAGTGAAATCTTCGTTATTTATCTCTAAACGAGGCTTGTATCCGAGGTAAAGATTTCTGGCATTAAGGCGATGAAGCCAGCTCAGAAGCAGATTTGCTTGTTATGACTTCCTCGTCAACTATGTTGATTTCATCGACTGCAGTTCGCCGTGAAAACTCGCTAACTCCAATATCAAAGCAAAAAATCGTTGGATCGTTGCACAGGGCGGAGGTAACAAATAGATTATGAGGACAAATAGTGTCCAGGTCTTTAGTGGAGAAATCCCATATAAAAAACTGTATAACTTCCATGAAATGCAAGAAAGTCTCATGCTTATCAAAGTGCACCCAAACTTTCTTTCCATCCGTAATCACTTGCGCCTGATCTATGTCATATAAACATAGTTGTCTAACCTCTTTCAACTGAATACCGTCGTGTTTGGCAATGGTTTCTTTGAATACGCTTTGTCTAATCAGTGCGAAGTTTTGTTGATCTGATAAAAGTATCAATAATACTGCTCATGTTTATTATGCTCAATTACAGAACTCAGCACTGGAATTTTGTAAGATTCGTTCGTAATTCCTGTGAAACGATATTCCATTTGAGTGGACCAATGGAAAATATGTCTGACACCTGCCCACAAAGATACACTTCTATCTCATCTCTAAGGCGATTTCCTGAAGCGACAGTTAAGTTTTCATATCATAACATTTTTACATTATACAGTGCTAATTTTTACAGAAGAACATAAAATGTCAATGTTTTACGAAGTACGTTCAACTAATATGACTCTAATTTTGCTAAGCAGATAGCACATAGCACAAAGGTTCGTAACAAAGGGCATTGGTGGCGCTAGTCTATGCTGCAAACTGATGTAGGAACTGATCCAATTTTAAAATTTTCTGCAGTAAGGTCGGCCCGCATTTTTCAATAATTTTAAGTCTGCGTTAGGGTATCGAGCAGTGGCCGCGTGAATGGCAGGAATTAGGGGCGTCGTGCAATACTCAGGTGCTCTCTGGTTTAATCGCATACCTCACGATCACCAAAGCTCATATCACTTCAGGCTTAGCGAACTGGTAACTTATATTAGAAGACTGCAGCACTGACGTAACACATTGGTGGACCATGGCGTGTCATTTTTCAAATCAGCAACTATTCCATAACTTTTGGCATGTATGTTGAAATTAAAGCTGTGGCAGTTTCCTTTGGCAGTGACCGATGTCAGGGGCGTTATCTTTATATTTTTTTTGAAATGCATTACGTCGATCTACTTATTTGAGCTGGATCACTGCAGTTGTTGATAAGTCACTAGCATTCATGGTTACTGGGTTAATGGTTACAACAGTAATCATTAAAAACCTCTCTTCTTGAAAATTCTTGTTAATATGCTTCAAAAACCATTCACATACGTCTCAGATGGATTGTAAGCACATGAACAAAATTAACACTACCTGCTAGAAGGTACTCCTCTCCAATCACTATCTCAAGTCCACATCTGTATGGATGGGGCGTGTATACAAGAGAAGGAAGTCTAGGTAAATCGAGAGGCTTCTAAACGATTTTTTGATAGGCAGAAATCTATGTGCCAGCTACTCAGACAAAAGCTAAAATTTCTTGATACCTTATAAACTTCTTTATGTTCGAGGTCGTAGATTAGATAGATTAGGTCGGATATATAGCGTTCGTTGCTTTCATAACGACGGGAGATTATCTTCGCATGAGATACTAGAGAGACAATAAAACACTGCTTGACGAAGTGACAAAATAACCATTTGTATGAATTAACTACATGCCCGCGAATTAACAGGCACGTGACAAGTTGGACTCATCAAAACTGATTTCATCAATCGTTTCGCTATGTATACGGTATTTTGTAAACACTTACTCGTAAACATACGTTTAGTGATCCGATTGTGGCAGTATCTTAATAGATAATGCTAGCGAACTATCAACAATAACATATTTTGTTTGTATCTGAATAGTCTTGAAAAAATCGAATATCTCTCACGCCAATCCGCAGCACAAAAGGAGGTCTTGGCTGTTGACGGTGCGCAGCAATAGCAGCGATTGCGGCCGAAACAAAGGCCAGTAGGCATAGACGATCATCATCTCTCACTAAAACACTCTTTATTAGTGAAAGGATAGATGTATGGTGTGAATCGGGCCGCATCATGACCATAACTCTGTCGCTTTTGTATGCGTTTTTCGTGATGTAACTGACAGATCATGAATAATCCCGTCTGTAATGCAAATAGGCAGCCACATCACACATCAGGTGCTGTAAATATTGAGGAGAAAAAACGAATAAATTTGACTTTCATTTAGCAAAGTCGGTTTGTCGGATTCCGTCGATGATAACCTTTGCACTGTTGAAAAAAAAATGAGTGGAACATTTCGAAAGCTCGACAGGAATTGTTCCTCTCGTAGCAGTTTCAGTTGTCACTATAGAATACTTTTGGTCTATGAGACTGGTAGGTGCATATGCTACAAAAAAGTCGAAGGCTACTACTACGAATAATTTGTTGCCTATTGATGATCTTATGCCTCGCTTATCCCAAACTTTCACCTTTCCAGAAATGACAATTATGACAAGACTTTTATCTCGAGTGCTTTGTTTAGACCACGCTCAAATTTCAATATATCCTTTCATCATTATTTGAGCCAACATGTCATGCGGTTTGGTAAGGGCTCTTGTACAGCCCGAGACACGTGTTTCGTCCTTACAGACTCATCAGCCGGGCAGAACCCGTCGTCTGTCGATCTTTTTATAGTCAGTTCTCTCGGAGCGTCACACTCCTTATATATAGTAATCGACGACGTACGCTTTACACTCTATGTCAGGTGAAATACTCACCTAACACAAAGTGTTTTGCACTCGATTAACTCATTGGCTGGTACTTTTATCCCGGCTGATGAGTCTGTAAGGACGAAACACGTGTCTCGGGCTGTACTAGAGCCCTTACCAGACCACATGACATGTTGGCTCAAATAATATGAAAGGATATAACAAGACTTACTTGGGAAGTTAGTAACAACGGTTTTTTACCTAAGTGGAAAAAAGTTGTGGGTCACTTTGATTAGTATGAGAAAACTCCCATGCAAATCTTGGGAATATGGCAACAGTTTCATATGTGCGATTTCCCACTCAAGGCCCTATCTTCAAAATATTGTTTGTCATCATTTTCCTTATGTTACAAGCCTCCACCGTGTCCAACGATGCAAGCAAAGTTTGTGTTTCATTGCATCATTAATGGTGAAAAGGTCGTTCACAACGAGCTGCAGCCGATGAAATCAACGAAGAGGAAGGAAAAGGCACAACAAGCAAATCTCCTGCTGGACTCTGATTTCGACGCTTTAATGCCGGAGATCTTGACCGCAAAGACGCCTCGTTCAATTTGTACGTCGATTTGAATCGTTCGATGAAGTTGAGGAAGCATGTCAAGAGCTTCTTGAATCCATATCGAAGGAGTGATACTTCGACCAGATCCAAACCTTGGCGGACCGATGGCAGAAAGTCGTAGAAGACTATAGCCTTTATTTTGAAAAATAACTATTATTATTTTGTTGGAGCTCACAAACAAATTTTTATTTTCTTGCAGTGCCCCAAAACTTTCTTTCCAATCTGGAACATCGGTAGGTCAAGCAGTTATTGCATATGGGGCATAGCAACTCGACGACTCGCAATTAGTAATGTTATAAAGTCTTTCAGAAAGTGTTAGTATATGTTGGTGTGAATTGAGCTTTTTGTGAAGTAATTCACAATTTTTTTTTCGGGAGTAACCCTTCCATGAGTCAAAAGACATTTGCCAGTTGTTCAAAAACAGTTCTATTTAGAAAACACTTCGATGAAATGCGAAACAAAACTGGTGAGAAGAAATTGAATGGTGTAATAGCGACTCAATTTTTGACATAGTGATTGTTTATTTCTAAGGTATTTGGTCAAGAAAATAACAAAGTTCTACCCTAAGGCCATCTCACATAATATTGAAACATTAGGTTAACAGTTTTTTCGGTACTCTTCCGTTAGCAGAGCTCCATTTCTATCACTCATGAAAAGGTAAATCTCACTCTTGTTTTCAACGATCAAACAACCATTCGATAGCTTAAACCAAAAGAATTTGAGCGGTTTATTCTATCTTCAAAAAACCCTTGTTATTGCACTGAAAAAGTAGAAATAATATTTTGTTTCTCTTTCAAAGATTTCTCGCTGATCAAAGCATTTCCTTCGGAGTTTAAGAAGAGGGATTCGACAAGACGATACAACTTCGCCAAAATTATTCACTGCCAACCTTCAAAATGTCATGCGAACATTAAAATGGGACGATATAAGAGTGAAAATCGACGGTCAACAATCAAACTATCTTTGCTTCGCTGATGATATCGCCCTCATAACACCAAGCATCAGCCAAGCAGAGCGAATGTTGACCGATTTCGACAACACCTGTGGAAAGATTGCCCTTCAACTACTTCTGACAAAAACGATGTTCATGAGGAACGAATGGCTTTCGAGTGCCCCATCTACGCTGAACGAAACGAACATTTCTGAATGCTCCAGTTACATCTATTTAGGTCGTGAAATCAACATGATGAACGACCTGGTGCCAGAGTTAAGCGGGAGGAAACGAACGCCTTGGGGAACGTTTAAGAGCATTGAGGATGTCTACCCAATGAAGAAAGAAGACCCATCTTCACGAAAAGACTAGAAGAAAGACTTGATGCTCAGCGAATCCCTAGATCGTGGAGGACCCACTGGGCTACTCTTGAAGAGATAGGGATAAATGGAAGTGTTGCTGGTGCCCGTTCGAGTCACTCGACAATCAACGGTACGACAGGTAATACAGGTGAATTTGAGATTTCTTCGCAGATTTGTAAGTAACTCTGAATGAAACGTATGGATTTGAATCCACAAGATTTCTTCTACCCGTTCACGATCTTTTCGTACTTTCGGCAAAGTAGTAATAATAGCGCGTTGTTCGTGCAAAACAAATTTTATTTTGAATGTCAACCGTTCTGAAAGGTTATTTTCAAAAAGGGGGCGCGTAGCGCAGTAGCCAGAGGTTTGAAGTTTTTTGAGTGATTATTATACATGTTATAGAAGGTTCTTGTCTGGCGAAAGGGGTTGTTTTTTCATTTCTCCCCGGATAAAATACGTGAACCCGATTCCGAATAAAAGTAGGAACGTGTAGCCGATTGGCATGTGGTAATGATAGGCTTATGAAAATACCGAAACGTATGTTTAGCACTGGAAATGCCATACCAGACCTCTGAAAAACTCAAAACATCCTATCAGACTATACAAAATCTTTAAGCGAGATCGTAGAAAAATTGATTAAATGGTAATAAGATTTCGTCTAAAAACCTCTTGATTACTCTACGACTTTATCTTTTTTATACATGTCATCTGAATGATCAAATTAGAGGCTAAAAATTACCGTTCAACAAGTAGCATACAGGAAATGCAGTAAGCATACGTGGAAGACATATATCATTCATTGATAGGGAAGTTTCACAGTCCGACATCACTTTTCTAATGCTCTTTAACGTGGACATGACGATCATACGGATGTGGCGAAAACAGGATGTAGAGACGATGATGCCGCCGGATTCACCTGGCCTCCGCTCTATTCATAAAACACTTCTCATACTGGAAGTTATCGAATGCTTGAGGAACTGTTAGTAGCAACAAGTCTATTGACTTATAACGATAAATATATTTTCCATTTCTCCAATTTATCTGATATATTTTGCCGTTATCTTTTCACTCATACTCTCTGCAATCGCACTTGTGGATCACTGACTCGGGTCAGTCTTCTTTGATTATGGCGAATAATCAGAATGTTAGGCAAATAGTTGCCTTATAACAACCGTGTCTTAGTTTATTGATTTAACAATGCATTGATTATCAATCTCAGGTGGCTGTCTCTCTTACAAAATATGAAGTGTTTGTTTGACGGCAGTCTGATTATGCTACATGAATGAATAATTTCTGGAAGAATAAAATTTGTGTCGTATTTTCGGATGCGAGCGATGCGCGCTGCTAAGCTGCAATCTAGCCTATGAAAATTTGCATCGCAGAACCGATTAGTCATTGTTTCTAAATGGTATTGTCGAAAGCATTTAAAGGGCTAATCTTTGGCACGGCATTTACCGAGAAGACATTGTAAGTTGATAAACTATCAGAAGCGTGCATAGCAATAGGTTGAAAGTGCATGATAATGCACACTGATTTGGTCAGTGGTTAGAGCTCGCGTGGCAAGTCTATATATCATCCGTACTTGGAGGTTCCGCAGTGAGATACCATGCTAGATTCTGTTGAGGAATGTGGTTATGTGAAAAAAATGGAAGGGATTGTTGATAAAGTTCTTCAAAGATTCGTGAGATGGCCTTCGTTCAAACTTTGTTATTTTAGTGAACAAATACCGTAGAAAGTGGACGACCATTCTATCGAGGTATTGACTCGCAATTTTCCCACTGGGATTCTCTCTCACGAGTTCCGCCATTTTTTTTTTGAGTAAAGAGTAAGCTTATAGGATCACCAACTAACAATTAACGGATGTCGTTCGAAGCGTGGAAGAGTCGGTCATCAGAAAAATATGTTAGAAATTATTTCACTACGGCTCAATTTATATATAGATATAAAAACACGAAAAGTTTTGTTACATTACTATTCACGGCACTGACCAACGTTTTGCTATGCACCCATTGACAATGAACTGCCGTGGCTTACCAATAGGAAAAGTCACTAATTCATTCCAATAAAAAAAATCTGGTTGCATTTGCTAATTATGAAGTGTTGTGCGACTTCGTGTAAACGAGGTACGAGATCAATTCAGCAGTCAGTAAACTGCTTGGGGTAAGTTTAGGCCCATATTTATTGCTGTTACGAGCAATTTTGACGCCAAACGTTTAGCTTGCTAGGCTCTAAACGTGGGGGACTGGTAGTCAAATTAGTGTGGACCGATCTGATTACGTCGCGAGCTTAGCCTACTACTTATCCGGCATGTGGTTGACTTAATAGACATAAACATTGTGATTTTGTCATCCAGCTCTATTCTCTTTCTAGTATCTCATGTGAAGGTCATCTCTCGCCGTAACAAAAACGACAAATTCTCCGGCTCCGACGTAATCTACGGTCTTGAACATGTTGAAATTTATAAGGTATTAAAAGATTAATGTCTTTGTCTCAATAGTCAACAAATAGAATTGTGACCATTGAAAAATCATTAAGAAGCCTCTCAATTTCTCCACACTTCCTTCTGTCGTTTACACACCCTCTCCACGCAATTGTCGTCTCCAGATGGAAGTTGGAGAGGACTACCTTCTAGCGTGGTATTTATTTTGTTCATATGGTTAAATCCATCTAAGAGTTTACAAATTACTTTTCCATAAGCAACTTAGATAAGAACTTGTCAAGCATAGAAGTTTTGGTGCAATTCGGTTAGACGGCGACAAATTCTTAAGCTGATCTCATTCGCTGGACAGGATTTTTTCATTGGAGGATTAGTGGTCATTCGAAAGTTTAAGTCTCTAGCCACAACTCCATGTCACCGGTTTTCTTTAATGTTCTTCCATTCATTGCTTTGTAAAATCCAAGATAAGTTTATATTTCACACTGAGGCGTGCCTTTCTAACCTATCTCGCTTATATTTGTCTGGACAAAACTCCTCACTTAGTGCGTTAGTATTCATTTTATAGCGCAAGCTTCGGAGAGCTCAGAAATAAGTTTGGTTTTTTGGAAAAACCTTTTTGATTTTTTATCTCATTGGACTTTTTATCTGAGTTTGAAATTTCGCCGGACAGAGCTCTTTTTCTAGATTCTTGGTAATAATCCGATAGCGTAATGTTTCTTGATTCCGCCGATGTGCTCGATTCCTGGAAATATGATTAGCAGGGCGAATAAGATCGAGTTTTACATTTTCGGTAAGGGTTGTTTAAAGGCTATCAGGAAATGAGGAGGTCGTAGCAGGGGCGTGGCGAGGGGCGGGGCAAATGAGACGATCGGTATATTTTATTCAATCAGAAATTTTTTCTCCACTCTGGGAGAGACTTAAGATAAGACGATTGATTAAGATAGTACGAAAATTCTTTATACACATTGATAAGCTTTTTGTTAGCTGCGAATTGATAAAATGAAGGCGCAAGGCAGTGTGAAACATAATTTTTGATCTGGATGCTACGACGTTATTAAGGAGTATTTTGAGAAATAGGCGACATGCGGCTGTAGCTTCAAGTGTCAGCTTACGAATGATTACTAAAACTCCTATAAAAAATTCTTGTCCAGTGAATTAGATGGGTTTTTCATTTGCGCCTTCTAACCAAACTATAGCGGAATTTTTCATGGCTAGAATGCATGAATGCGACTAAAATGTCGGAAACGCAGTGATCCAGATTGAATGGCAACGATGGACTGCAATTATAAAGATTAAAGGATAGCGCTGCGATGTTAATCAATATAAAAGGGAACTGCCGTGGTATTGATCTAACAAAGATCGTCAGAGGTAATTGCATGCACTGATAGCTAGCAAAACGATTCATCATGGTCTACATTGTGTTATGCTAGTGCTGCATTCCTCCCAGATAAGTTTGGTACTAGTTGGCTAAGCTCGAAGTCACAAAAGCTAGGTGAGCGCGCGAAACTCTACTGCATAAACCACTGCTTAGACGCCATTTTTTTCCCAATGAAAATTGTGATGTTTGTTCAGAATAATGAGCGTCAAAACAGATAGATGTGGCACACAGCTACACTGGTGTTTCATCCTATTCCGTATAAGCTAGATTAGCAGTGTGAAATTAAAAGTGTTAGAACATGGAAGCATAACTGTTGATTCAGGAATTCGCTATGGACATCAGATAAGAGCATTTCTTTGTGGTCAGGTGTATGACGGCTTTTCCTTCGGTGCACCCAAATGGGCCGACGTCTCACAAGAAATACGCAAGAATCTTACTAATTTTCAGTGCTGAACTCTGTAAATGAGTTTAATAAAGATGAGCAGTACTATTGCAGCCTCTGATCATCAAGACTTCCTCTTTTAAAAACGATTGCATAGAACCCACTGCCGAACGTAACACTGCTCAGTAACCAGAAGTCAGACAACTTAAATACATCTAAGGAAATACATAGTCATATCTTTACTCAACGAATTCCAGTACACCTGATAGTCGATCCTTCTTTGCACTCATCGACCCTAAAGTCCTTAAACATTTTGCATGCAATTTCAAGTGTTGTTTGAAAAGTTCATCTTTTTTATGGATGTCGTAAAGTAGAAATTTCCTTTAGTCGTGAAGATAATCATGTCAGGCGCCATAAATAGAGCTAGCTCTTGCTACGACAACCTACTTAACTACTCGTCACCTTTGCCCTACCCCCCTCCCCCCTGTTTTTCCCCTCCCCCACCGCCCATTCCTCTTCCTCCTTCTTTCTTGTGCCTCATTGGATAGACAAATTATTGCTAAGCATATACAAGATAACGAAACCGCAAATCGAATATCAATTTCGGAAAGACCCCTCATATAGACGTGGAAATGGG
Organism: Parelaphostrongylus tenuis; assembly: GCA_019055375.1. Taxonomy (NCBI): domain Eukaryota; kingdom Metazoa; phylum Nematoda; class Chromadorea; order Rhabditida; family Metastrongylidae; genus Parelaphostrongylus; species Parelaphostrongylus tenuis. The sequence goes on along the minus strand of JAHQIW010006737.1, from coordinate 108,967 downwards.
GCAATAACGTGGTATGAAACAGAACGGCACAGCTGTGGAGGAGGGACAGATAAATAAGCCTTCCCAAAACTCCAACTATTATGTGATGTGGAAAACATTGACCGTTTCTTCATCTATTGTTTCAATACACATAATTCCACCAAAAATTAAAATTTCTATCAAGCAGGTCAACACTTGATAATAATAAAGGATAAAGCTCTCGGCGTTGATTAATCCCTGAGGGATGAGCCATGTGTTCGTCTTCAATTTTTATTAGTTCTCCAACTAAGTTCCCGCACTTGATCCAAACATTCAGAAATTTACTTTTCCAAGTAATCAAAAGTATCAACTAGCATTAATTGAAGTATTTTCCGTCTGAATGGATGCAATAATATGTAATCTTCCGCATCTGCTCGTCTGAACATTGGAAATCATCTGCCAAATCCCCGGTTAACAAAGTCGGATCTTCTTCATTCGCTTCAATGATTGCTTCTCGATCAATTTCACGCGGTTTTCTGGATCTTGATTGATTGGCCGAATCAGTATCTCCATTGCGAAACTTCATAAACCATTATACGCCGTAGCTCTACCAACTTGGCGGCCTTTTGCACAATTGTTGTAGTCAAATGCAGTTTGAAAAGTGTACCTCAATTGAAATTCGTAAAGTAGTAAGTTGCGAATAACTTCCCGTGACAGCTCGATTGTTGGGCAAGTATGTACAAAACTATATCAAACGATGCGGAAGTGAATTTTGCACAAAATAATTAAAAGAAAAAATTGTTCTTGTGGGAAAATTTTTATTTTGTGGATCAAGTACAAAAACTTAGTTGGAGACCTTATAACTTCGTCTGAGGTGTTTGAATACGTATATCTGGCTTTTACAATCACTCGCGGTAGCCTGTCACTGTAGCGATTCAGTGCTACTTATCCTCCCAGAAAAGTTCGAGATCGGTCTGGTACCACTTTAGCGACCTCGATGGAATGGATGGCTTGATGAACCATGAGCGCGAGATCGAAGCACTGACTTCGTTTGCGACGCAGAGCACCTCTAACCATTGCGCCATATGCGCTCTACTGATAATAGAATAATTTCGACGGTAATAAGGCAATAATTTTTATTCTAATATCATATATGCGAGCGATAAAATGCTTTTGCCAAATACAAGCCCTTTACTCTACCAAAATGATTTGATGTTTTGTGGTGTTCACAAAGTATTTCTCTATTGACGCCTTTACCCATTTGAACAGCAAAATGATCGAACGAGTGATTTGTGAGCAGCAAACTAGGATTATTCTAGAGTTGCAAGCCACTTTGTGCTCGTTCTGACATTTGATGCCAGAATGCCACTCTTTCACGTACTAGGTAATAACCTAGCATCAAATGTCAAGAAAAGCATACCGGCTTACAATCCTAGAAGTTTGTGTTTTCGCTGCGACTTTTGTCGAACTTTGCACTCTAAGACGTAGTGAGAAAACGAGCGTTCTCTTTACGAGCACGTTCCGATCATCTCAAAGGTGTACTATTGAGCTGAAAATTCGTTCTCATTTGAAGAGCTGATGAAAGCAAGATTGCAACAGAGTGACTTACAACGTTGGACGAAACCCGATACGTCTGAAATTGTGCTTGAACCTGATTGGAAATGTCCTCAGAATATGGTGAGGTAACCAAAAATACTTCAATCGAAAACGAGATTCTGTTCGCACTTGTATAACTTAATATTCGCAGCCACCACGCTTGCATTAAAAATAGTTTAGATTCGATTTCACTTTTTTGAAAATTCGTTTTCAAGCAGAGCTAAAGTCTGGCAAACGAAAGATGAAATTCTGGAGACGGTGAATGCAGAAGAAACATGTCATGCATTCGACACTGTCAAGTATCGTTGGAGGTGATCGAACGTGATCTGCTTGAACAATGACTCGCAGTGACCTACCGGTGCGGCAATTTACTGTTGCTGCCCTCCCAGATACGTCCTCTTGTGCCCATTTGTGACTCTAAGGCGATGGAAGGTACAGTGAGCTGGGAACGTGTGGTGGCATTAAAATTAGCTGCTTTTTGAAAGAGTTCTGAAAGAGTTTGAAAGAGAAAGAGCACTATACGCCATTACCAAAAGAACATACTAAGTCCTTTTATGAGTTTTGACACTAAAACAATTGACAACAGATTTATTAACCAGAAGTATCAAAAATGAGTGTTAGTATTGTTTGACTGCGCATTTTCTTATAAACCTTTGGATATACAAACTGCCTGCACTTGTTTTTAGAGTGGAGCTGCGTGGGGACAAATTCGCTGGCTACTCATGCACGCATGGTGCGCAGGGAAAATGCTAGTGAAGAGGCGCGAAAGATTGATGGGATTTGAGGTGATGATAGGGTTGCAGAAAGGACGGCTGGAAAGTGGTACGCAGAGCTCAAAGCTGCAAAGAACACTCTAGAGGATCAGCCGCGCTCGGGCGCCCAATCTTGCGCACAGCTTCATTAGCATTCTCCCATACGCGTCATATGTGCATGAGTATCACGTGCAAGAGTAGCACAGATACGAAACTTGCCACTTTACCTCTTTTTCTTCTGGCCAATTTGAGCAGCTATCAATAAGTGTTTGGTCTCACCTATCGAATCCATATACGATATTCTCTACTCTCTCTTTCGTTCTCTCTCTATCGGCTAGTTTGATCAACTCACAAGCAGAGTGGCTTTATATGTTCTCCCCTCTTGAGTGTGGTTTGTCAGTGGTTTTGTTGCGTTATATCCCCTTACTGTCAGCAGCACAATCGATATACACAATGGCGCAATTTTCGTTCTTCAACAATAATTTTTCTTTTTTTATGAGGAATAGCTTAAGTTTTTCGAATCAACCAGATTATACATGATTTTCTCTGTAACTCTGTTTACTTTTTGTGCATATATAACTTCTATGTGCAAAGGAAAATGCAAATGTCAGATGTGACTTCACTTTCAATCTCATAGTGCGCTATAAAAATCCTTCCTGGATCCAGCTTAAGCTCCAAATTCGCCGAGATTTGAACTATCGAATGAGCTTAGTGTAGTCCAATAAAAGTCATCTACATACTTCAGCCGGACAAATGAGGCAAACCAAGGGCGCCGTGGCCGAGCAGTTGTAATGCTCGTCGCAGCGCCAGTGGATTCGAGTTCCACCCCCCAAAACCCTCTCCAGCGGTCAAGAAGAACACCCTGTGGAACACTATTGCTATCCACGAGAATGCAAGAAGACGTGCTCGACCACTATTTCAAGACATTGAAAAAGAAGGTGGATAAAATATTTGAAAGCTAAAAGTACTAAGATCGGCACAATGAAAATAAACGCTGTGAAGACGGATCAAGCATGTGATACTGATGAGGCTTAATATGAAGACTGAAACGTGCGTCTAACATTAGAAGTTCCATACCAGACCTCATGAAAGACTTAAAATATGTTATCAGATTTAATCAATTTGCTGTTTTGTTTTTGAGAAGAAAGCAGTTAAACAGTAATCTGCGGAATTTCAATAAGCTCCGCGTCTTCAGTTGAGGTCGCACAACAAGAAGAAGCTGAAACAGGTACACGAAGATATGGATACTCTAATCGTGCGCTGCAATTGGTGGCCGAGAGATTTGACAAACGATGAAGATTAGTACTATGAGGAAAGAATTCCTTAACATCCGCGAAAAATCAAATTCTATGTTTGTTTCACACAATATCGGTTATTGCAACTTTATGAGAATTTCTCAAAAATATTTCTATAACGAACCTCCACCAACGAAAAACAGGTCTACCTGGTAAATTACGATTGGAACAAACGTTGGGTTTCAAAAGATCAAGCTCTACCATCAGTTGCGCGTCGAAACCCTTTGACAAAAAGGTGGTGATCCGCGTTCGATGAAATTTTGAAGCTGTAAAAGTGTTCTGCGTATTGAACCTGTTCGAAAAGTTGCGCCATCAATGTCGAACTGTATGCGAGCACCTGGACTAAGTTTACGTTGCATTGAAAGTAGATACCCTACACTGATTCGTAGAAAGCGCACGCGGTTACATCAAGACAAATCCAAACCTTACACCGCAAAGAGGCTGAGAAAAAGTGTGATGAATGGAATGGAATCGAGGTCTTGCTGCACCCATCCTACAGTCCAGTTGCGGCACCGTCCAACTATGACCTCTTCCGCTCAATCAAGCGCATCCTCCTTTGACGCCGATTCGACACAATTGCTGAAGCAGAAGAGGTATGTCAGGAGGTTTTTAAATCAACTTTCAAGAAACGGTAATTCGAGCAGATCCGCAAGATACGAATCCTTGACAGAAAATCATGGATGATGATAATCTTCCTTTGAATCCTCTCCTGAATCCCTCCTATCCATGAAACTTTTCCTTAGTCTCTAAGCGCTGTAAGGTTCGGAGCTGTCTTGCTGAAACCGTGTGCGCTTTCTAGGGTACTTTTTCTTTAAGATATTGTAGATGTAGTCCAGGTGTTCCCATTAGTGTCCAACATCAATGGCGTGACCTTTCGGAACAGTTTATTATGTAGAAGACCTTCAAAGTTCCATCAAATGCAGATCACGACCTTTTGGCCAAAGGGATTTTGACGTGCAACTGATGGTGGAGCTTGACCTTTTGAAACCCAACGGTTCCTCCGATCGTGACTGACCAGGTAGACTTACTTGACAACGGTGGAGGTTTTTATGAAATATTTCTGAGATATTCTCATGAAACTGCATTAACCAATGCTGTGTGAAATAAATATAAAATTTGAATTTTTCACGAGTGTCAAGGAATTTTTTTCTCAGCCTAGTATCAATTTTCATCATTAGTCAGATCTCTCGGCCACCAATTGCAGCGCACGATTGGAATATCCATATCTTCGTGTGCCTGTTTTAACCTCTACATGTTATGTGACCTTAAGTGAAGAGGTGGAGCTTATTGAAATTCCGCAGATGCTGTTCAACTGCTTTGTTCTCAAAAGCAAAACTAGAAATTGGAACACTGTGATAAAAAGCAGTAAAAATACAATTTCGAGTATTAGATAGTAGAATGGCTGTCAGCTCAACTGTTTTATAAAGCGAAATTGCACACCCGACTAAACCTGTTGGAGGTTGATGGCTTATAGCTAACATAGAGATGTTGAAAAATGATTGGTGGCGTAAATGTGCCTCGGTGGTGTAACGGTAGAATACGCGTCCCGGATAAGATGAAACGCGGGTTCGATTCTCGCCTGAGGCGTATTTTTGCTCATCACTCAATTCTCCTATTATTATGAAACAACATAACACTGCGAACCTTTCACAACAACAACCTTTCACTGCATTGTAGCAGGCAATATTAAACTGAGTTTTACATTCGTCGAGCATTTGCTTGTAAGTAGCTTGTGTGGTGGCCGCGATCCAACAACACGCGATCGATTTCGCCACTTCCGGATTTGCTCAAAAGATCCTAAGCTTGTATTATCTACCAAGATAAATCCGAACCTTGTCGAGAAACACTGATAACACTGCATTCGTTTCCACGCTAACGAAGGCCTTTTTCGGGATTGTCAAAGGCATCGACGTGACTTTTTATTTGCAAATTTGGTGGACATTTCTGCACATTTTATTCTCACGATGATCCATTAGTATATGAAACGAAAACATGTAAGGGGTGGTGATTTACTTAATAAATGATAATCAATCACTAGGTTTTCAATGCTGATACCGTAAATGTTGGATTGCACAGTTGAATTATCTTTGTTGCAGCAATGCAATCTTTTCAGAATGCTCCGGAATACGGCACCACTGTCGCATCAAGATACCTCGTCTTCTTTTGATACATTAGTACTTCGCGTACGTACAGGCACTGATGTTCGGTGTGACAGTCGTTATTATTATAGACAATTATAGAAATAGCATTACTCAGAATGTTGACCAGAATCCACGAGTCCACAAGAAAGTAGCGAAGGAGTTTGATACGTTATGCATTCATCAGACAATACGCTGCGTTCGCATTTCTCGATTATTTGGCTCAGTAGTGTGTCGCATATTGCGTGACAATTAGCATACATGGTAGAATATACTTGTCTACAACAACAATTTTCAGATGGAGCATCAGTACCTGTACATAGATGAAGTACTACTAATGTATCTATAGAGAGCCAGGTATCGCGATGAAGCTGTGAAGCTGTATTTGGATGTACTCGCAAAGGACTTTCTCGCTGCTACCAGGATATTCTATTAGCGCAATTCAACGTTCAAGTTTCAGCATTAATAACTTTGTGAATGGTCATCATTCGTCAAGTAAATCATTATCCCGTACATGTCTTCGTTTCATTTAATAATGTGTTATTATAGCGAGAATAAATTGTGTGAACTTTTTTGTTTGTGCTCAGTTGAAGATTTAAACATCTGCTCATTACTACGCTTAAACAGTGCAGGAGATCAAGTACCTTGGTAGATCAAATCCGAGAGTTACGTGTTTTTGATAAGGTTAGAAGGATCAATTTCTATGTGCCTAGTTAGAGTTTATGTCAACCGGTTGTAAATTGAATCATATTCTTGTCTTTTATCCGCCAACTTTGCTAAATTACTTATTGACGCCATATCCATATCGGTTTCCTTCAAGCGTGAAAAGCATGGAGCATTAGAGTGTACGGAATCTAGAAGACTGTTGATGGTAGTATCGGCCTTATGTCCAAACCCTTGTCAACTACGAAGTGGCGTTTGCTAGTGTGGAAACGAATGCGATGCTACCAGCGTTTCTCGACAATCTGAAAAACAAGAATATTTCTGAATTTTTTGAGATTTCAGCTATCGAACAATTACTAGCAGTCGGAGGAAAGGATTCTGTCTAGTGAAGTATAAGCATAATGATAAGGAAAGCGAATGGCGCGTGTTGACACAATTTAGCTTAAATGTTGCTATGCTATGAAAAGGCCTTCTAAAAAAACAAGCACTCATGGTAGTTTTCGAGATTTCAGCTTTGGAATGATTTTGTAAAGAGTTTTCGTCCAGTGAAAACATTCCATTCTTCACTTCATGCTGGATGACAGAAAAACCTTTGATTGTTATTTAACTGGAGATTAACCAACCAGTAGTATAACCACCATCATGATTGATTATATGTAACTAATTGCTGGACGAATATTGAATGACTTTCTTCCTTAAAAAAGTTTTTTATCGACTAAGGAAGTCGGTGAGGTGCCTCTTGAACTGGCTATAGTGCTCAATTATTTCTCGTAGATGTTATCATAGGGCGCGGAAGATGTGATAATTCGGTAAAGACATATCAGGGCTATATGGTGATTGTGGTGCTGTGATGTAGTTCAGTTTCTTCAAAATGCGGAGAATCGACTTTGTAATGTAAGGTGAGTGGTCAATGCAAGAGGTGTCTATCGAGATGAAGCTCGTTTCATCTAGTTGAAAGCCGTGGTGCTGCAATCGTATCCAGGTGACTGCCCTACCTTTTAGAACATTACAGAAAATTACGTCTTTGGTAGAGACCCGATCCAAAATTTGACAAAACTGGATAAACCACAATGTGAAGGGAATTATTGGGAGAACCGTTATGTCATATAAGCTCATGAACTGATAGGAGAAAGTCGCTACTACAATATCGTCATGTTGACAACCCATGAAGTCCTCGAGTCATTGAAAAATTATTGTTTATTAACAAAAAACCAGTGAGACCATAACAGGCAAAATTTTGACGTCATCCAAAGCGCGGCGGAGATTAAAATTAGGCGTCGTAGTCAATTGTTAGTGTATCGAAAAACGGCAAAATTTTTTAGGTAATAACTTCTCCGTATTCAATACGTGTGATGTGCACAAAGCATAAACTGTTTTCGTAAAGCTGCACTCTGCTACGGCCCCTTTCAGCGTTAGTCTTTAACACAAAACTTTCAAACTGCAAGCAACTAAGCATTTGTAATGACGTCACTTTTCTAAACAATGATACCAATCGTTTATGATTGAAATCGCAGATCAGTTAAAAAAGAAGATGACTGGTTATCAATTATAAACACCGCTACTCTCACTGAGGCACAGAACGATGGGCATGACAAGTGTTTCACGCGCAATGCGAATGAGGCTATCTCAACAACGATCGTCTCAAGATAACGGAAGAATCCTGTAGTAGTGTCTTGCTTTCGCTGAAACTGGATGCATCACTTACATTAGGCCGAGCTGTCTTATTTCTTCTATCCAAATGTCCTTCGTATAGTACTAACTCCATCCAGTCTATCTAAGAATTTCAGATCTGACCAATCTACAGTGAAATCTGGTGCTCCACTCACTTTCATAATTGCGCCGCAACGATGGTGCGGGAATCAACAGGCCTTCTGCTTCTCATTTTCGTTACTCTGATCGAATCCTGTCAAGGCTATAAAGAGTGGTCTATCATCAAAGAGGCAGGACACATTGAAATCATTGTCCAGCTCGACCCTTTTACAACCGACCATAGTTCTGCGCAATTAGATCGCGATATCTATGCACACCAGAATCAGATTTGTTGGTAATCAGTAATTAGTAAGAACAAGCAAGCTGAATTTTTTCGAACCGGGTCTCGTGAAAATTATGGAGTTCATTTCTTTGCGCACAAAAAAAAAACTAACTTCAGGCTCAAAAGTGACACAAAAGGGGCGGACTGAAATTGGGATACATGGTCGTGAAACAGTTGATCACAGCGCTGTCTCAATTCATTCAATTTATGTCACTGTTTTGCACTTCCTACCGCGCATTTTTATTAATTCTGACTTGATTGTCTAGCTTTCAGTTTGATTATCTATGATAGTTCCTGTTTCATTCTTTCGAATCATTATCAATACAAACTCTTTGGCTATGTGTTATTCTACCGGTAAACTGAAATTGTGTTTTTGAGCTATTCTATCCTTTAGGATAACCCGTTTGCCCAAGTGATCCACATCAACGTGTCAATGATGAATAATCATTGGAGATGTTTTATACCTTCTCCACCTCTCCATATTCCTTCCTCGGGCGGATCAAAAAATCTTCATTGATCGCAAGCATCCAGAATGTTTTGTGATTGTGTTATGCATTCGACATATGGCACTAGTAAGACTCACTGCCGGTGACCGCGTTCGAAAACGTCACATGGTGCAGTCATGGATGTTATCCTTTTAGGACTGCCGAGTAAAATAATAATTTATATAGATCGGTTTGTGTGGTACATGATCTTTTTTCCCAACTTGCCGCGCGAAATTTTTCCGATACCGATGTTCGAGCCTCAAACCTGGTCAACTAGCGTATGCTCTATGTGCACAGTGAGATTTACACTAAGCCGATCAATGGATAAGAAGCAAGACAAGGAGCCACAATATCTATAAGGAGGACAAAGTTTTCCAGTAGAATCATATTTTTTCAAAATACCCTTGACGTAATGTGACGAACAAGCGACATTTATAATTGTGTATTTTGAATAGAGACCTCAATAATCAGATTCTAATCCATCAAACGATAAGCCCAAAATCCAAGTCAGTAGCATAACGCTTTTTATCTTTTGAGTGTGTGAAAATGATTATACAATATCAATGGAGCACATCATTATCTTAAGTAGCATGTTGAACATATCGCACATGAACACATAATAAGGACAAAGTAATCACTCGATCGATCATATAATATAAAGTTTTAAAACCGTGATTTCCTTTTGTTCAGCAACCACGGAGTTGTTGAAATACTTTTATTTTGTACAAAACAATGCAACAGAGTTCGTATCAGTGGCTAACATTTTGGCAGTTTCGTCTTCCTCAGAGTCGTATTTTGTTGTATATTAGTGCACTAGTCAATAAGTAGACCAGCCACACTGAATATTACATGGGTGACGAATGTTTTGAGCATTACATAGGCGGAAAAAAAATATTGTTTTATACTTTATTGCAGTTAATTTCACGCACAATATTATCTATACTTTATGATTTGAAACGGGAAAGTTCGGTTAGCTGAACGACTCTATATATACTACACTCTACATCTTAGAAGTTACTCTTTATCCTTACAAGGCATCCTGAATATTTCATGCTACTTGTATCACTTTATTCTGATCCAATCCTTAGTACTTCTAGAATTCAAATCGTGTTTTTCTTAGATGGAGTACTGCTTTAGCGATCCTTGCAAACTCGAGATTAGTTCGAATGTGGTGGCTGGGGATCGGTTCCGCACGCGCCGCGACTGCCATCCTAACCACTCGGCCATAGAGTCCCCGTAATTGTCATCTGAGTTGATACGTAATTTGTTTGCAGTCTTGTCCTGTATGAATAATACTACTCAGCTTAACTGGAAATTTCCCTTCTTTTTAGAAAAGATCGACCATTACACATCTATAAATGTTAATTTTTCTGTAAAAGGTGATTATGTCATATGTATCTGTCTTTTCGATGCCTCTCCCTCTCTTTCTCATTCTTTCCTTAATTCTGAACAAAAAGTTTCAAACGTTTACACCGTTTATATACAGTCAACCTCGATCAACCTGCAGTGCTTCCGAAATTTCCATTGTGACAAACCACTTTCTACGGAAAATTCAACGCTATAGTGGAAATTTTCCTTTCTGTTAGCTAATTGTTAACTTTTGGATTTCTGGCTGTCTGTTCATCTATCTTTTTTACCTTGCATTCTGAAATAATTCTGTAGGTGCCTAATCTTCTTGCATAGTTTAGCCACTCATTTCTCTAGCATACGCTCAAACTTAAATCCTTTCATCGAGACCAGCTTTCAGTTCCTTTCCATCATGCCCCTAGATCCCGAAGAACATGCAGCAATAGAGCGAGTACGACTTGCCGCCGGTGGCCAAGACCATGTGTACTGTCAACATGAATACAATGTCTATCGATGGCTCATCGCTTATGAAAGGAATGAAGAAGAAGCAGCTAAGGTGAACATCGCTAGTTTACGAAGACAATTCGAATCGCTCTACATAATGAAGTATCCTTTTATCAGTTTCAGCAATTGAAGAGTAGTTAGAATCCCAAAGTTACAATCTATTGAACATTTCTCAATGAACAAGAATAAGCCTGTCAAATTGACCTAATAGAGTCGTGGTACGTATATGATCGGTAAGATCAGACTTTTATCCGGCAACGAGATATCAAATTTTTTCATAAATCTCAGTATTCCCTGCATTCATTTGGTCTACTCGCTTTCATCATCAACGAAAACCTTGGGCCTTTACGCGTTGGCTGAACTGCTGATTAGAGATTTCTGTTGTTCTTCATGAGCTTGGTTAAATACTGGTCAAGCCAATTTTTTGTCGAATTCTGTGGTAAACGTAAAGGGTGCTCTCAGTTTCTCATCACAAACATTTTTCAGTCTTTTTTGCCGATTGAGAGTTGCTGGCTCATGCAAGGCAAATATGGTATCAATTCCCCTACTGCGAAGAGATGGCAGCCTTGGTGGCCCTCGACTGGACCGGACCATGCCTCGTTGGTACTAAAAAAGCATTACAGTTACTGCACCCCTCGTCTCGAAAAATCTGGGTCACTACGAATCCCTGATTTTACCAATCAAAACCATAGTTTGAAGCTTCCTGGCATAACATCATTGTTCACAGCTCCGTTAAAATTCTAAAAGCGCGGTGCTTTGCAACGCGATACGATCGTGGAGATGAACTCTCTATTAGAGTATTCCCGGATATCATAGAGAGTCAGTCCGAGCAGCATTCAGCAGTAGTTGAAGACAAATTCTTTGACAAGCAGCCAAACCTATATGCAAATCTGAAGATCACTGCTGATGATATGGGCGAAGCATCGAACGAATGGATAAAGTGCAAGTATCCACTCAATATGTGATTTCGGGTCATATAAATAACAAAGCAATTTTTTTTTCAAAAATATATGAGTCTATTTCCCTTATAATAAATTACCAACATGTTTGTTATTCAATTTCAAAGCTGCTAAAATTTTGGTTATGTACAAAATAAATAGTTCTGGAAGTACCGTTTTGAAAAATCTGGACCATTCTCTTTTCTATGCCACACAATACTACAGATTTTCTGAGAACGACGTGTATTAAGGCTCTAAAAAGGCATCTTAATATACGTGAAATAATGTCACTAACTTCGCTACCCAGTGCAAAAGGCGAGGATATTGACGAGGAAGCAGAGCAATACGTTCCGTTGACAATCCTCGGACGAAATCGTGTCCATGATAATAAGGTTCGTTTTTGAAAAAGGTTTTTTTTACATAATGTATGCTTGAAAAGATTAATGCGAAACTAAATCTAAAAGACGAAAGACACCAAACTCCCTGCCGATTCATGTTATCGTAAGGAATTATCACAGCGAGGCGAGAGAACTAGCAATGCTTGGAACATAGAGGTGGCTTCGAACCAGCGATCATCCTTTTCGAGGATTCACCAAATTTCCCACAACACCATCAAGACCCTCGCTCTGCCTTTCTCATAGTCGTGCGTTAACTCATCGGTGTTGTCAGCAATCACCTACCAACAAAATTGACAAAGCATCAATCTTTTACAAAATTTTCAAATCATACTAATTTTCATCACACGGCATGCCATGTTTTTTTCAAAGTTGAAGTCTTGTTCGTCGATAAAGCAAAAAGATCTGGCGATGTTATGGAAATATTTTGAACACAAGCATTTATGCAATCAAATTCCATGTGACACACCTCATTTTACCTGCCTAGACATCTGTAGTAATCAGTAGTTAGCGCAATTTATTTTGTAGGAAAGTAGCCCCGGAGGAGACCGATGTATGAAATATTTAAAACGAAAACTTCCCCGTGAAATCATGACGGTCATCATGAACATAATTTTATAGCTGATCGTCTGTTGAATTGCAGGTTTTGTTATACGAACAGAGCGGTAAAATCGATCTGAGCGGAGTTGTAGATAACATTAGAGTGAGTGAATTTCAACAAACATTGCTACTGATTAATCATATCAACCTACACGTGTGTAATTTGAAATGAAAATGAGAAAGAAACGTGAAAAGATCACGAGCCCTTTTGAGGTTTTCCTTCCTACATGCATTGATATTCTTTGCTTAACGTTAACAATTCGGGTAAAGCTTGTACGCTTACCTCTACGTGGGGGCGGATGAAGTGATGTGCATCAAACTCAACTAGCATTCTTCTAACCGACTATTTGAGGGATAAAGGTTTTCTGCGACTCTTTGAATTACTTGATAGTTTAACCAACGCAAAACATTGTATCAGGCACTGAACTAGGAAGTGTAATGTAAACACATCGAGGTAAAAAGATCACTTTATGAACGACATTATTCGTTAATACCATAGGCTGCTGCAGATGATGTGGATACAACAACACAAAGTATCATACACGAAGAGGGTTCGTAGAGGAATTAATTTTATTTGACCGCCTATTGCGGTGGTATGGTGTTATAACAAACCCAATAATGTAGAGTGGTGTACAAAAACATTTGTGTCAGCTGGGACTCGAACCCAAATTTCACTCTTTCTGGGAGCGCGTGCTGAACCGTTGCACCACCGACGTTGATTTTTGACACCACTCTTTCGTCCCCGGAAAGAGTGAGATCTTGGTTCGAGTCCCAGCTGACGCAAATGTTTTTGCACACCACTCTAAATTAGATTCGTAGATGTTCTACGAGAAGCCACACGAATTAGTCTCGCGACTAAATACTGAATTTTATACAACAAAGTAACGCAAAGATTATTGCTAATGGGGTACAATTTCGATATATGACTCGTTTGTGGTGCGCAAATCAGCCAAGGAATAGATTTTGATTCACAGCAGTTGCAATGAATACTTACGTGCCAGCTGCAGTAAATTAGTCATCAAGATCTGGGTAATTTTCATTATATATTATTTGTGAACTTTTCTGTGATGAAGAACTTCTTCTCAAAAGTACTTGACCAAATCTGCCCGTTAATTGTTCTAAATGGCCCGCGAAGTCTCCTGGAGACATTTCATGGTTCTCTACGTCTATCCATGGCTTAATATTATCCGTGTATAACAAGCTCATCTACAACTCGCTATCGATGTCTCTTGGACCGGGAAAATAGCATAGACAGAAGATTAGGAATAAAACGACATGTTTACCATGCGACGCATATTGTGCTACTTCCGTGTAAATCCTCCTGCATGTTCTAATGTTCTTTTCAATGAGCGAACCATCTGCTCAAATTTGTTAACCTTCGCAACTTTATTATCCGCCTTCACAGTGTTTTTTTCTTCACTGTGCGGATCCCAGTGCTTCTAGCATTCAATCATTTTTCGTCTTCTTAAACGTCGTAGAACACTGGTTGAGCGCGTCTCCTTGCAATCTTGACGATAGCCTGCCTGTGGCGTACCATAGAACTTTCGTTGTTGGCTGCCGGAGGATGTCGGGAGGTGGGTGTCGGCCCTAGGCGCGCCACAACGAGCATCACAACCACTCGGCTGCGGTGTCTTCGTTTGCACCACAAGTTCTTGATCATCTGAATTTTTCACTGATCAGTGCGCTGCTTTTCTCATTGCTGAGTTGTTTGGTCATCGCCTCAGTCTAAAATTTTTTTGTTCGACTATATGACTATGCGTCAAAAAAGGAAAATTTGTCAAGAGTTCATTATTATGGTGTGACCTCTTCGTAATTTCATCATCTACTGGAATGCAGCACTAGATAATTCTCATCACATAGTATCCCCTTATTAGATCCTTACCCTTTTCTCATGTAGATTTCGGAGAGTAAAAGCTCCATTTTCACCGTAATTTACGACGAATCGATTAGAGTTCGCTTATAGGACGGATGCGATTCTAGTGAACGCGCGCCGATCAGATTTCATTCGCATTGACCATCTTATGCGCTTTTTTCGGAGTCGACAGTATCTCCGGTGACGGACAGATGGTGCTCTTTACACATTCAAATGACCCAAGATAAGCTTTGAAAGATGGTCCATGCAGTAAAATCCGCGGCAGATTCCTGCAGGTTCAAGTGGTTGTGCTTTGTCCGAAGTCCTTTATATGGATTCTTCTCGCAAATAGTTGTAAAGCACATTCAGCAAGCTTATCAAGCCAGCTTCAAGGATTTCTTCACAAATGGTTTCAAAAAGTAAACTGTTACATAAGTTGCCAGAAGAACATGAATTGTTGCTTCCAGTCTCAAAAAAAGTCGTGCATGTATTACTTTGTCCTGAAGCTATGCTTCTCTCCAACTTTTGGTAGTAAGACAGTCTTCTGTCTATGCCATATAGTGTTAGGGCAAAAGTTATGGAATGCTTTGAAAGTTATGCATAGCTATCTACATAAAGTAGAAACGTGTCGACTGCCCAAGATCACAGGAATCAAACCCGTCTAAGTCAACAATCAAAATCTTGGTAAAAGCAATGAACGTCGTAAATCATGTGATTCCACAGTAGGCCTTCTGAAGTTGACTAAAAGGCCGATTAAACTAGATCCCTTCTGAAAATTTTTTAAGAAGTAACAGTATTTTCTTGCGATCCTACAAATCGTATCGAATAAAAAACAAGTATGCCACAAAAGATAAGGCCAGTGAATATTAGCATATAACACCTTAGTTTCTAGCTCACAATAACTGCTCAAACACCAGAATATCTGAGGGGCTAAGAACTTCACAGATTTAGAAGAGATGCATAGTACACGAAACATGAACTACAAAAAACGACAAATTTTCCTCAGATCACTTTTCGAAATTCAACCCTCCAGATTTAATGCCGTCTTCAGATTACTCGATTCTTACGCTTAAAATTCCGCACGATGGAACGTTTACAGCAACGAGTCGAGCGAGAAGAACGGCGTCTCGGGAAGCAAAGTGGCGGCGTACTAATAATGGACCTTGATGGTCTCGTAATGAGTACCACACTCTTATCCGTATTAGCTGGTAGGTTATGAAAGATTTGTTCTAATACGTATAATTGTAAAGTACACATGTTTGTCTCTAACATTTTAGGGACGTTTCAAAAACACCATCATGAAATGAATTCGGCTCGGGAATAATAAGTTTTAAGAAAATATAATCTGATAACATATTTTAAGAGCGCGCGTGGCGTAATGGTCAGAGGGTGCTCTGCGTCGAACACAAGGTGATGGTTCGATCTTGCGCTTATGGTTCACCAAGACAGCCATCTCTGCGGGGCCGGTAAATTGGTATCGGACTGGTCGCAGACATTCTTAGGAGGATAAGCTGCACTGACTTGATAGCCACCGCGAGTCATTGTAAAAGCCACATATGTATTCAATCACTTCAAACAAAAAACTGAAGACCAATACATGGCGCATCCCTCAAGGACTAATCAACGCCAGGAACTTCATCCTTTATCCTTTTAACATATTTTAAGCCCTTCATAAGATCTCCTGTGGTATTTTCGAGTGTTAGGCATACATTTCGGCTCTCATGTCAAGCCCCATCAGTAGCGCAGTGCCTTTCGGTCAGATTATGTATTTTAAGCGAGTTCTCAAAAACAGTGGATGAAAAAGGTATTTCTAAATGAGTCCCATCAACCACGAACAATCGACTGAAAATCACTACACATTAAATGATTTTTCACTCGACGTTTACTGTACCATGTTCGTCGCGCATTCCCTTATATTTAGTGACTCGGGTGGACCGAGAGGCACCGTACCACTTATGAGGCTTGACATAGAAGTCGAAACGTGCGTTTGGCAGTCGAAAGTGCCATACCAGACCTTATGGAAGGCTTAAAATATGTCATCAGATTATATTGTTTGAAAGCGAGGTTTCAAAAGCAATCGATTAGAGAGATAAGGGTATACACCTGACATTTTCGAAAGTTCAATATATGTGCTCGCGCGTAAGGTTTACTACCAGATCGCACTATCGGGCTCTTCTGGGCATCAAATTCTCATGTAAATTCACTCTTGTGCTGGTGTAATTCAAGTTAACAAGGCCAAGAATTTCATGTTGGATTCCACTTAAAAGCATACTGGTCACACAAATCGCTGCTCCTTCTAAAGAAACTCAATCCATAGGATGAGAACTCCAAATGTGATTGACGACATCTCATAGAAATCACATAGGAGGTGCATTAAATAGAAAAATCTTATGATGGAAAAGTTGACAAAGAAGCGTGCTATTGTCCCGTGACTACAACATGCGAGGTTGTCAATTCTAGGACATAATATTACCGATTGCTCTAAATAAACAAGAATAAGTAATAAAGAGATTCCTCCTTATTTATAAAAGAATAGTCGGTCAACATGAGCCCTACAAATGGTAGCAGGACCGTTAGAAACAGTCGATGCTATGGATCAGTAGCAGGATCTTTGCTGAAATCATTCTATACAAATTAGTACTGGGTCTCTTTGCTCGTAGTGGAGTGTATTTCGTCGTGCAAATGGCGCCAACGATGATCATGGCCCGTTACCATAGTTGGATCCTAGCAAGATACGGTCAACTTCTCGAAAATTACTCCGCCATTCTACAAATATGTAATAGAAGGCATAAGAACTGCCTTAAAAAGGTAGAAAACATCATGTAAACTGCGTTTCACCGCTTGCCTAGTCTTCTCCCTACTGTAGAGCTTCTATTGTAATATCATATGGTGCCCCCCTCTATGCACCTCTCTCATGGTCCACATTAGTCAGAAATCTTCATGGTTGAAAACTGTTCCATCTCATCAACTTTTTTTACACTAAGCATTCCAAATAAGTGATTTTTTCCGATGTTCAGTGTATTATTGAAATCAGTCTATTACTTCTACAATAGAACGGATGAAATAAGTCATAATAAAATGTTTCCTGTTTCATTAGTACTCTGTACACTAAGCATAAATTACCATACTTAGGGCCGTATCGCATACTCTGGGGAACGCTATTCGAGCAATATCCACAACTGATCCAGCAAATTATCATAGTCAACGCACCGAAATTCGTCAATCTCCTCTATCAGACATGCATACCATTTATTCCACAGGATTACAAGGTGAGTAAATAATTATACAGTTTCTCACTTCCATACTTTGATGTTATATGAAAAAAATTGCACCAGTCCATCGCATTCTCCCTTTAACTGGTATTTTTGATAATTTCATGTATTTTTCATTTTGTTCCCCCTATCGTAAAATCTTCATCCCACGTTGTTGTATCATAGTAACTTGCAGTGAATGGTGGTAGTCTACATATCATTCATACATATAGAATGATAGAGCAACGTTTTATTTACGATTTTAACATGACACGTTCACAACCTTTCAACTCCTTAGTTTTCGAAGAATTACAATCTGATGTCAATAAAGCAAGTCCATTGAAACCAAAAATCGACGTGGCCTCAAGGGAAGGACGGCTGAACGCCGTGTGTTGTGAGTGTTGAGCCATATAGCAAAAGTGTGTCGTTCAAAATGTAGACCACCAATAAATCGTTATAAATGTAATCACGAACAAGTTCAAAATACAGGTAACAAAATTAAGGAAATACCTTTTCTTATTCTTGCTAATATATTGGGGCGAATAGCGCAGTGATAGCTGTGCCGCTCATTAGGAGCGAAGCTTTGGTTTAACTCGACTTGGGCCCCCCAAGCCTCTCATTCATACAGAGGCGAAACACCACACTTATTAACACTCACTCTCACTAATTCACGCGGGAAGAATCTGCCACGGCTGTCCCACAATTACAAACAGCATCGACTGGTTTAACATATTGAGACATTCATAAAGATGACACAAATAGGTAAACAGCACCCGGACCCAAACGTAAAAATACGAAGACGTTCAAAAAAATATAAATGTGAGGAAGCATATAAAGTCCGCAAAGTGTTGGAATTTGCTCAGTGACCAAAGTTGGATTGTGTCGGAAAAAAAAACGGACGTAGTGTAGAACAGACGGTACTGTTCTATTATGGCGGCGCCATTTGAGCCCTTCGGTGAAAGCGTAATCTTTGCTGTTATCTGACGAATGTATGATTTTCTGATAGCTTGAATCGAGTGAATTTTAGAGGCATACTTTGTTCCTCGTATTGTTTGTTTTAACGCCGTACCAGTCAAAATGAGATTTTGTTTCACATTGAAGATTTCTCGCGTGATAAAGTTTTTATGACAAAACCTCAACCATTAGATAGAGCAAATCTTTCTGATTGAGAAAATGTATTTGCTCTTCAAAAATAACTTCTTAGAGCTCTGTAATTCGCACAAGAAGAGTGGGTTTCGCACATTTGAAATATCGCTGTTCCGCACCTCTTCAGAAATAAGGGTGTTTCTCAATTTCCCAAGTTGCTTCCTAGCTTAATCAATAGCTCAATCTAGACAATTCCAGCGACATACTTAGGTTCTGAAGGAAACCTTTCAGTTCGCTGTAACAGCCAAGATAAAAGTATGATACTACTTGAGGAGTTTTAACGCGTCTTTCGTCGGGGAGCGCATTTCCCTCAGGCTTTTAGAAGCCTTTCAATAAACTGAATTCTGCTGATTTCAGTGATGTATTTGGTTTTTCAAAAGGACTTTTCAGAGAGTTAGGTTAGAGCGCGCGATGCAGCGACGGCACCTGGCCACCACGCATTGCCACAGCTATGTGGGTGGGATTTCGCAATACTGGCCCCTGGCTGACGAGCCATCTCAGGCCAATGTACCAGTTGCAATCTCCATTGTCGATTTAGGTGACGATGTTTTTGAATCACTCTTAAATGCGATCAAAGTTTTCTGGCCACTTGAACAGTGATCCGTAATTCATTGCGAGTCTGTCAATCTTTGAAATACGATGAATTATTTTCAACAAATCTTTTTTCTGAAAAAGCATATGGACATGTAGAAAAACTTCGAAGCATGGGAGAGATCTCACAATTTCATCAAAAAACCACATGTGATTTATGCAGCGGATTGATATTACAGCTATACACACCCTAGCCGGCTAGAAGTGCTCACTGAGTGTGAAACCCAATATTCTTTCGGTGGTTACAGAGCTCGAAGAAGTCCTTTCCGAAAGCCAAATATACCATTATAATTGGAAAAATTTTCTCTATCTAATGATCAAAAGATTATTACGACAGAACTTTTATCCAGTGAGAAATTTTCAAATCAGGAACAAAATCATATTTTGAGTGGTACGGCTCCAAAAACAAGCTACTTGAGGAAATAAACATGCCATTGAAATTCACTTGATTTGAGCTATCGATAAAGTAAGAAACGTTTGCAAATGCAAAAAATGCGTTTTTACCGTAGGCCTCAAAAGGGCGCGGCCATAATAGAACAGCACCGAACAGATGACGTGATATTGCGTACTTTAAACTCAGGTAACAAATCTCTTTCACTTGTCTTTAATGGCGACCGTTTCGTGGTTATTTTCAGAACAAGATTGTCATATCCAGTGGAGACGTAAAAACGACGCTGTTACAGCACATTGATGAGTGCTGCTTGCCATTAGAACTCGGTGGAACCGCCGATTTAACGTCCTCTGGAGAAAGCGAGATCTTCTCTCCAATTCGAGTAACGTCATCTTATTTTAACAGCGTAAATTTTCTAAAGAGTGAACGATGTAAGCGTGTACAATAACGGTATAAATCTGTTGAAGAAAGTACCCCTCAAATGCCTATATGATTTCAGCCACCTCTTCATCCATATCCTAAATCTTTACCACTGGAAGTGCCGTTAGAACAGCTTACAATTCCAGCTGGTAGGATTTACATCAAACTTGACCAGATAGTTACGACGATTGTAGAACGCACCACTGATTTGTTAAGCAATTAGATAACATTGGCTTATTGACCTGAGATGTAGTGAACATAACAAAACACTAATGCTATGAACTCAGTTATTTTCAAACTATTTAATCCAATGTCCTTTCTAGGCTCATTCACCACTCAAAAATTCAAATGGACAGCTGGAAGCCGACTTGAATTCTATATGCAACATGACCAAGAATTTACATTATTCTTTTTTCACACAGCGAATGACACGGTACGACCTTCCCAACCGTTTCCTATATCTACACATTTATATAAAGGAGCGGGGTAGTGCAATGGTGAGCCATGTAGTGTAACGGAAGGCAGAGTGATAATCAAAGCACCTGTTTGATACCCTCCCATACACTCTCTTGCAGTCAATCAAGTAAACATCTTAGCTCGGCTACTTCAAAGACTGCAAAGAGGATCGTATCGAACAGCACTCTATGACATTTATGAAGAGGACACAATCCTTAAGCAGCAGTCGAAGCAACACGTGGAATGATCCAAAACGTTTATGGAGGATGAAAGCGAGAATACGAATCGAATGCAAACGCTGAGATCACGATAGCAAACTGCTGGTAGATTGCGTAAATATATATATATAATATATATATGTATATATATATATATATATATATATATATATATATATATATATATATATATATATATATATTGACCACGTTTAACCGTTCGAAGCCCAGTACTACCAGCACTCGGTCTGCTTCCTCGCATGCATTCTCTACAGAGATTCTCGAAAATTGCGCGTGGTTGTCTCAACTGCTGCGTGAGATTTCGTCTTCTTCATGAATGACGTAGGATGATGGTCGTGCAAATCTGCAATCTCGAAGATATCCGAGCTTAGGTTTGTATGGTGAACGTCAACTAATTACACGAGAGCACTGGAGGAGGGAGTGGAACTGAAATTTTGTTTCCCGATCGCCTTCATCACTAGCCACTCGGTTGTACCAAAGCCAGAAAAAGCTATTTTCCAGTTTATAGTTTGAAGAATAAGTGTTTCTTTGGTACGATATTTTTTTTTTTGAGAAGGCAAGAGGAACTGATTACAAATCACAGAATCTGGGTTGCAGAACAAAGAGCTAAAGCGTCTCGTTACCCGAAATAGGGCGCAAATTAACTACACCTCTGTTATACGGTCTGAAAATTTGAAAATACTTAGGAACCAACAACGATTCTTTTATTCAGCGGCTCTTAGCACTTATATGATGTTATAACTATGAATCCAATGTTGAGTGATATGCATAACCTTCAACCTCAGAAGGGAATCGAACCCGCACCTCACCGTTTTCGGGCGCGAGTGCTGATCTATTGCACACTACAGAGGCTCCCTGTTGTGTATCACTGTTCGCTCTCACTACCTAGAAAACCTAATCTATTGGTTCAGAGCACACTGGAACGCCATATATTGCTCCACTTAATACCAGTAACTATTTTGAAAAAGTTATATTCAGCATGACACGAGCGCTTGGCGTGAGATCTATGCGGGCTGCGAACGCCCAGCCTTACCACAGATTGACACTTGGCGATGGACAGTACCCCACGATGGGTGCGTTTCTCTTCATAATCCTTGAAATTTTACATCCGAAAAACATGAACATGCTCCTAATGATCATAAAATCTGAAGAATCCTTTTTACAGACTTTTAATCGTTGTATAATATACATCCAAAAATTGTTGAGTAGTACGCAAAACATTCGACATTGGGCGATAGTTTTGAAGGTTCTTTTTTTTGAACCAGCGTTTCACCAACGTCGAGGCGCCTGTCGCCACTACATCATCGCTGCCACCGCTATGCTATCACTCTTTTCTCTGTATGAACTATGAGCTGTCAGCTACCATCCTTTAATGGGTTTAACGATAGTTTACATCGACGAAAGAGTGATAGCAAAGCGGTGGCATCGGTGATGTAGAGGTAACTTGCGCTCCCCTTAAGGGCGCAACTCGCGTTCAACTCCGTTTTGTGTTGGATGTTTTGCATGCCACTTAAGATTCTCAAACATTTGATATCTCCTCGGATACTCCTACGGGAAATTTCGCTTTCTGAAAAAATCACAAATGAATCTCATCGGAGTTCTTACTTTCTTCTTTCAGCTACTACTTCATCAGATATGGCAATCAGAAAGCATGGTTTTATTCAGTCACCGTCCGACATTTGATCTATCAACTAAATGAAACGGGAAAGAAGATTGTTACACCAATATCCACGTTTGTAAACTAAATATATTACAGGTCACGCAAAGAGACAAATGTTCATAAAAATAATAAATAATCGCTATTGTAATTAAAACAACCATCACAGTCAATGCCTGACAAATTATTGAAATCATCGAAAAAAAAAGACATTACAAAGGTAGGTTTTGAGAGGGCATATTACTTAGAGAATATTTAGTGTCCTCAGCTGCCACGTCAACTCAGTTGTCTTTCTTATCATCCTTAGTGGATTCTGGTCCAGTGTGGCGAACTGGAAGAGAGTCTTGAATCACAAAGTATAAGAAAAACCTCTTTCCAAGAAATCTGTTGAGAGCCAATCACATAGGTTTGAACACTGAATGGCACGAGAAAGCTATATGTGCCTTAACTCTTCGCGGATGGCGTACATTATTCTCGATGCTGAACTTTTTAGCGACCTTTGTTGCTGAACAAAATTTCTCTGCTAAAATTTTAGTAGTCATTCGAAAGCTTGGATCTCAGCGATTTTGACACTGTGCTTGGTTGTTGAATAGATCCTTTTGATGCGCTGCAGCAACGATGATAAATTTGTGATTCACACCAGAGGTGCTTCATTTGTACACCTAGGGTCTCCGAATGGCTTCTCACATAACTATACTGATACTTATTCAACAACGAATCTCGGCCGCAGGTAAATGCAGTTTTTGAGATTTTCATAGTGCGCTGTGGGAGCGAAAAGAAAATATTATTTCACACTAGGCGTTTCCTTCGCAAATAAAAGTTACATATGCACAAAAAATTATATAAAAATTATAAATAAAATTATAAATATAAAAAATCGTAAATAAATAAAAAAGCGTAAAGCAAATTATGGATACCACACTAAAACAAAAATTTGAAGCTTTTGATAAAACAAAGAAAAAAATCCTTACTACGTAACAAAAATCGCGCCACTTGAGAGATCCGATATAACAGCCATCCACAAAGGGTTAAGAAAAACAGGTAACACTTGAGAAACAGAACTTACCAGGAGAGTGAGACCCATTGACAATCACAGGAGGAGGTTTTGCCGGACATGTTGGATACAAAATTGGATCCAAGAAGTTAACCCATCGTTCAGGAAGAAATCTGAAAACAGAGAAAAGAATGACATGACTCTCAGAATAAAAGATGAGTGTTTATACAAGATTGACGTAGCCAAAGTGGCAAAGGATTGAAGGAGTCTGTTTACTAAACATGTTTCAAAACTAAAGAGGTATTCCTCCAAGAACCACAGAATTTCATGGATAAGAGGTTTTATTATCACTTGATCCCTGCAACAATCACACCAATGTATTGTGAGTTGAGTTTTCTCAGCTATAAGAGCGCAAGTGGCGCAATGGTTAGCGGTGCTGTACGACATACAATAGTTTGAAAAGATACCGCGGGTCATTGTAAAGATCGTATATGCATTCATCACCTTAAACAATGCTTGATGAAGACGAATGCATGGCGCATCCCTCAGGGATTGATCAGCGCCGATAGCTTTATGTTCATCCTTTTCTTAGGTATCGAACAGTGATGATCTGAACTGGCTCACACCTTAAGCAGATCATTCACGAATTCGTCGCTGAAGAAGGTGGAAATTTGTGGACTGCGGTTCAGCAATGAGTGAAAAGAAAGCTTTCAAAGAAACTGCGAACCAATCCTGAAACATATCTGGAAGGAAAAAAAGGTAAGAAAGTCTTGCTTTCAACTTATCCTACACTACGATGATCACATTATCACCGTTCCCACAGAAGCGCGAGAAAACAATCTTGTCAAACCATCAAGAAACCAATGAATTGGAAAATGTACTCAAGCCCTGCTGACTTTTCAGAAAGATGAGAATATCAATAATCCCAGCACTGCACAGACCAAGCAGGATAGGGTAAAGAAAGCTCCAGAAAGTCTCGGTGCTGACGGATCCCTGAAGAATCCATCATGCATTCGTCTTCATCACGCGTCGTTTGAGGTGACTGAATGCCTACCCTGGCCTTTACATGACCCGGGGTGGTAGACCAATGCATCAAAACGGTGGTGCTATCCATGCAAACAGTTCTGATACGATTCACCGAGTGCGAAAGTATGGAAGGCTTGGTAAGCCCTGAGCGCAGGATCGAATCACAGACCGACGATTGGTCGAACCCCCATGTGTCACAGAGCACCTCTAACCACTACGCCACACACGCTCTAAGGAAGATGTGTAAAAACCAAAAAAGGGCTAGGAAAACTGCATAATGAAGAGAAAGTACGGGTAACATGAATAAACACTAATGAACCGCGCTATTCCGTTAGTTGACTCTTCAAGGACCATACGGTACGTTTCATACCACGCCGCGCATAGTCGAATCCCAGATACTGTGATGACGACGTCGCACCTAGTGGGAATGCAGGCGCACACTGCCAGGGATGCATGCACAGACATGTGGAAACTGCCTGCCTAAGGCCACGCAGGCGACGGCGCGACGCCGCTGTTTATCAACGGTGGCCCTCACAGGGTTAAGGGCTTCAGCTAATTCTCGGGCTACGTCTCTCAAAAACATCTTCAAACCGTCACATCTGATTTTCTACTTCTTTTTATTTATTATCCATGATCTGTATATTCTTAGGCTCTCTGAAACAGCCTATAAAAAACTCGAAAAGAAAGAATAAATATGAACGACAAAAAATCGGTCCGCTGAGAAGAAGAAGAAAAACGAAAGGTTCCTTGTAATTATAAAGGGACAAATGAAACCATGAGTGTCAGTAACCCTTCGAAAGATGAGACTTTGGGCTACAGATCCACGTCGCCGGTTTTCGAAAAGCCTTTTTTTGACGCTGTTACAGTGGGAGATTCCTTGCGTAGCACACCCTCATATTTCTAACCAGACAGAGCCCTTTCTTTGGACCATTAGTAATCATTTGATAGCATAATCGCTTACTAATTCCAACTCTGTGCTCATGTCCTGAAAAGACCGTCTCTCTGCATTGCAGCAGGTGAAATTAGTCGGATTCTTATGAGTGAGTAAAGGGGTCTTTGGCCAACTCATGTGCCCGCGCGTGAGACAACCACGTTCGATGAAGCGATGTTCATCGATTTTTCGGGCACATGAACGCGTAGCGAAGTATCGCGCCAGCGTTCACGTGGCCGCCTCACTCACAAGCACGTGAATTGGCCAGTGACCCTATTGCTTACACATGCGTATTCAACTTATTTCACCTCCTGCATTGCAAAGAGGACGGTCTTTTCAGGATGTAAGCACAACGTTGGAATCAGAAGCGATTATGCTATCAAATGATTACTAATGGTCCAGAGAAAGGGCTCTATCCGGTGAGAAATATGCGCGTCTGCAACGCAAAGAATCATCTTCTGTAGCAACGTCAAAAGCCTTTTTCGAAATCAGGCGACGTAGGGCTATAGTCCAAAATCCCAGCTTCAAGATGCTTACTAACACTCCTATGAAAAGTTCCTGTCCAGGGAATGAGATCGGTTTTCATTTGTCCCCTCACAACCGAGTAATACCAAACGAAATATGATAATTCATTAGTGTTCTTTCTACTTGACCGTTTTTTAGCAGCGATACGATGTTACAAGAACATATATATTCAACAATGTTGAGTGATGTGCAAAACTTCGGACGTCGGTAAGAATTCGAACCCGCATTTCACCCAGGGCGCGTGATAACCACTGCACTATCGGCGCTCCGTCAACACCATTATCGCGTCTCGTGGGAAAGCAGGCAGTCAGCCAGACACAAATGCACTGACATGCAGATGCCGTCTGCCTATGACAGGTGGTTTTCAAAGGGTTAACTAAACGAAAGTTAGTTGATTATACATATATCCAACATCTGTCAGCGTCACTGCGTTCAGTGCCGATATCCGCTTGCCAGGTCAAAACGTTCACGGTTGATTGCTGATAGATCGATATAATTCTGTCAAAGAAAGACTGATGGCAGGACGGAGTGCCGGTAGTGCAGTAGTTGGCACGCGCCCCCAAACAGGTTGAAATGCGGGTTCAATCCCGTCCGACGTTCGAATTCTTGTATATCATTCAATTTGAAGATACGACAATCGCTCGGTTCTTGAGTTGGATGCATTTTTCTTCTTATCACAAAATCCAACATTTAGACAGATACCAACGATAATATTATTGTAACAATATGATTGTTCACTGAAATTTTACATATCACTACTTTAGTTCACTATTTTGAAGCATAATTACACTTAAACCTATATATCCTAAGTTTCGAGTGATTTACGAAGCTCTCAACCGATGGCCGGAATCGAACCCGCGTCTCACTCTTTCGGGGAGTGCTCTGAAACCTCGAAACTAACCTGAGAATGAACGGTTGAATAAAATATAGATAGATAGCAAGGAGAACTGGGATAAATATGCATGGAACACAGACCATCGGTTCCGCCCTGACTATAACTGTCTTGAGACCACGGGGGCGACCGCATGATCCACGGTGTGCCCGGGGCGTGCATTTCGATGTAGGGCGCGATATCCGACCAGCAAGAATTCGCCGTAACTCTTTCTTGCTGATGGTCTACGGGTCTTACGAAACAGTGTCGTGATTCTTATAGTGTTAAGAGGTTGCGGGTGGCGCAGTAGTAAGGTGCTTTGAATCGCACACGTGGTCGATGGTTCTATCCCTCGTCCAAGGCTCATCAAGCCTGCTAAACCTCCGAAGTCGACGACTTGTTACCGGACTTGGATGCATCGGTAGGCCATCAAGAGTTATTGTAAAGGCCAGATAAGCATTCAATCGCCTTAAACGAAGTTAAATTGATGACGAATGCATAACGCATTCGTTAAGGATTGAGCAACGCTCAGAGGTATCCTTCGTCTATCTATTGACATTATACTCAAATGAATCCGTTTTGCAAGACACATTTTATACATTTTACATAAAATATTTGTAACCCTTACAGTCCGTTTTCCATAACTGACAATAACTTCTATCATCTGCCGTCCGATTAATCGTTGACTGACTCGATCGAACGCCACTGAACGTTCAATTTCTTCTTGTCACGCGTAGATGTATCCCGGTGGAGTTTGCTCGCTCTAGGAACTCATTAGGTTTTATAGCATTCTTCCAGGGGTTCCGTGAAGATATCTGACCATCGGGTCTGAGATATTCCCTATGCTTTCTATATCCCGAAGGACTCAGTTCTCAACGTCTCCTCTAATGGTTATCCTTATAACTCAATGCGTGTCCTCCCTCACCTCATCTTCAGTAGTCAGGCTGTGGAACAGCGCCTCTGATTATCAATCATGAATCGAAACTTTGGATACTTTGTATTGAGTTGTAACGGCTGCTTGGGTGGTCCCAACATTCCCCTGTTGCATTCGGTTACGCTAAGTAATCTTTCTTCCTGCCTAAGTAACGGCCAGATCTCGGACGCACCGCAGAGTGCTGATTATGGCTACGAAAAGCTGCTCACGGAGCCTTGTTTTCTTGCTTTCTTCACTAGATCTTCGATGCTCTTGATGGCTGTCCAAGCCTTCTGCTTCCTCCTACCCGACTGTGGGGTCAGGTCGTAAATCACATTGACTTCCCGATCTAAACAAACATAACTAGAGCACTCGAAGATATTTAATCCGTTGAACATGAGTGGGCCATTAAAAACCAAACTGTTCCTCATGGATATCGTCATTGTTAGACTTAGTCGGAGACCAATCTTTCCATAAGCGTGCCAAAATCAGTCAACTTCTGCTTCTCCTGGTTAATGCTTGTATGAACGATCTCATCAGCAGAGCAGTTATGTTATAACTGTTGAGCATCGATTTTCTCCCCCGTGTTGTCTAAATCTAATATTTGTATGGTATTCTGGAAGGGACAGTGAATGATTTTGGCGAGCGAAATGGTCTCGCCTTATCAAGCTCTCCCATTACGCTAACAGCAATATCTGTATAATAGCTTGATTTGGTTGTG
This sequence comes from Parelaphostrongylus tenuis, assembly GCA_019055375.1. Taxonomy (NCBI): domain Eukaryota; kingdom Metazoa; phylum Nematoda; class Chromadorea; order Rhabditida; family Metastrongylidae; genus Parelaphostrongylus; species Parelaphostrongylus tenuis. The sequence goes on along the minus strand of JAHQIW010006737.1, from coordinate 80,280 downwards.
AAGCCTTCATATAGCCAAAAAAGGTATTAAAGCACAGTTTTGAGTTTTGAGAGGCGATGGTCTCCGGGCCTCTATTGAATGATTCTATTCCAATTAAGTCAAAAGCTTTCTTATCAAATAGATGTAAATGAGATAGAGTAACCTCTTGTGCCTTCGCGATACTTCAGTGAGCTTTCTTCTATGGCATGAATGTAATGCATAATTCTCAATTCTCTTCAAATTCTACTTGTTCACATGGCTGCTGCTTGTTGCGCCTCTCATCACGCTGATAGTAATATTAGTACATTACGCTCTGTGAACCTCGTGGAGACAGGAGATAGATTGTAAGCAGATAGGGCAATAAATATCGATGTTCTAAGGGTATCGAATTCTAAGAAAAAGACGCTCTTACTGATCCTTCATTGAATAAATACGTGTTTTCTGATAGGTAACGTGTAAAAAGTCGTTTTGATGCGATGATTAGGAATGACAGAAGGTTCCTCAGATGTCACAGTCTTAAGCTCTTCGTACTAAGTGTTGCTAGATTCCACACCGACAAAATATCATGCCGTATTCTGGAGGGAAGGGAGAGGAGGACAAATCCTTTCTCCCTCACTTCATATGGCGATAAAGGACGTGGCTATTGAAGCGATTCCAATAATTATCGTGGTTGATGTAATTATTCCAACTGAGTGCGATTGCCATAATTTTGCTCTTGCAATTGTCTAAGTTTCAGTGGATAATGCAAATGCTATTCTCAGTCCCTGCAGATTCGGTTATGACTTCTGCTCTTCATTCTTTGAGGTCTTTTATCGCTTCACCTACAATGTTTCACAAGTTCGGACGTGTGTTTGCGATTGTTTGTAGTTACATGTGAGTAATTTTCAAAATCTCTCTAGCATGGAGAATTTGAATATGATGGTCGTACTCTTTGTCGATGTTGTCCAAAACTGTACCAACTAAGATTAGTGTGTTCTTAGAACCAACTAAAGATCGGATTGAATTCTAGTTTGATGGTTATGAGATCTCGCTTCTTAAACTTACCTCTTTCCTCTCCTTTTCGCCAAGTTGAATCCTGAGTGGTGGATGTACTCATGTAATCCCGTGTAGAATTTTGAGGCAACTATGTCATCCATCAGTCAAACCTTCGATTCCATGTGACATAATCTACTTCGCTATGGTGGTCTTCGTTCAAAGACTTCAAAGTTTCTGTATTTGTAGTTTATCATAAATCGCTTCCTGTCATGATAGATTCACGCAGCCACACATCTGTTATACGCTACACGCACTGAAATAAGTTGGCTTTACAATTACAATACTCGTGACAGCTACTGAGGCATTCCAGAGCAAGTATCCGCTGTAGTGGCTCAGCTGCTAGTGTTTATATTGTAGCCGCAGATTTTAATTCGTTATTCTCGCTAGTCACCTTTTTTCCTGAGTTTCTTTCATATCACGACTAACTGAGAGCTTAGCTATGAGTGCTGTTTCTTCACATATCAAACATGATCAAACTATGACGATTACCTTGATAATTCGTATTTTGAATGATTTTTATTGTTTGTGAAATCAAGCACCTATTTACTCTTCATTTTAGCGCCAATAAACTCGTCCAATTTCGTTTTGTCTTCAATTGTTTGCTAGCCCTTCAGATGTGAAACATGTTCTGGAATTCGTTTTCTGCTCTTTACCTAAGAGCGTTTCACATGAGATTTCTTTTAAAGTACCCTCTCAATTAATATAATACTCATATGCTAACTACCTATGTACAAGTGTTTTCCTTTATCCAACAAATCGTCGATTAGTTCCATGATTTAACACTAAGCCTCAGATCTAGCTCTTTTTATACCTTTCCTGTACAATATAGTGTTGCTTACGTAGTCACCCTATCTCTTAATTGCATATTTTCGGATTTCATTCAAAATACTAGGTTGCAAAGAAAGTTTCCATCATTTGATGAACCATTCAGAATTTATGCAAACATTCAGAAAACAAACAAGAACAATTATTCTACGAAATGAAGCCATCATTATCCGCCACTTTTTGCCATCGGTCCGCCAGGTTTTGGATCTGATCGAAGTACCACTCCTTCGGCTTTGAATCAAAGAACTCTTGACATGCTTCTTCAACTTCATCGAAAGGTTCCAATCGGCGACGTTTCAAAAAGTGTTGCATTGATCAAAAAAGGCCGCAATCAGGCGGAGCAACGTCCGGACTACAGGGTGGATGCGGTAGAATCTGAACTTCGTCCAATTCCCCAAACTCTGTCTTCGTCTTTTTGGCTGTGTGTGGTTTTTCGTTGTCTTGCTGAAACAATGCTCGCTTTCGACAAACAAGTTCTGGGTAGTTCTCGGCCGTTTTTGTTACTTGAACAATTCGATACTGCACCAGATATAGACAAATTATATATCAGTAGATGCGCAAGAAGTAGACCTTTGAAATAATATGCAAATCACACACTATTCATGCGAAAAAAAGACATTCCCATCCAAACGATGGAAATTTTCTTTCCAACTTAATAAACTACCGAGGCGAGTGATTCATCCACACATGCGTTCTTAAAGGGTGTATAGACTATCTGAAAATTACTCTTAACGAGTTCCATATGCAATCTCACATTGCATAAAATGTCTCTTTCGTCACACTTTGTATGATCTGTGCAGTGAAAATGACTCAACAGCTTAAAAGAAAACATCTCCTTTGCTATCACTTGAGTTCCAGAAGTGAAACTCTAGTAATCAGTCAACGTGGAAGTCAAAAATTCCCAGCTGTATGAGCAAAACTTATTCCATTCAATGATATCAGTATTTTTAGTCTTTCGAGGTATTCTTTGGCCATAATCATTGCATTTTCTAAGAGATTTAAAATTGCCAAGACTGACTATCTATTAACCTCAATGCGGCATGTTTCAATATAATTCCCGATTTTCTTTCCTCTTTAAGCCAAACACGAGGTGTTACATTAATATTTATTTGACAGCTGACGTTTCGGCAGTTCGTCTTTTTCAGAGCCTGGAAAGGTTATATTGTCCGCAATTCAATTAGTCAAACACCTCCATTACTCCTTTAGAAAAAATCACCAGACCTAGATTTCAGTCGCATCAAGCACAAAATCAACTCTCAACATACTCACCCATTCTCAACATACTCCCCAATCAATCCCATTCAGTGGAACACATATAAAAACTGGTGAGTATGTTGAGAGTTGATTTTGTGCTTGATGCGACTGAAATCTAGGTCTGGTGATTTTTTCTAAAGGAGTAATGGAGGTGTTTGACTGATTGAATTGCGGACAATTTGATCTTTCCACGTTTGAAGAAGGTGAACTGCCGAAACGTCAGCTGTCAAATAAAGATCAATGCAACATCTGGCATTTGACTTGAAGAAGAAAATCAGGACTTTCAACTTGCAAGAATAAATAATTCACAGAAAGTAATCAATTTAACACACCGGAATACGGGCTCGTAGTTCATCGCAGACTCTGTGCTAATAAAATACCCGTGAGGTATCATAGAGTCTGACAGAGCATTCATCAACAACTTATAACTCATAGTCTGTTTCCCTCTCCCATTTTCTGCAAACTCTGGAGCGGATATTATGAGAGTTGCATCAATCTCGGCGCCCTCGACATCCTCAGTGTTCTTACTGAACAACATCGTAATCGCTCACGATTAGGAGTTACCAAAGTTCACTTTAGCCATTCACATAAACTAATGCTATAAAAATTCAATTTTTCACGAGTGAAATAGCTCAGTAATCCTTAAAATATGTATTCATTACAGCATATAAAAAGCAAAAGCTCCGTAGTTATTATGACCGCCATAATTAACAGAGGCGTAGCTGCGATAGAGAATGGGAAAGTGAAGAAAAGAGAATGAAGGGCAAATGAAAAGTAGATAGTATTTTACAGTTCAGACGGCTGTACTTGTGTAATCTCTGAGTCATAGAGCAGGTAATTTGGTTTCATTTTCTCTCATCCTCTTTTGTCCTTGAGACACCCATAGTAGTAGTCGCTGATCCGCCTTTCGTTCAGAGTGACGTTGATGTGTGATAGCCCTAGTTTATTAAGAAACGTTTCGGACTGTTTCAACGCAGTCGGAAACGTTTCAGTTCTTCAGGGGTAAACTGAAATATTTCAGCTTGCAGCGAACTCCGTTCACTACATCAGATGATTTTGAAATCCTCACAATCATCCAAGAGCAGTCGAGTATAAAACAATGCCGATCTAGTGATTTTCTCTTGACGGCACGTGTAAATTATATGTCGTCGCCCTTTTTATGTAGAGGGATGTAGAGGCCCCGAGAGGATTGGCTAAGACGAAGGGTACTGCCCAACTGACGAGGCTTTTTAAGGCCGAAACACGCGTATTGGGCTCTATAAGTTGCCCATAAAAGGCCACATGACATGATGGCACAGAAAGTTATATACTGAATTTTGAGCGTGGTCTTGACCCTTTTGGGACCACGTGTACCACTCGTGATACAAGCGCCTTTTTGTGACTTTCTTATCGATCACAGATGTTTCATCAGACTTTAAGTGGTCGTTCGATAGCTGAGAAAAGCCTGGTTCTAGTGGTGTACTTGATTTTCGAAGCACTTTTCTAGTATGCTCTTGCAGCCATGAGAATCTCACTTTTTTCCTTTGGAGTGCACAGTGTAATTGCATTCGTGCTTACTTCGCTTTATTCACCAGATATAGTTTTCACTACTGTTCTAGTAGATATCGATAGCTGAAAATGTTGCAATTCTCATACTTTGTTCGATTTCAAGGAACGCTTTTTTAGTCTGCTGAAGAGAAAATTACATTTTCTCTCGGAGTGTGTAGTGTATCGTGCACACGTGTTTTGCTGGCTTTCTCAACAGACAAACTCCCTTTACTGAAGTTTCAGTAGTTATCCAATTGCTTAAAAAAAGAAAGCTTAAGGTGTAAACTTAATTTTTGAATAAAGCTTTTATTACGCTGTAATAGTGACGAAAAGAAATCACGTTCCACGTGTCCGTTTCGCTATCAAGTGTACCAAGAGCGGGACACTAGCTTTACATGGTTCCGTCGTCAGAACAGGTTTTCACTAAGATTTAAATAGTCACTAAATAGCTGAAAAATGTGAAGGTCAGAAACTATATTTGTTTTCCGAAAGGGCTTTTTTGGTACGTTGTAGGAACGAAGCGAATTTTACGATTCGCCTGCGGAGTGCATAGTGTATTCTGCACTCGTTTTCGCCTGAGTTTTTCGTCGTGCAAAGTGTCTTTACTAAAGTTTGAAACAGTCTTCAGATAGCCTGAAAATTGCTAGTTCTAGTTCCACACTTGTTTTTTATGAGGGTCTTTTTAATATGCTGTAGCAATAGCGAAATAAATAGACGTTCTACCTTCGACGTTAATTATAAGCAAGGCTGGCGCCTGTTCATGGCTTTCGTAAACATTTGGTGATGATTAGAAAGCCATTTGATAGAACAAAATTAAGAAAATTCCGAATTCCACTTTTTATGCAAAAAAATCTACACAGAGCGCTGTAAGAGCGTTAAAACATTATGTCTTGTAATCGAAACACTTTACCATTACTTAAATTTTGAAGCGTGTTTGTTTACTATGTAGAACGAAAATAAAAAGGCAATACCATTAGAACAATAAAACAAAGTGTTTTCTATGATTACGTTAGGCTTTGAAATTTTCGAGAAACGACGGAGAATAATTTTCTCAAATAAATGACGAAAATTGTACTTTTCGCGGCTCTAATTGAAATTCGCTGCATGCAACGCTACCAGAAGAGGCCCAATTTAGTCAATCATTTAGAAATTCGCATCTGTTACGAGTAAAGGAAATGTCATTTAGATACAATACGATTGCCTTTACATGCCCACAAGCGTTTGATGCATAATAAATAAATAATTAAATATATATATATATAAGCCATCAGAACCGAAACCGAGCGAACAAGAATACCGAGTGTGAAACATGGCCTCATTTTCGCTATTGCAGCAAACTATAGATTTTTTCAAAAAGCCAAGTGAAATACCGTAATTACCAGATTTGAGCTATCAAATGACACTAAACTCTGGGAAAGAGCTCTCGCCACCGAATAAGGCTTGATTCGGGAAGAATCTTTCATGCTTTCTTATTGATGACCTGTAATCATTGTGTAGCATCATTTTTGGCGAACTCTTTGTTATTTTCTAAATTTCAGTCACATTTATAAATTTAAATTATCGTAGATAAACAAAAATCTCAAGAGTTATAGATTTATACCATTATATTCATTGTGTAAGTTATTACAACTAACAGGATGTCAACATCACTGCAATTGCGCGATAACAGAGAGATTTTTCTTCGAACACAATCGTTATATTTGCAACAAGAGCATAGCAGTGTGTAGAAAAATTCGTAAGCTATCGAAAAAATTCTAAAAAATCTAAATTTATCTTCAACACGATAAAAAAACCTCAATTAGATGACGAAAATCATGGACCGGCTTTGATCTACACCGCGCGTGACTAATACAATTGGTGATCCTGAAAGGGTTAAAAGATATTCGAAACAAACAAAGTGGAAATTTTTTACTCTCAAAACTCGAAGACTTGAAAGTTTCTCACTTTTTTCTGCTAACTCGTATCGCTCACTTGAAAAGTAGAAATAAAACAACAATTTCAATATATCTCATAATTATTATCTAAGCCAACATGTCATGTGCTCTGGTAAGGGGCTTTGTACAACCCGATACACGTGTTTCGACCTTACAGTCTCGCCGTAGGGCAGAACCCGTTGTCTTTCGAAATAAGTGTATAATATTATAAAAGTACCAGCCAAAGAGCAATCAAGTGTAAAACACTGTAACATCGGTGATAATTTAACTTGACTTAGAAAGTAAATAGTTTTTTTAATTAAATAATAGTAAGTAGATAGCCTTCGCTTCCTCTTAGTGCGGGGACAGGAGCACAGAGGATTGGCTAAAAGGACTGAAAGATGACGGGCTCTGCCCATCTGATGAGACTGTAAGGTCGAAACACGTGTATCGGGCTGTACAAGAGCCCATTACCGGACCACATGACATGACATGTCGGCTCAAATAATAATTATGAAATATATTGAAATTTGAGCGTGGTCTTGATACAACAATTTCAGTATCATTCACATTATTTTTTGCTGTTTTCGGCGAGAAGACAACAACAGGACTCAACCAGAGTATTTGCGAACTCACTTTTATCAATATTCAGAGAAAAGTTTTAGATTCTTGGCAGTTTCTATGACTACATTTTCAGATAAACTCTCATGAATCAATGTCGAATATAAGCAGTAGAAGAAGTAGTCGTTGCTAACAAGAGCGAAACCTGCACCGCTACTCTTACACGAGACAAGACCATGTTGAAGCCTAGTGCTCTTGTTCAATTGCTGGGTATAGTAATAATCGTAGAGGTGATTTGTGATACAGAGGAAGTGAATACTGAGTGGTTTTACTGATACACTAATACAGAAAATGTTGATATGTTCCAATTTATTATTAAACTATAATAAAATCATTCAAATTCCCTGACAGGGATATCAATACAATGCCACATATCAGGCATGCGTTAGATTAGTTATCAATTAAGTACATAAAATGCAATGAAAACCTCTGCATTTCAAGAAAAAATTGCTGAAATAATTGAGTTGATATCGATTTGCTCCACTCCAAGCTAGCCGTGCTCAAATACAAGTGGAAATCAACTGGCGTCATTCAAGTATTAGTAAATATTGGCGGATAGGTGTTCTCATAAACACAGAGGTGCAACTCAATGCTTCATTCAACACCTAGCTCACGATGCCTACATTATAGTATCCATGTGCCATCTATTCTAGCTCTGGCCTGTTACTTTTTCCATCTTCTTTTCTTTCTGGAAGCTGAGGATTAAAACGACTGCTCAAAAACTAAGAAGCCCTCCTTTCTTCTAGTCACAACGAAAATATACATTAGAACGGGTATGCATACATATCGCACTCTAATCGAAGGCTTTCTCTAGGCCGTACGTTATGAGTTAAAGAACATGATTTTTGCTGACAGATTTAATTGACCTGTGAGGAGAGGTAGCGTCAGTTGTGCAGTTTAGTGCAAAGTTGTAATGTGGAAAACTTCTGAACTTTCTCTATTGGCTATGACATGAAACATACACTGCAGTCTTTGCAGAACGTCATCTATTTTGTAACAGCTCATCTCTCCGTGATCTTTTCGGCGGGATCTAAACACGTGGTATTGAAAATTGTCCTTCCTACGAAAGCAAAAAAGTTACTAGGACTGTCATTTGATGGAGTTTTGGCTTTGAATAAATATTTATAGTCTCCATCTCCGTCCAGCCAGCACATTAAACGCCGTCAATTATAGAATACTGAATCGTTTTTTTTTTCGTGCGACGCAATGCGATCGAGAAATTGGTGATTTTGATTCGTAAAAGGATTTCACGACAGACTTCTTAGCGATGATCTCTCTGACATTCATTCACTTCAACGGCACCTACTTGCCAAGTTTTTTCACCTTTCCACTGTCTTCCAAAATTTGAATGATTAATGAGTTGCCAATGTCGAGAGTGATGATAATCCTAAAGATTGGCGTGATTATGAGCTATAGGTTGTTGTCGTCAATTAATGAAGAGTTCACGACCTTCGTTGTAAGACCCCGTGTCCTCTGTATAAAATCTTAGCAGCCGTATCTACATCATTTTCAAGCCATTTCTTGGTTCACGGTTAGTGGCATTCGAACTTCTACACTTTATAAATTTTACATTTGGATTTATAGATCAAAACTCTGTAATTTTCACCTTCTAAGAGTATCATTTAACAGGATAAAAATCGCTGTTAATCAATTCTTAAAAAAGCCATTCATGGCATTGAATGAGAGGTAACAGCCTCAAAACTCCGAGCTAAGGCATTTTGTTAAGATTGGCATTGATCGGGTACTTCACCGTTTTCCTGATGAACAACTGCGAGCCTGTTGAGAAGATTTATAAACTGTAATATATGCCGCCGTTTCGGCGGCTTCACCTGCTTCAGAGCTTGGAAGAGTCAAGTTAACACGCAGATATTCTTGAAAATTCTATAATTTCAGCAAAAAAAAGGAACCTGAAACGCTAATTTAGGTCCACATAGTAGAAAGCTTCTTTCAAACGCTGACCGTCTTTGCTCTTTCTAAGTTTTTCAGTTAGTCGTCGAAAACCTACCGCAGAGAGTTCTGCACGGATCAGGACTTTCCCTGCCTCAGATTCGAAAAAATCAGGATGGGGACTTAAGATTATGCTTGATCACGAGGCACTCTTGCTTGTGACTTGCTATTAACAACCTCGTGATTGCTCATCAAGAAAACAGGGAATTACAGCGTAAACAACAGACAAATGAATTTTTTTTTCGCACCAAAAACCTCTTGAAGTCTCCTGCGTGGATTATAATAATTTTCGAATTCGATTTGATTTATCACATCGAACTTCCTAAGTATGTCTTCCAATTTTCTTGCGTCTGGCTTGTTTTTGAGGATTTTGCTGTCAACACGATTGCCGCTAGCGCCAGTATAGTAAAATCTTCTCAGAGTGTTGAAATTGTCCAGGTGGAGGATTTTCCACTCGAAAAGAGAATGGTCAAATCCCAGTTAAGTCTATATAAGTACCAATCGCTAACTCAGGAGAAAGGTTCGGTGAGCACGGAGTGTGTTCGAACCTGCACTATGTTTGTGGGTGATCGGTATTGCTATCACAACGCTGTCCAGTCTCTGACAAATAAATCTGTGTGTATATGTTACACATTTTTCCATAAACGTTATAGCAAAAAATATGGCTACAAGAAAAACCTTGTGCATTGTAATTGCTCATGTTTCGTCAAAGGTTCAATCTTGAACCAGATAGTCGTACTCACTTTATATACGAACTAAGCGACCAGTTCGTTTCTAAATCCGAGTCCATTACTTAAATCCGCTCTGTCAAAGCATTTTTCTGAAGCTAATTTTCTCAAAGCTCTCGACATGACTTGATATCAACACAGGTCAAGCAGGTCAAAATCTTGCTTCATGTGCACCAGACTCTAGGTATCAAAAGCAATCAATCAGTTCAGCTTCAGTTAGTTTACGGAGCAGTTTATCAAGTAAATGACAGTTTTGTAAAACCATAAAACTCATCAAAAACGAGCAAAACACTTGGAGCACATAGAGTGATGTTCTTTTATTCCAGATTACGCAATAAATCACAATAATACTTTCCACTGTTTCATTTCGTCACAATATCTCCTCGTAGAAGTTTCATTCTTCCATCTTTTTCGCTCCAACGATTTTCTTTATTGCATTGACCACAACAGCAAGCGTTCACCATCAATGAGTGCAATATTACACAGCATACATCGTGGCTTACCAATTTCCCTCATCAGGCACTCTAACCGACGGACTCCAACCGGTACCTCGCCGTTTCGCACTAGATTTATTCAATGAGGCCCTTATGAAAGTTGTCATCGCATCAATTTTGAAATAATTTTTCAATGATTCTTCAAGCGAGAAATTGCGAGATCACGCTTAAGCAAAGGCTCAGGCTTAGGCTTAGAAGATTGATAGGACTACAACTCTTCACAGGCGTCTTCACTGAACATGTTTTCCATTCTTTCATGTATTCACTTTTGAAAAAGGTTGAAGAATTTTACTTTAGTGGTTATTACTATCAAAATCCAGTCTTACATGATGTGTTACTCGTTCCCGTGCTTCTGAACTCTTCTCGAGCTGTCTCGTGAGTTTTTTCTATCTTATACGCAATCATAGTACCGCAAAATGGTAAGAGGTAATGTCACCTTCGGAAGCGTTCACACTTCCGACTGTGATTTCCATCGCAGAAATACTTAGCAAGCCAAAGTCGAGACGTCACTGAATGATATCATATTCTGATCACTGACTTGAAATCTTTAATCGGCAGAGTAAACGGAGATGAACTTAGAAGCCGGTCCGTGGTTGAGAAAAACGATCAACTAAAAATAAGCGGTGATTACATCAACTCCCCATCTCCATTCTAAACGCATAAGTACTTTACTTTAAGCCATAAAGAGCAAATGAATTTTTTACAAGCTCAACAACCCAAATAAGTCACAATTCCACTCATATCTATATATCTAGTCACTGACGACTTTTATATTTAATCACTTTTCATCCGATCTAATTGTCGCTCCCGTCGTCGGTAACGGCAGTGTTGTTGTCTCTCTTCCAATTTGGGTCATTGGAGAACGGTTTCGCCGATCTATTGGTTCACTTCCATTCATCCCTATCACCTCCTCAACTATAACTAAAATAGACGCTTGATCCTAACTAGCATGTCATCATAATGTCGCTATCTGTGACGACAATCACCATTTTCTCCTCAAAATGGTATTAATTGAGCGCTCACATGCACTATTTTCAGTCAAAAAAGGTATTTATTTTAATCAAAAAGGAACGGAGAAGCTTTGCTCCTCAACACATAGCGGACGGTGCGCATCAATTTCAATGAATACCTTTACGAAAATGTAGTGCTAAATTTATATGAGCATGTCTCAATATAGTTTATCTTATTACTTGAAACAAAAGTTATGAAATCTACAAAATGTTGCCTATAAAACAGCGCTTTGACGCTCGCTTTTTTGGGGCTAATTTTTTCATAACTTTTTCCACCACAATGATACCTCAGTCTTGTGGTCACATTGTCGTCGACGTATACAACTCACAGATCAAGTTTTTTCTCAGCATAATTTTTTCTTTTTGATCCTTCAGAGTTTGAGATTGAGACAGATTCAAAGAAGTATTTCAACAAAAAATCTATGCCTTAGCGCTGCTGAATAAAACCGGCGTATTGAAACATTGAAGTCAGTGTATATGGTCCATAGTTTGCTCCAGCGTATGTATCGAAATCAGTGCGCATGGTTGAGAAAGGCTTTAGTTGGAGTTGTTATGCCTTAAGTTTTCTAAGTTATTAAGAAGTCATCCGATAATGTTGAGTGATAAGTAAAACTTTGAACCTCAGGCGAAAGGGAACCTACATTTCACTCTTTCCAAGGGCGCGTGATAATCTCTGTGCTACCTGCGCTCCTGTTGTGCCATCACTCTTTCTGCGATACAGGGCATCGATTCTTCCAGCAACCAACCGTCAACGGCTCTAGTAAGCACATACCGGTAACGAACCCCGTTAAGCTGATAGCTAATGGAGTTAAGTATTCGACAAGAATTCTTATTTGACTACTTTCATAGCAATGGTATGAAAAAATCATATGTTTCTAGCAGACAAAAACAATTAGCGAGTATTGTTATAACAGCCTGCTTTCAATTTATTGCTAACGATGCTTATTATACTAATGGCTTACCAATTCCATCAATTGTATCACAAATCACCAGAGAAGTCTCCATCTACACACGCTCAATGGCACAGGAGGTATCGAGTTTGATGTTATTTTATTAATGTTTAACTCTAGCGAATCATATACGGACGACCATCAGTGTCAAAATATTCTGGAATGAAGACTTTGAATAGTCTGAAGACTTCGATTTCAAACCAAACTTTTTTCGCATACTAGTAGAGTACACCAAAAAACGAGCTGACAAAGAATTTACGGTGTTGAACGATGATACGGTTAGTGTTCGTTTGTGCAACCTTTGTACCGCGCAGCTATGCTCAAGGGTATTGCTTATTCAAATCCAGAAAACAACGACGAACACATCACCCTCGCAGGTACGTCCTCTGCTACCAATAAATCTGCCTTACGCCACCAATCAGCGAGGCTGTTTTTCTTTCTTTTGTTGTTCCGAACTTTCAATCGATGGAGGCGATGAAACCTTTCTAAGGCGCTCTGTTGATCCGTCTTAACTTTTCTTGTTTATGGTTGAGTAAGAACTCTGCCTGGTGTTGAAACGAATTTTAAGGTTTTGTGTGACGGAAAATGTGATTTACGACATATCATAGAGTTTTTCAAAATGTTAGCCAATGATTGTGCATCGTCAGGAAAACGTATTGTTCCCCTAAAATTTTATGACACACATTTTCGTTACGTAGTAGTTTTTGATCTATCTACACGTAAGACTTTTTGTGCGACAAATTACCAAATTTTGTTCTGAATGTATGATGTCAAACTCATACCCACTGTTCAACAGAAAAGCAGAAAAAACGGATAAGCACCCTAAAAAGTTGCTTTAGAACTGTATTGGCGGGAGAACTATTTAGCAAAAAAAGAGATGGTTTTTTATACAGTACTTACTGTTTGAAATATATTTGGTTCGTATTTTTGTGCATGGAACTCCAAGCCGTATTCGGGTGGCGTACACGGATTTTTTTAATCTTTACTGCTTTTTTCGCACTGTTATGTTCTTTCATATATACCTAAGAGAATTGAGTGGTGAGCAAAGATGCGACCTCAGACTGGAGTCGAACCCGCGTTACATCCATACCAGAGACGCGTGCTACCACTACACAACCGAGGTAACTATTCGTATTTTTACTCACCACTCAAATCTCTCAGGTGTATATGAAGGGACATAACATTGCGAAGAAGGCAGTAAAAATACTAGAAATTTCGAATACTATTTATCACAATGGCTGTCAGCTCAAATGGGTTTATGAAACGAATTCGCACACCCGAGCAGATCTATTCGAAGTTGGTGGCTGACAGCTATCATAGAGATATTGAAGAAAGGGTGGTGGCGCGAATGAACCTCAACGGTTTAGTGGTAGCACACGTATCCTGTATAGATGAAACGCGGGTTTGACTCCCGTCTGACGTCGTATTTCTACTCACCACTCAATTCTCTTAGGAGTACACGGAGTTAAACGAAGCTCAGAAGTAACCACGCACTTCCCCGAATTCCTCTATAATATCAGGCGCTATGCTTTGTCCGTTGTGTCAATTTGAAGTGTCTTTCGCATTCATGTAATTGTTTCCGAATTACATCTGTGTATGTGTGAATGAAGCAGCATTCTCAAATATGGAATCTCTAGCGCACATCGATTCGAGCCTACTATCATTTGTGTAAGGACTTCAAAACAACTCACTGTTATCTCTAATAAGAAGCTCCTATGTGCTCTGTGGAAGAACTCAAAAAACTTCGCATTACACATGCTCTGTCACAGAAAACGATAACAATGAGAAACTTCGTACGAAGACTGTGATACTTCTCACAAGTGACCAGGTCTCACTGAACAGCCCCTCACACCGGGTACCTCAAGTGCGCAGACCAACTCAAAGTGAAACCACGATGACTGTAGAGTCACATCAGCCGAAATCAACTACTGATGTTCCTAAGGATGCAGATTACTGTCCAAAAGTTCAAAACGTTGGGCATTAATCAATCCCAGAATTACCTCCGTCGTCCATTACAGCGATGACTGGGAGTATTTCTGACCTGTGAAGTTACTCGCGATGGGCGACCGACGTATTCAATCAGTGTTCTTATCCTAACAAACAGGTATGTACCCTTTTTTGACGCCGCTGGAAATGGAAGGCTCGGTTGGCATGAATGGCGAGATTGTATCAGCGGCTAATCGTGCGTGCTGTGGCCCCTTTGACTACTAGGATATGCCTCGCCGGCTTTATACTTTCAGCCTTTTGTTTACCACGATTTCAGTGCACTTATTATTAATTATTGATTAACAGCATATGTGCCGGACTGTACTTGTCGTAAGCTTATAATCTTAGTCCTCTAATGATCCTTACCTCATCCAAAGCTTTGCATGAACCTCTATGAGAGAGGATTTTCTCGAACGGGAATGGTTCCCTGGAATTTTTGTCACTTTGTTTGCATGAACGCTTAGTCAACTGCAATGTTTACTCAAAAACGTTGCCGCGTCTAAGTGGTCGTTTTTTTTTCTTTCCTTCCGTGTTTAATTTTCCCTTTCGAACTGCTTTTGTCTTTATCGAGCCTTTCGAAAAGAATTCTGAAAAAGTCACATGTAACGTAGTGAGCAAGAATCTACTAACAAATTTGCCCGCTTATTTTTTCTCGCAACGATTTAATAACGAATCAATTATCGTTTTTCTGTATTTGAAGCGAGAATTTCATGAGGCCAAAAAAGCACGAAAAGTAATTGTTGTTATGCCCAGCTACCGTTCCGCTTTCAATATGTCGCAGTGGTGTGAAGAACTTGAACTAGTTTTGATATCGTTTGGACATGACGGTTTGGTACGAGAATTCTTTCAAATATAGAGTGGTTTTAGTTTAACTGAGATTTAATTGCTTCGAGACTTTTTTACCCTTCAAAGCTTTTCAACATTTGTGCTCATGAAGAACAGATTACCGGTAGCACTATGACATTCACAACAAAATACCTGACCTCTTGGATAGTTATAAGAGGCTTTGTCTTATCAATTGTCAGTAGTCGGTCCCGTCATCTGGGAAAAGGTGGAGGTTTTTTCATAGTGATTTTTTTAGCTCTAGGATGACATTGTTGCATCGTGTGTAAGTGCTTCAGAAACAGTGAACGAATAGTTGAATGAAAGGGCCCACGTCCGGTTCAACACGATGTTAGGGTGATGAGACAGAATATCATTGTTGGCCACCGTTGAGCAAACGTCGTTAGAGCTCTCTGAATCACAATGTCACTGTTGAAATGGTCGCACAGTCGAATCACCTGTTTGACGAACCATTCATCTCAAAATTTCAAGTATGGATGTGATCATCTCTTCCACTGTTAGTTCTAAATGACATTTTATTCGTTCTTCTTGCGTAAAGCTTCTCCATATATTATGTACACAATTTACACGACCAATTTTGCTATGCGAATCCCATCACTTCTTGCAATCGACAGACCAGTCACCTTGTATCCATCATCCACGAATCTCCTCAAACTTTTTGCGTGCAGGTTTGTCTGCCGGTGTAGAATATTCGTCTCTTTCACAAATGTCAACGAATGCTGGTCAAGTCGATTCTTCTAAGAGTGATGATGGGATAGCCGTGATAGAGAGTTCTCGATCGGATTGCAGAGAGTGAAATGTTTCCAAGAAGAGTCGTGTACCATGCTCTACTCCCGGATGGACGAGAGGCTTGTGAGTCCAAGTTGGAGACGAACCAACACCCTGCTAGTGATAAACGGCATTACTACTACTGCGCTAGGCGCTCTTCATCAAATGAGGAAACTATGAAGTTATCTGAGTTTGAAATTGCAGGATAATCTTTAGGGTGGTATGGAAAAAATGTTAGAGTGATTGTATTCTTCATCGCATTTGAAAGCATATGGCATGCACAACTGGCCATAGCTTTCGTGAAAGTTTTTATTAGTAGTATTTGCCACAATTCCGTTACAACTTGCATCACTTGTAGCTGTCGTAAATAATCCACCACTATCCACTCTTTTGAAAGAACACTATAATCTACATTCTACGCCAGCAATCTTCACAACGTACATTGAGCACCATTCGCTTCCAGGTTAGAAGCACTATAAGAAATTAGGAAAGATGCCGTAGTTCATCGTATCTGGAATCAGTTTCGATCTTCATAGAAGAAGGCCTTTACTTTTGCAAATGGTTTGTTGCTTATCCTTCGACATTTACTTATCTATCTAGACGACCCGTCATTACAATTTTTATTGTGCTGATCTCAGTACTTCTAGCAACCGATTCTTTTCTTGCCTTCTTATTGGATTACGTAGAATAATGCTTGAGCACGTCTCCTTACAATCACGAGAATAGCCTGGTTGTGGCCTTGCGTTCTAATTTCTGTAACATTGTAACTTTATCTAATATATATAATAACAAATACTTATGTGACACACGGATATCACTAAAAGTCTCCTGAATCAGGCCTTTCAAAAAAAAAACAAGAATTCGCCAAAAAACTTGCTCTTCTTGATTCTATTTAGGCAGAGTGAGGTTAGTTTTTTGTCTCGATTTGATTCAGAAATCGGAAATAAAGCTCTTGCACTAAAAATTTTCAAGAGTTAAGTTGGTTGAGTGATTTTCCGTCGAATCAGACAAAATTTCTCATCAATGTCACTTTTCCACCATACTATAGAAATTTTTTTACTATACTAAAAACTCACGTAGCCAATAATTTTGCATCTGTTACTTATTTCCTCACGTCCACTGTGTAGTCCTAGTAGTTCTTGCATTTGTTTTCTTGCGTATCGGATTCGCTTCCTCGTATCTATCATTCATGAAGTGTCTCGAATTCTACCTTTTGTGTACAAATGCTGGAACCCAGCCATGGAAAAATGGGGCTGGAGCGAGGCAATAAGCGATGAACTAGTGCGAGCCCCTCCCACAACACTCTATTGCAAAGTCAGCTGAATGCCTGAAAACGCCTTAGCTGAACTACTTCCGAAATTGCAAGAAGAACTGTCTCCATTAGCGCTCTACGGCACTTATTAGGAAGACAGAATCCTTGAGCAGCCAAGAGCCGAAACAACACGTGAAATGTTCGACGACTCCCGTAGAGGATGAATGCAAGAAAAAATCGAATGCAAGAAGTGCTGGGATTTGCACAATATTGTTTTGAGGGGTCGTGAAGAAAAAGTCTGCGTTAATGATAATCAATATTAACTTTCTTTCAAATTTTTCATAGTTTTCTCAACGTTAATATTAACTTTCTAACAGCATCTAATGGACATTTCTTCTCTTAGAAATATACCACGAAGAATAGTTAATTTTCCTCACAGTTGTAGTACACAGAAGACTAAAAAACCGAGCTTTCGGCATTTTCCGGCTGGGATTTGTAATCTTGACGAAATAGTGTCGGTTTCATGGGGGCGGCCGACTGGCAGCAGATCAGCCCACAGTGAATGTCCGAAGTGTAACAGCTCCGCCGCCTAGTCCCAACGTCACTGCGTCAATCCCTATTTTTAGTGGTCTGCCATGAGTTACCTGTCTCCACTACCTCACTATCCAATGCCGAGGTATTTATTGTTGTCGCTATTGTTGCGAATTCTACATTGCTTGGGCACCAGCCAATTTAAGTAGTCAGGAAGAAACTTTACTCAGAATTTCGCTAGTAGTGCCTCAAACAGACATACTATGAAAGCAAGGTGAAGTAGTTCTGTAGACCATTCTTCTCACATCAAAATAAATAAGCATCTAATCTTACCATTTTCTAATTCAGCTTACTACTTTAACACGATTTCATCGCACTTTT
Source organism: Parelaphostrongylus tenuis (assembly GCA_019055375.1). Classification (NCBI taxonomy): domain Eukaryota; kingdom Metazoa; phylum Nematoda; class Chromadorea; order Rhabditida; family Metastrongylidae; genus Parelaphostrongylus; species Parelaphostrongylus tenuis. The sequence continues at coordinate 62,236 of JAHQIW010006737.1, read as the reverse complement.
ACATTAGAACAAGGATGTAGAATTACATGAAATTTACGATCAACTCTTACATCTTTTATACTGCGTGCTCGTCTGATTTTAACCAACAGCTTTTTTTTTTAAAAATTTCCACCTTATTCTAAGTGATTCTTTGATACGAAAAGAATTCGATCGTATCGATAAATTACAGACTCGCTCGTGCTCGTTCGTACATCCACGTTCCAGCTCCGTTTCCTGACGAGTACGAAGTATGGGACCCCCGCCACCGCCTCCTCCACCCCCTCTACTGCTATCCGTAAGTGTGATTATCGTTGAATTAATCTGTTGCATAACTGCTGGCACAATAATTAGGGAATTTACATGACACTCCTCATTTTTTTTTACATTACTTGCTCAAAAGCTTCAATGGTACGCTTTCATGAGTCGAGAAAAACGAAAATCGTGATACAACCTCTTTTCGACTTGGACTACTTATTAGCTGATTGAGCAAAACTATCTATTAGTGAGCAGTAAAAAGAGATGTTAAATTTATTTCATCTTGCTACTTACTGCCAACTGATGACTTTGTAGGTGCCAGGATGGTAACAACCTTGGCACTTCCTAGCCGTAAGCTGGACTTCCAGGTAGATGTATCGAACTCCTCAGCATGGGATTCTCAAATGGTCCTTCTCTCCTCCACTGTTTATGGCATTTCGACACCCATATATAGCTCTGGCTAGAATGAGGCGACGGATCAATGAACAGCTTCTAGAATTTGGGATTGAAGAATGAGAAAGTTTCAAAAATCTATTTCTATAAGATCGGAAAATTCAACTCGATCCAGGCGTCGTATCTTCAGAGCAATCGATGAATTCCATTTACCATGCGTTGATTATTTGAATGACTCATCGCTGCGCCCAAAGAAAAATTTTAACAAAAAACTTACATAAATACCTTGATTTGGTAAGAATTACTACTAACTGACTGCAGATGCTTTTCAAATTACTGGTTGTAATACTATATGCAGGCTTCAATTTTGTACGTTAATCCATAATGCCCAGTCCAATCATAGTGTAACGTTGAGATCAATACTTAGTTATCACTAATATACATCGATTCGGCGAGCAATTTTTTTCAGTTCATCGTTCTACTGTCTGGCTCATAAGATATAAAGAGGATAAGAAAATTTTCAAAGAAGAGAGAAAGAGAGGAAAAATTGATTTTTAAACGCCGTAATGACCCAGCTTATGTATACCATAGTCACTGCCGTACGTATGTGTTAACGTAATCGTTTTAAATAGTAAAAAATGTGTATTAACATTTCCTGGGTGGTTAAAAGATTCATCCTGGCTGGCAGTCGTTTCATATGCGTTCAATTGCGTTAGACCGCCGCTGTTTGTCCTTATAGCAGGATCATTTTGCTAAGGGATTATTCTGTATATTCATTCAAAAGCTCAGTGCGACAATTCACCGTCTTTCCTAGCAGTAACCAAACTACTGTGTCACTGGAACAAGATAATAGCAATTTTCGTGAAGAGGGCCGTTGTTGCCAACATGGAAATCCGGCGCAGTATCCGAAGATGACAATCCTCACTACTTCTTGAAGTGCAGATCGCACTGATATTCACATACATGTTGTAGAAGCAAGAGAGAAGAAACATTGCTATGCATGACTCGTGCGGTGGATATCATTCAAAATCCATTTATTACAGTTTTTACGAAATGCAAAAAAACAAAGCGTGCTGTACATCACGACATCCAATCACAAAAGACGAAAAAATTAGAGTACGATTTCAAAGAAATGTATCCGAGTGTTGCGAATTTGATTTCCTACAATGCTGAAGAATGAAATTCGAGAAGCCATTTACACCAATTTCAAATTGATCAGATACAACTTTTTCTCCCATCTTCTGCGTAAAATTGAGTCTGATAAAAGGCTAGCAAGCATTCGCCAAGAAAAACCACCTTAGTGGGGAACTTGGGCACGGTCATACCATTCAAAAAGGGTATCAAGAGAAATTTAACAACTGCTTCAAGATTTGCGCATTATAATCTCCAAAATAACAAGTAAAGCTGTGTAATTTTCAATCTTTTAGGGATTTTCTCATCACTAGTTCAGGAAAACCGAAGAGATTTTGATTACTGTGAAAAGAGTATATTTTTGGACCCAATTTTTCAGAAGTCCGAATGAAGCACAAAAAATCAACGTAATCCTTCATAAATGTAGAGCAAACATCACCTGCATCACTTGTTGTCAAGTTGGTCGTCGGGTGACTTCAGCGGGCACTAATAAGACTTCCTTTCTTTCCAATTTGTGCAGGAGTAACCCAATGTATTCTCTTCTTTATAGAATACTATTGACCGTCATATCCTGCTCCTGGGATTTTTATGCATAAATCAGGCCATCGGGTTGGTGGTCTTCCGGCTAAGCGTTTGACACCTCGACGACCAGTCGCTAACGGGTCTTGAGGATTGCTTCTCATTAAGTCGCATTACGTGTCCGACTCACCTGGTCTACTATAGCTCAGCATGTTTAACAACTCCTCCGATTCTTCATCGTTGTAGGATTGAAGTTTCGAATCTTCTGCCCCACCTGAGTGATTCGGAATACTCCTAACATTCTCGTTCCATATTTACAACGCTCAATGATCTCTTATCCCGCCCAAGTAGACCAGGTTTCTGACGCATAAGATAGGGCGGTAATCGCTGCAACGAAAAGGTGAGTAGGAAATTAAGTTTTTCTCTGTATTTTTACTTCCAAATTGCTCCATTCTGATGTTCACACGACATACTGAAGTGTGGTAGGGATTAATTTTGGCGAAGTGGTATATCCTTGTCGACACCCCTTCTCATATCAATAGCAATATAGAATGGTAATATTTCGTTTGCAAAATCGTTATATGATTTTTAGCAATCCTTGCGTAATGAAGAGACGCTTTAGTCGTCCAGACCTATGACTGCTTCTCTTTCGACAGAACCAATGGCTCTCTCCAAATCGATGAAAATGAGACTCAGCGGTTCTTTACACTTTCGTGAAACTTCGATAAGTTTTGTTATTGAGCGAATGAAGTCTAAAGTACTGAATTCTCTTCGTGACCCTGTTTGTTCTTCTTCCAAAACTCTGTCAATCTTGTTCAGGATGACTCCAGTACAGAGCTTATAGACGACAAAAGGCAAGCAGGTTGAATGACAGTCACCATGATTGTGAAGGCAACAAAAACACAGTTTAGCTGTTTTTCCCCTTTGCAAGGGGCTTTACATTCTAAACGTGATCTGAAAAGAGCGAGCAAGTGTGCTGATATCATTTGGTGGCACATTTATCAGGCATTGAAGTTTTATTCTGCCCAGACCAAGTGTTGTTCAACTCTTCGCTGACAGAGTAATATGTCGAGTTTTGGCAGGAAGAATTGATGGGACGATAAATTGATCCTTCTTGATTTCATATGACTGTAGGAAGACGTGACTGTTGCAAGATTCGTGTAGTAATGGTGCATAATTTTTTTCGCTGCACTTGTGGAAGATGTAACAATTGGTCTGGGCGTTGTAGTGCATTCATCTTCTTTTTTGAGATCTCCTCTATCGCTTTTCTGCAGCGTTTCGCGAATCTAATCGTTGGTCGGTGGTTCTCTACGGTTTGTACGATTCTCTAAGCTGGCGTATGAGCTCGTGTGTCACTGGAGAAAACGTCTGTTGGTGGCTTTAGCATTCTCGTCTTTCATACCACTAGCGTGCAAATGTTGAACAATCGTTCATTCTTCATGGACAGTGTTAACAACAGGATCTTCCCCAAAGATGGCTTATGATTCAAATAAATTCAATTTTACGGTATTTTAAGAGCTCGTCTTCTGTTTTTTAGCAGCCATCTCCCCTTTATCCGAAAAGTAGTATTTGCTCTAACAAAGCCATGGTCTAATTCCCTGTAGATTTTCGCAGCACCAGCGACCATGGGTGGGCAGAACTTTCAATTTATTTCCCGTTGAATTCTCCACTGTGAAACTCGCTCAATGTTGCTAATAGTGGGCTCTTAGAGCTGTGAGTTACTGTGAATGGTTTTATTCATTATAAATTTATCGAATCCAGCATCAACCCATCTCGCTTCGACTGTAAGCGTACGATCCACGTTGTTAGTTGTTCGAATGAATCATGGTCAAAGTCGCTTTATCGGGAACGGCGATGCTGTCGACACTCTACTATCACATGTCCAGAGTAAAAGTTCTTCTCTGGTGTAGGAAGCGTGAAATGGTTGGTGTCTTCTGATTTCATCCAGGCCGATAACGTTCATTCATCCTTCCTGTCTTCATAATCACTTCTTTAGTGAATCCGCATAGAGGGGAATTCGCATGCTTTATAGGTGCAGATCGTAATCCTAATTCGAATCGGCTTAGCCAACCTATTGTGGCCTTGAGATTTTGACGGCCTTCCCGTCCCCGTCCAACATCGCCTTATCAATGGTTCTGCGGAGTTAGAGTAATAAAGCCTAATCTTTTTTTAGTGCGTTTTGCTTTTTTGTACCTTTGCTTAACTTCAAAAAACAGTAGACGAAGGGTAATCACGAGTGGCTTGCCAATCTTTCCTAGGCAAACAGGGAAGAGCTTGTTTATTGAAGAAGGTTCACAAGCTCACTTATGTATTTCTTGGCCACTTGACTGAGTGAAGGGATGCCAAATTGGAGTTGCAAAAGCAGGGAATCCGTCTCGTGAATTCATTAATGCCTCAGAAAAGCGCATGGTTTCTGTAATTCGCATTTAATCTCATTATCCACCAGCTGAGGATGTGCCACCTGCTCTCACGACGAACCGAGCAGGGAGTCAGCTCCTATATAACGACTATACGTGCTTCATGAAGAAGATTTGTAATTCATGGAAGACACATAGTTTAAAACGATGTAGTTTATGAATGCACGCAATAGCTAGATTCCTTACAGTGTGGGCCACAATGTTTGTGTACTTAGGTCCTATAACGAAAATAGAGAGCAACGCGAACAATGAGGCATAGAGATTATAATTTCACTATTATTTCCAGTCTACGACACTACCATCTGGCGGGTGGAAGACAACGCAGACACCACGACGTGACAACAATTCCACACCTGGTAAGTACTGATTATATGCTTTATCAAGCTTAGGAATCTGTCTTTGATCATATAACTGCCTATTTAAGCGACGTCCAACAAGACCCGGCCAACTGTGGACAGTGCGGCATTACAGGTATATTTCCACTTTTAGAGTTAAAAATGTGTTTTAGCTGGTAGATGGCTCACAAATGGCTATGTGAAAGTTTATCTGGAAGAGTATTTTATTTAGAAAAACAAATATTAAGAAGATCTTATTTAGCACGCAGCCTCTCGCCTGCGCAAGACCGGCTACTACGAACAGATACGAGGTTAATTCGACAAAGACAGAGTCATACGTTTATTTTCAACGACATTATAAAAACATCTAGTTGGCGCAAACAATTTTGAAAAAAGCATATACACAACAGTCCCTTTTTTGGAAACGAAGCATTGAAATTAGAACTACAGTTGTTTATTTAGGTGACGTCCCGAATTTACCCGATGCACGAGTGGCAGGAACGAATCAACGATTGCCTGACAGAGATCGGTCGCACGGCACGCAGTTCGAACAGCTGGGAAGCAATTCGTCCAGAGAACAGGTTTGAGTATCATTGATCTTTATACGTCGCCTAAAACTTCTCAATCAATGAACCTTTTCGACTTGTGCCATCAGTTGTCTTTTCTTCCGCCGGCGAGTGAATAGGTCAATGCGCAAGAGCATGTGTGAAGTCTAGAGAGTCTTATATTACCGTACAAACTTCCGGCTATGTATAATTTCTCGTGGCTGTTTAATGGACATTGTTCAAATTTATGTCCTGCGCACACGTGATATAATTCGTTCGTCTCCAAAATACCGCACAAAGCCTAATAAATGCCCTTCTTCATTAAAACGTTTTCATATTAACACTTTCCACTTGAAAAAAATGATGAACCAATGTTGACAAACTTCGTAAGAGAAACTTTACTGTGTTAACTCATTCTGGATCAAAAAAAGGTATAGTTTCTTTTCGCTTATCCAAGGACAAATGCACATGTGAGCCCATTCGCTGGGCAAAAACCTTCCATAAGAGTGTGGGTAATCATTTAAAGGCTTAAATCTCTAGCTAGCGTAATACGTGGCTGTTTTCTAAAATGGCCTTCTTCATAACGCTTCAACGAAAGAAAAACAGTTGTGTTTCACGCACGTGTCTTTCTCGCGAGACAGAGCTCTTTCTTTAGACTATTATTAATCATTCTTGATAGCGTAAAATTCAAGGATTTCAACACTGCTCATTTTCTGAAATAACCGTTTCTCTGCAGTACAACAGGGAAAATAACTGTAAATCACTTACGCGAGCACGTGTTTTTTGGCAAACTCACGGGCTGCAGAACGGGAGTGGGAAGGGGAGAAGGGGTGGCTGTCACGAGTTCAGCGCGGCAATCGATCGATATCGCCAATCATACACATGTGAAGTGCGATTTGTTGTTATTCAATTAGGAATTGTTTCTCCGCTTTGGAAGAAACTCTAAAGAAAACGTATAACCCTGATACGGAAAAAATTTTTTCTACACGTCCATATGCTTTTCGTGCTTCCAGCGAAGTAATGATTGAATTGCGCAGCCGATGTAGAACATAATTTTATTTGAATCTACAGCATCATCAAAGGGTGTTTTGGAGAACCGGCCCACGTACCGCTTTAGCCAGAGATTTGAGCTTCTAAATAAATACCAACACTCTTATGAAAAATAGATCAAATAATTATTTGTCCTCGAATAACCCGTAATGAACCGCGCTATCCCTGGAGCGCGATATAAATGTGCGCTGAAATCGGAGTACGTTTTCCGTGAGACTTGGAAGGAGTGAGGCTTGCTGAGGTTTCCTTTTGAGATGGTAGTTTTATTGTTTAGTTCTCATAAAGGAATGAAAGAAAAACTATGAGACAAAAAGGCAGCTTCTAAAGATTGATCTTCAAAAGACCCGTGTAGGACACAACGAGGTCCATTCGGTCCCGAATGCGCTGATTTATTTGAATATAAATGAGATATCATGATTCATCGCCCTATCTTTGGCTGTCTTCTGGAATCGATTTGTGACTTATGTCGTGCATGTTTCGGTATTTGAATCATACAACCGCACAACCCATAGAATCATCATAATTCGTGTGCTTGATCTTGATGATTTTTGGTATTTTCTCGGAAACTAGAAGGCTTTTCAGCTTGATAGTTAGGCAGACTTGTGGAGGAGCATTCTGTCTTCATGATAATATGTCTAACTTATTGAAGTTCCAAGTTGTCAAAACCATTTTGCTCGCAGTATTCAGAACACCAATAAAAGCTCTGATAGCCGGAGTTGTTAACTGTTTCTGAACACAATTTTTGCCTCATTGATGACGCCTTTGTGAACAATGAAACATTCGAAATGTACAATTGAACTGTAGTTACATCAGCAAAAGTTCAACCAATGATTTGGGGAATGTTAAAACGAAGAAATGCACAACTAGATGATGAATTTCAGTGTTCAAATACGGCACAGATATTATTGTCCTTCACTCGCTACTACCTTGTACCTTGTACATTCACTGTCTCTGTGATACCTGTTACGTCAGCAATAACCTGTAGACACGAAATAATCCCACGTAATAGAATTTTCTGTAACCATTTCTAAAGCGTAGATCATCTCGGATGATGTTAGAACGGTATCTCTGTATTAGTGAACCATTAATGTATACATATGGAATTAATTTTGAACTTAGTGCATAAAAAAGCATGTGACGCAACGGTTAGAGGTGATCTGTGTCGCACACGACGTCAATGGTCCGATCTCGCTCTCATTGCTCACCAAGCCATCCATCTCTTCTGGGTCGGCAAATTGGTACCAGACTGGTCTCGGACTTGTCTAGGAGATAAGCAGCACTGGCTCGGTTCAGCGAGAGGCCACTGCGAGTCATTGTAGAGACCAGATATGCATTCAATCACCTCAAGCGAAGTTAAGAATTGGAGACGAATGCATGGCGCATCCCTCAGGGATTGATCAACGCCGAGGGTTTTATCGTTTATCCTTTACGCGTAAGTTTCACTGTGCCTACTATTCATGTATCAAAGTGGGTGCAATTTCTTTCAAATATATTGGTAGCCGTGGTGCGTGTGGTGGTTAGGTGATTTGCGATGCAGATGACTGATTAATGATGATCGATGGTTCGATCCCACGCTCATCGCTCACTAAGCCTTCCGTTCTTCCGAGGTTGGTGAATAGCTATCACACTTGTCAGGGAAGACAGCTGCACTGACATGATTGAACGGTAAGCCACTCCGAGTTATCGTGAAGGCCAGGTATATATTCGATCGCCCCACGAAGCTAAAAATTCAAAAAAAATTAGAATTAAAATTGAGTGCATAGCACATTTCTTCGGAACTGATGACCGTCAGAGGCTTTATCCTTTCTATATTAGTAGCTCAGATAACTCCACAATAACCTTGCTGCAGTGTTCACATTCCCTAGGAGTCTATCACTTAATGCCCCTGCAGTTATCGTTAAAACATATCACATGTCTAACCTACTCAACTTTCTATATAGCAGACTCTCACCTGTCTCAGACGGAGGGTGGAAGAGGATGCTTTGTTCTTTCTTCAGAATACGAGGGATTTTTAATAATATACCCTTTCAAACAAAGCTTTTTTAAACTGCAAATTCCGTTTAGATGACATTTAGATTTCCGAGGTGCCTCTTTCTCATATACAGTTCTAGAGATAGCACGTTGATTACTTTGACTTGCCAACTTAGGTGGTACATAAATAATTAGCTGCCTTTGAGGTAATCGGGTAGTCCACTGCTACGGTTACTTGCATGCTTTGAAGAAGTTAATTCTTTGACAATGGTCAGGCATAGATTTGCGTGCTTTTTCTACTCTTTGTACTTCGAACAACTCTGCTCTTCATCCTCTCTAAATCCTTATGTCACTTCTCTGCAGAAAGAGCAAGCCCGGGCATATTTATGTTTGTAGTTGGTAGTTGCCTGCGTCTCCCTCAGCTCAGCACTGAGTAATCAACTCAATTGTTTCCGGCGACAAAACCTTTCGATTTTCTTGAAAATTTCGCTTTTCCTGTTATGCTCGTTGAGGTTTCAGATCAGTTAATGCTATAAGTACTGGTTCAATACCTCTGAGAGACTTTTGTGATTGATATTGGGAGGAGAGTTAATAGAATTGTGAAGCGCACTTGCTTATCATGACAGACTCAACCAGCCGCTTATGAAAGCCTCGTTGTTGAACTTCTCCAGTTCACTAGAATGTTCAACGTCGTCCTCGTCATAGCTTAATATGGAGGCATGTGTGACAAGAATTAAAATTGCAGTGTAACTCAACCTGTCAAGAACAGTGTGCCTTCACCTAGACGCACCAGCATATCAGCATAAATACGCAGTTGTTTCATATCAGATCTGCGAAAAAGTAATTGCTGTTCAAGACCGTGAATTCTGTCACTATAACTTAGCTGAAACATATCTTTATTAGTCAGATTAAAACCACTACAATCAGCACATTTTTACCAACAAGAAATAAGTTTGTTCACCCTGTACCACAAAAGCGGTGCCGGGACCGATGAACTCTTGGAAAGCATTTTACGCACTCTTGGTTGCTGAATATTATCATCCGTTGGATCGGTAAGACAATCTGATTGCATAAATCGCAACAGCTACGTTCGAATTAGTGGAAAAACCACGCGGTGTTCCATAGGATCAAATATGGGCGTTTTTTGTTGACCTTCAAAAGGTGAGAATCATGACATTGAAAAAAATCGTAATTTGGATTTCAATCCGTTTCATTCCATAATTTGCGATTTATACTTCTTTCGTAACCAGACTGATACTCCTGAAGAACGTTCTCCTTCTTTTATACTATGGTCTTGACTGATAACACATGTAGTGCACAAAAGATAACTGTGGTACTCGAATCAAGATGAAATGCATGGTTTGTGTGGCTATATAGGAATAGTTCTTTCGTTTTCTACATGAGTGGTACCGAGCCAAGTTCTGCCCGCCATCAGCAACTTTTCCACGTTGATGTTGAAAACCCCAAGAATGGAGTTGTGTTCTTGAAAAGTTATGTATTCAATTAGAGCAAATGAAAAGCTCAGTTTCATACAGTTACCGTGTTTTCAACGTTTAAAGTGTTCCAATTACTGCGGAATTATCAGTGGCTGTGAATATTAAAGATTTCCGCTGTGTTTAAAATTGCTTCTTTCATATTAGTCTCGAACTGAATGATGATCTTGCCAATGAATGTTCGTATTTTTTGAGGTAAACGTAAGAATCTTGAAATTGGTGCATTTGAACACATCAGTTTTACAAATTTTTGTTACAAGTTCAGTTATGAGAAATCGATTGATGTGGTTTAGATACATGCTGCGCCCACTAATACCTACCACACTGATTCGCTCGGCGACATTCGTGGATGTGCCCATCCGGGCCTGAAAACCCAGGTCAGCCTGCTTTCGGTGCATTTATCCCGTTCAGACAGAAAATGCAAAAAACTGTCAATCGCATCAAATTCATCAACTAATATCCTACAAATATCCAACTGTGATTAGCACAGCTATGGAGAACTGTATATAGGGTTGCCATCGAGGAGGGTAGACGCAATGGATAGTGATCCTCGCTTTCAGGCAGTAAAGCTGAGCACTCCTTCCCAAGGCTTCCTGCAAGCCCACAGGTTCGCCTTAACTCGGCTATTCCCTAGATCGCAAAGAAAACTTGACCAGAATCTACGACATTCATAAAAGAGGCGGAATTCTCAGGCAGTAGTCGAAACAGCCCGCGAGATGTTCGAAGTAAACGCCAGGAAGCGAAGCGAATGCAAGAAGTGTCGTATTTCATACGCCATATGTGATGACGAGTCGCTAAAAAGTGCTTCAGTCAGGAACAATAAATACAGAAACATATTCGAACTTTTCGTAGTCTTTAATTGCACTCCTGTATAAATTGAAATATTTTCTACCATCTAACAGTTTTCCTTCTCCAGTAGCATTCTCTCGAAAACATGGAATTAAATGACTCAAAAATGATTTTTAAAGTTTAAAGGATGTTATTCTTGGAGCTCAACTGGTTCATATCATAATCATAAACTGATTAAAGTATAACGTTTGAGTGAACGATTTGCAAGCATCTTTTATGAACATTATTACAGTAATCAAACGCGAGAATTTTAGAACAACGGCATGCCGTCGACGCCCACCACTTTCTCCGGTGTGCCGAGAAATCTCCATCGACTCTCAAATAATCCTCTATCTGAATCATTCATCGAAAATAACACAGCGAACTCTGATGAATACGCGAATAGAAATTTCCTATCATGCACTGCCCCGTCACAAAAATACAGAAACCTCAGTCCGACTCATGCATCCGCTCCACTTCATAATGACATTTTACCACAAACTTTACCCCAGGAGTCCGTGAATTCACAACGTTCGTACAGCCCCCGTTCTTATCCAGCACAACGTTCGTCTCCGAACCGCACATTCAATAGTCAAACCTACACAACGAAAATCATTCACCAACACCAACCCATCGATTATACGTCCACAGCTTCTTTGGAATGGAATGCACGTCATATTCCGTTAGTTATTTTTCGTTATTCTAAATGTTGCATGAACGCGTTAATACACCTACGAAATATCTCCCAAGTTTGTTAGTAAGTAGCGTCATATCAGGATGATTAAAAACAAACTTTGATGATTCGAATGGTTTTCTTTGAAATTTTGAGTCAGAATACTACTCATTTAATCCTGTTTTAGGTCATCGTCTCCGATTCTCAACCCAAGAGCTCTTATCCACCAATACGCTACACAAAACTATGTCGAGGTCAAAAAATTTATTCAACATTTGGATATATTTCCAAATTATGAATGGTTTATACGTAACCATTCTCGTCCAGCACGTAATCGTTCATTCACTGTTATCAATGAAGTCTCCATTAGTACGTGTAGTACTCAAAGACTGCTCTATGAAACACACGCTCAGGCGAAATGAAGAGGATGAAAAGTTCTTTGTGAATCCTCCTACTCTTTCCAGTTTTCTGGAGTTTTCGTGAGGCTTCCTTGCTGAGCAGGTGTCTACGTTGCTTTCCATTCACTTCCAACTCACTTATTTCAAAACTTGGGGCAGTTCAATTTGAAAGTTGAAATCGAAGCGCATAAGTGCATCGATACTTACATGCTTATGTGTGAATATTTCTATGAAAACAGTACAATAGAGACACTGAACTGGAGCAGCACAGAGTGTGGCACGATCCCGTGGTATATCCTCGTCTTTGATCCACATTTAGGCCCTATTCACTGTTTCAATGAGCACGTGTGGCGCAGTGGTGAGTTTGTCTGCGCCGCACATCAAGTCGATGATTCGATCTCGCGCCCATGGCTCATCAAGCCATCCATCCTTTCAGAGTAGTACCAGTCTAACCGCAGACTTGTGTGGGAGGATAAAAAGCACTGACTCGATACAGCGGTAGGCCACCGTGTGTCATTGTAAAGGCAAGATATGCATTCAATCACCATAAACAAAGTTAGGAAATGAAGACGAACGCATGACGCATCCCTCAGGAACTGATGAACGCCGAAAACACTATACTTTTAACTTTATATATATATATATATATATGCATATATCGACATCGGCATGATTGGTATCAGACAGGTCTCAGACTTGTCTGGGAGGATAAGCAGCACTGACTTGGTTAAGCGGAAGGCCTCCACGAGTCATTGTAAAGGCCAGATATGCATTCAATCACCTCAAACGAAGTTAGAAATTGAAGTCGAATGCATGGCGCATCCCTCAGGGATTGATCAACGCCGAGAGTTTTATCCTTTATCCTTTTTTTATATCGACATCAATGTGTTTCTATTAATAACAAGTTTTAATAAGAGATGTGAGAGTCATAAATTTCAGCCCGATCCACCACGTGGTTACGAGTATGCCGGTACAGCAGCACGAGAAATGCGCAACCATTCATATGATTTCGCAACATCCATTAGAAACCAGAGTAGGATTTGCTTTTTGTGCATATATCAGTCTTCTATACATTTTTATACTTTTGCCTAAGATCGTGATAATGTTATTTCTATTCGGATGCGAGATGCAGTGGTAGAAATAACAAGACGATACGAGCAAGATCGTAATTCAGCTGTGCAGCGATGCAGTCATACTCTCATCACTCAGTCGCGAAATTGTATGAAACATGTTTGAAAAAGTTGACCCTGATCCATAATGATTGCCAATTACATGCGATGAGGCATTGAAAGCGTCTTTACACAGCTATCTCATGATTTGAAAGGGAATCTTTTCAACATTTAACGCCCGCTCTTTTTAGCGTACCTGCCGTTGGGAAGAATTCTTTAATTTGAGCCATTACCAGCTTTGAGCTTTACAAAAGTACACGATAGTTTTTCGATAACTGAAAGAGCTGAAGGACAGTGAACATAATTACATTGTAAATTTTTCTCTTGCTTTTATACCTACAGATCTCAAATAACTTTTATAATTTATTTTGGTGACAACAACTGAAATAGATAGAATTTCCAGTTATACTATCAGTCAATGAACTTGTTTGAGTGAAGTTTCGGTACGTTATTGAGAACAGAGTCAAGTTTTGCTGTCCGACAGCCTCCTCCTCCCTCTCCCTCAAAACACCTGTTTGGCGTAGACTATGGATAGATGATCCTCCTTGAGTTTATGAAGAGCGTTCTGTGCTCCAGAATGACCCCTACAGGGCTCACTTTGATCACTTATGCTACGCGGACGATTGTACAGAATGCTCACCGTCCCTTTATATGTTGAAGAGCATTCAACGACGTTCATATAGATGACCAATCATCGTCAAACGATTCTGAACTCACACTCAATCTAATGAGCTTCGCGGATGATGGACTGGAGAAAAATGAATTGAAAAAGTGCTAGAATTTGCACATAATACAAAGTCATGCAAAAAATGACTTCACAAATATATTTGTTGTTACATTTTATTTTGCGCAATCCGCTATTATACTTTCTTCTTCGGGCCTAAGTATTCCAACATCTGGTTCACTTTTTCGCATTTATCGTCTCGAAAGTCTTCAGACACTTTACGTTTTGTTTTGACTGCCGTTTGAAAAGTTCACTTTCTTTATAAATGTTGTAGAAAGTGGTCGAGACAAATTTCCTTATAATTTTGAAATAGGCAGGATAAATGATCTCCAAAAAAACTCCATGAAGGTGTCGAAAATAGGGTCGAACCAACAAGGTGCCTCGTGATAACGTCGTGATATCCAATTCATCACTAATCACCTGGGCAGCTCCTCTCCCCAAATCCTATGAATCACTTGTCGTCTCATTTATCGTCGAGTGACTAGATCGGGCACCAGTTGAACTCTACTTTTCTTTGCGGGAAAAATTCACACATAAGGTTTGTAATTGGAAAGAACCAACGAATCCACCAATAAAGTTGAACTGTTCTCGTTTCTCACGAACAGAGCTCACAGAAAAGGTCTGTTTGAGGTATAGAAGAGCTTATAATAAGAAATAGGCCTGCTTATCATGTGGGTGGCCCCCAACGATAGCGACTCCCTTAGAAGTCCATTGCATCATTGTTTTTTTCCAATTCGTTCAGCTCTCTCTTACCTTTCCGATCACAGGTAGGCAAGCTAATCAAACCTCGAATGAAATTTTCGTAAAGTTTTGAACAAATAAGCATTGAGTTTCTAAAGCTTTTAAAAATTTTATTTTCATTTAAAGAGTGATTTTTCTACGAAGCTCGACTGAAACCTTTGTTGGTGGTCACTTTACTAGAGTTCCTGTTGCTCATTTTGTTATCCACCATATTAACCCCTTAATACACATCTAAGATGTAGTCTTTCTAGTCGGAGAATTTTACGTCATTCTCTGTGCTTTATTGCTCCTTATGTTTTTCATGGACTAGGTACTTTTCCGGTTTAGTCGCAGACATATCACACCTGGCCTAGATCTTTGGTCGAATAGTACCAACACGGTAACGTTGAATTCGACTCTGTCACACAATTTTTTCGTTGTCAAACACGGTCTAGAAAACGGACATGCAAAAATTCTGATTTTTCACTTCTCGAACTATTGTCGCCCATGCAATATCCCATGCGCCGCGATTCCTGTCAAAATCTTTCTTGTTCATGGGAGTATAGTTCGCTTAGCATTCATAGGTCAGCCTCTTGAGAACAACTAATTCGTTTGGGTGCCATACCGAATGTTGTCCTTTGGGCAGTGAAAAATGGATGCTGGTTGTAACATCGCGAGTGAAGCAATGGCAGTAAATTGAAGCCAAAATTGATCATGCTCGTTTTTCAATTATGTGTGTGTGACCAACAGGATGTTGAAGCGTATGGATGACTATGGATGACTACTTCATGGCATTGAAGGTATATTCGTTTTTTTCAAGAAATTCTCAACGGCAAATATATTTAAAAATTGAGTTTTGAGCAACTAAAAGCGAAGTTCAAATTTTGAAATCTTCCAAGCAAGCAAGGTCGCAGAAACGAACTGTACATTGAGGAACGATGTGCTAAACCAACACACAGAAACCAGCGATGATTGAGGAATGTCATATCGTCCTATTAGAAGGATTCTGGCTCGCCCAATTGCTTTCATATTCAAATAGCAGCACCAACGATAAAAGCGAAAAGGCATGTTCCATGGCCGAGAGAATCCATTTAGTTTTTGCATCGTGTAGCTGCTCGACAAAAATCTGCAGATTCGACTGCTTTTCCTTCTAATCAAAAAGGTTCACTTCAAATTGAGATGTGATGAGTCAACCTCGAAAGTGATCATTATTCTCAAGCGGTATGAGTCAAATATGATAAAGTGTGATTGCAGTCCATTCGATAAAATTTTTTCGTGTTCATTATCTAATTTATAGGTTAGGCTCAAGCTAAATACAGGAAAGTTGGCAAAATTTGTGTACTCCAGTTTCACTGGTAATTTGTCAAGTTTCACTTCCATCAGAGTATTTAGAGAGTACCGAATCGTAGTTGTGGAGATTCCACTTTGCCATGGACATTACGCAAAGTATCCAGTCGACCATTTCCTTATAGTATTGCTCTTAACATAGTTTACATAACGGGCGAAGATTTCGAATAGTATTCACTAAGCGAATTGTCCACTGCATTTTGCAGTGGCGGAATGTAGAATCTGGCAGTCAAATGTTTATCTTTTAATCTATTCAATTATTTATTCATCCATTTTTAGCATCTTACAGGAAATCATATGTATTGATGATTGCCGCATTCTTGCATTCGATTCGTTTACTCTGAGTTGTAATTCGCGAAGATTTTTATATTGTAAGAGTTCAAGTTCGACTTCTGTTTGAGGACTTTTGATTATCACAATGTTGCTCTTTGTGAAGCCGACTCCAGATCTCCATAACAGACCCTACATCTTTTGTAGATGTGGAAAAATCCCAAACAAGCCTACTACCAATTTCTCCAGTCCGGAGGAATGGTGGCTTGGCTGTCTAGGGGGAATAGCACTGCAGTATGGCGCATCCTAAACGACGTCACTAACACTGAGCTATCTGGATTCCTTCAGCTAGAAAATTAGCGCATTGAATTTTGTACTCTGTAAAATAGAATTGTAGGTTTGCGGATACTGAAATTCCTGTAATAGGTTTCTTCTCAGATGATATCCATTTAACTGAAGAAATGTAGCGCTTCAAATGTTTGCATTAAGTGAAATATCTGTAGAGATGCTTTGTCTTTGTTCAATATCAACTGAAAGCTTTTTTTTACACTGCTTTCTTTCAGGTCTCACGCCAAGTCAACGTGAAGCCAATCTCTACCAAAATAGCACCATTCGATATGAAAGACTTCCATTTGATGTCCATAAAATCTGCGAAGTTAGTTCTGTTTTCAGTTCATGAATTAGAATACTTACTCTAAAATTCTCCAAATGTGGATATTGCTGTCTTTTTTGAAGATGACATCATCAGCTGAATGAAGTCTCATAGAGACCTGATACTTCTAACACCATAGTCTGCTTAATCACTCACGATTCATATCACACAAAATCATAAGCACTTTATCACGGTTCACATTGTTTTTTCACCATTTAACATAGATCGCCTTCAATATTCATTCCCATTACACCAAAGGTCTCCAAATTTCAATACGTCAAGTTCGAGTTGATTTCCTAATTGATCTCAAGGAGGAACGAATAATAAGCATTAGAAAACAAAAAAGATATAATGACAAAATGTGATTGATACTTATTGTAAAAAGGCTGAATGCAGTCAATCCCTGAAAAATTAGTTTACGGAGTAAGTGATAATGCTCGTAAACTTCACCATGCAGTCATCTTTCGGCATGATAAAAAGTTCAAATTGTAAACCAAGTAACTCATTTGTTTACCATAATATTCATCCAATAAAATAGTTACGAACCTAACGCTGACGGCATATGATGGCACTAAACTTGAAAAAAATGAGTCATAAACTCTTTCACTTCATCCAATATGATTTTCGCTAGTACAAAGTGGTGTGTCATTGTCTTCCAAAGTAGAAAAGGGAAAGTCAGCATAACCCTTATTTGTAAAACTAAGTAATCTTTGAGGTTAAGTGACACTTTCTGTTGCTATAGTATGGGTCGTTACAACTTAAAAACCAGTTTAGCAACTTGGAAACGGTGACGACATCTTAATCGCTAAGTGTTGCATAAGTAAAATAGTTCACTTGACCTCTTCATATGGATCTTCATTGCAATATGTTATGTTGATGGTCTAATTTCTTTTTGGTAACATGTGTAACACCTAACTCTTTCCTGTTAATTTGTGTAACAGATCAAATGGTCGATTATGTAATATATCCTGGATGAAAGTGTGAAAAACTAAAATTTTTTGAATCACATAAAATCAGTCATAAGCATGGTCAATTCGTGCTAACTGAAATTAGGAAGAAAGGTTCCAAGAAAGATTTACTACTGCATTTATTAGGTGCATTAAAAGAGAGCAGCATTTATGTGAACGTCTCATTTGGAGAATGCAGGGTTTGTGAAAGAGGAGAGTTTTGCACGAAATGTTCAAAAAAAGATGTGGTGAACCCCAGAAATCGTTTAGCTACGATTTTGATGGTGTTGTCGATATCACTAGCCATTCTTTTCATGGACGCAACGTTTGCTTTCTTAGTGAGTAACTCGGCGTTCCGAAAGAGTTCATGATTTCCTGCGGAGATGAACAACTCAGCTTTATTGCAATCGTAGGATCTCTCAATTTCTATACCTCTTGTTTCTTAGGGTGCCTTCACCAATCAAAGCTTCCTTTCCAAAATGACATAAATTCAAATTTTGCCAATGTCTTCCGTATTAAGCTACTCTTAATTGTCTGCTAATCACCTAATATTTAACACAATGGCGACCAACCGATCACAACATGGCTGGCTGGAGCAGTGAAATCAGAATTGATTTGCTAACCAGTAATTTAACGCTGTGAATTAGTTCTTACGATCGCCGTTCAATTCCTCGGCTTGCAAAATAAGAAGAGTGCCTGAAAAAAAAGGAAAAGTGCCTGAAACGATCTTTATTTATGGCTCCAAAGGGACTAGTTACCGCATTTATGTACACCATGGCTTTTGCACGCTCCCTATGGTTTGAAGAAAACATAGCGCTTGTGAATAACGGGAAAGTCAATCTTCCGCTATATGTCTGAGACTAACCGCAAAGGATTGGTGTCTCATTGCCTTCCTGAGTACCAAATTGCGAATCAGCACCATTAAGGCCGTTGACATTGCAGCAAGCAGTGCAAGCCATTTTTGGAACACGTCACTGGATCGTGATTTTTATGGGCACCGAAATGAGTGCTTATTTAGCAATTAGTAGTCAATAAAGCAAAAGGCAGGTTTTAAAGATTTAAATGTCAACCGGTCAAATTGGCGTGTGTATCGAAATCGATACGCGATCGTGAGAGGTCCATACCGCTGTGGATATTATAGGGGTCACACGGTTTTGAATGATTTAACAATAAAGGGTTCCTACTCAGATACTCACACTTCCATTTGCAAATCCAGCATTATATAGATCAAGTAGGGTCGGGCCGAGTAGCAGCGAGTAGTTGTTTTTTCACTAAGACTAGCGTGTATTCTACCATATTGAGAGGTTCTTTCTTTACTCCGGATAGTAGAGCCCATTGGACAGATGTTATGCGTGGCTTGACAAACGAGAACTTTGGCGATCTCGCTCAAATTGCTCGATGATTACTCATGATTTACAGACGATGCAGAAGTGATGTCTGAGAAACAGCATTGTGGAAGTCGTTTGCATCTAGATGAGATGAGATTTCCTCGGCAAAATAGGGACAACTGGCCTCTTTTATGATTTTTCTCTAATGGGTCGATGTGGTGCAGTGGGACGTATGCATAACTAGCTGTCTATCATTTCGCCAGTTACTATACCCTTGACATCCGCTAATAATTAGTTCATTTGTAACGGAATAGTTCACGGCAACTAAATTTGAATATAGTTGTTTATGAAATTCTCTGACTTACAATCTCTGATTTTTTGAATTCACAAAACAAATATTGGTATTACAAATAGACTACAAATCCATAAAAATGTAGGGAATCTAACAAGTGATGAGTCGTAGAATAATAGATTATTTTGCGTCAAACGCTCTAGCATCATAAGGTCATCGTCATCATGATTGTAATGTCCATATAAGTGTGTACGTGAGGTTTTCTCAAACCTCTTCCGGTTCCAGGCACTGGCGATCGATGTTTGAGTCTTGTGAGCGTTCCTCTGTTAATGTTGTTATACTACAACTCACCTTCGTTTACTCTCTGCCCTTACAAGTTTCCAGTCTTTGCTTGCCAAGCCAGCTTTTTATAGACAAATATAACAATATGTGTTAGTTTCGTGAAGGTTGTCAAGAATACCTATGCTTTCATTACTCTCTAGACTTATTTGAATTGACACGCTCTTATCCGATGGACACAAATTTCCGTGTAATTCCTATTAGCCTTTACTGCTGTTTGTCAAAATTATAGAAAAGCCATACAGCATATCATAACTTTCTGTGTAAAAGTTCAACATGCAACAAGTTTTGCATCTTTTAAGATGACTTTCCCTTCCAACATTATGGCGGTCCTCTTTATTCCTACGTTTCCACAACGAACTCTCAAAGTGGATTCCGTTAGAGACGCAAAGAAGAAAGACTGAATCACATTGAAACCTAATCAAATGATACCTCGCTCTCTGCTTTTATTGTTAGTCAGTTGAGCATATTAATAAAACGGAGTGAATCGATTTCACATAGTTTTTCATGTCCTGTCATCGTATCCCAAACAATGAAAAGCTAATCATAATCTCAAACCTATGTAACAGAATGTTTCCTCATTGCCTTAGCTGTCTCAGTGTGATCTTCACTCTCCTATATTTATGCATTCCTGTTTTGTTAATTTATCGGTCGTTTCTTCAAATCAAGCAATCACCATACGGTTGGGAAATGGTGGACACAAATCTTTGCATCAGTTGCATCCATCTCACTTTTTTCCCACTCAAAACATCGGCCACCGCTTGGACATTATCGTGACCATAGGTGCGGTAATTGTGGCTTTGAAACCACTTCTCACAGATCTTTGATCCCTTTCCAGGCACTTCTTCCACTTTGTTCACTAGTACAAACATAAAAGGATAAAGGATAAAGCTCTCGGCGTTGGCCAATCCCTGAGGGATGCGTCACGCATTCGTCTTCAAATTTGAAATTTGTCTGAGGTGATTGAATGTATATATCTGGCCTCTACATTGACTCGCGGTGGCCTCCCGCTCAACCGAGTCAGTGCTGCTTAATCCTCCCAGGCAAGTCTCAGACCTGTCTGGTACCAATTTGCCGACCCCGAAAGGATGGATGGCTTGATGAGGCACGGGTATGAGATCGAACTATCGACCTCGTGCGCGACGCAGTGCACCTCTAACACTGCGCCATATGCGCTCTCAGTACAACCATCTAGAAATTAATTCGCTTTGACAAGCTGAGCACCGATAATCATGGTTTCTTTTGTGATTTAACTCATGCGTGATCACTAAATCAAAATACCGACAGCCAACCAAAATACTGTTTTTGAGCGCCAGATATCACGATGTGATTGGGTTGAAGTGAATTCCCACATAACTCACTCATAAGCGAAGGGCTGCTATTGACGGATTAGTAGAAACCAGCGCTTATGCATACGACATTTATTGGCGCTTTCAGCAAAAAAAGCTTACTTTGTAAGAATGCGTTCCTTTCCTTAGCGAGTTCTCCACACCCGATTCATCAAATATTTAGTTCGCATTGCATTTCTAAAGCATTTTTACTATGATTTGACCAACACTCCTAGCTTTTTTCTACACTGTCGAGAAAAATGGAATAGGGATACCGAAGATCTTTTTTTGTTTTAGTGAGATAGGCGGTGGATTTAATCTCATTTTTCAACCCTATCATCGTCTCCTACATGATGTATCCGATCTTCTGCAGAACAAATGGCTATTAGGACATTCGCACATCCACAAATCACTTCAAAGTGCATCTCTGACACGCGTACTTTGATGAAAACGCACCACTCATCCTACAGGCAATAAGATTTTGCAAATGGAGCCAGTTTTTCACTTACCATTGCAAACCTTACTGAAATGTCAATACAATTTCTGTCAGAAATTGAACATTGAAAACTAGATTATTGTTTTGAATCACAACTGTTTCTTGCCGTACTTACACTCTAATGCCAGTCATCGAATATTGCCGCAACTTCTCCAGCACCTCCTCCTTGAGGCACCTAAAGCGCAGCAATTCTTAACGTCTTATCGGCACCATTTTTTTCTACATCATTAACCATTTTTCCTCATATTTTTTATCCATAAAATATCTCTCCATCCTTTCATTTTTATACTTTCTCTCTTAACGTATCCAGTCCATCCTATCTTTATCACTAATCGATCAATCAAACGAAATCGATAACCTCTGCATAAAATTGTCTGTCAATCTTTAATCTCGTATTCCTTGTTTAGTTCAGAAATTTTCACTCCCAAAATTTTTCCTATTCTCGTATACTTCTAATTCATAACATTTTTTATGGAATCCCATTATTCTTCCATTGGTCATTCATTATTGCTTTGGTTTATTACTGTTTTTATCTCGCTGAAGGATTTTGTAAGACAGACAAATTTCGAAGCTACAAGGTCCAGACACTTTTTGGTTTCCATAGATGTAATTCACTCATGGTGCTAATTGAATAGTCTCCTCATACAAAACTGTACTTTTGCTTATCCGATCGCTGTGAATTGCGATAGGCAATTTCCATACTTCTTTCATTATTTGAATCCCAATTTTGCAACATATATAGAATCGAAGATCAGACTAAAATTTAAACAAGAAATCATCGCAATAACAGTAATAAAATAAGTACTCATGAAGGCCTTGAGTTTATAACAGAGTCCACATCCATCCAAAGCATATATTGTTTCTGGAACAAAATTCATTGTGCGCCTTCTTTCCAGGTTAGTGGCAAAGATACAGGAAATCACCGGGGACGGCCGCTAAAATCACCCTATCCACTTTATTTGGTGGCTCCACACTTGAAATTTTTAGTGTTCCCATCTTGCTCGGCGTCGTATCTCATCCTCCTCTCTCTCCTCCTCCTCTCTTATGGAACACCAACATTCGAAGGACGTGAAGAGAAAAACCAGCATAAATCATTGCAGCACCATTCTTTTATTTTATATATATATATATATTTATGACGGATGGAGCAGCGCCATCCCGGAGGGATACGACATGCGTTCGCCTTCATTGACGCGTAACGTACACTGTTGAAAATGTTGTTTTGTTTTACGATTTACAAAGTGAGAAAAGGGCTTCAAGAGGCCCTTTAGGCAAAAAAAAAGCTTCGGTAGGCTATAATAACCTAACCCATGGGAACTATATAGTGTCTGTACGGCGCATTAAATGTTAAGTTTCATGGTAGTGACTAATTAAAGCATTTCCATACAACGGTTTGCGCCTGACAGAGCAATGTACGAAGTCAGTGTTTCTATCTTTCTGAATACATCTAGTCAATGCAAGCATAGATGAAGGGGTTGGTATGCTCTGGGCGCAGGTTCGGATCACGACTTCATTTGTAGCGTAAGACCCCTTTTAACCACTCAAGTAACACACTTGACTAACTAACTATGCTTTGATCGTAACTTTATAATAATCTATCACAAGACGGCACTAATTTGTAGTCTACTAAAAGAAGTAGTTGACTATGCTTCTTAACATCTATTTGCATTTTCTATACTGTTGATTACGTTTACATCATCTTTAATATGAACAATTTTTGGTAGTTTTGTCAATTTCATCACTAAAATGCTCACTTTTTATTCAATTTAGATTTTTTCCAGTTCGATAAAATTTGATTCCGTCTCTGAGTCAAATAGAGCATGCTTCTTTTCATGGTTGGTAAGTGATAGCGCTCTCTGTTCATTGTTTCAAGAGAGCCTCACGCAGCGATTTCTCCACATCTGCGTGATGGATACTAAAATGTTTGCTTCTCACCTTATAGATCGCTTCATTAGCCATGATTATTCAATCTTTACATTTGCACTCACTTGATTTTCCCTTCAATGTACGGTTCTAGTGCTTTCATAGCTTTGTTTTTTGGTACACGTCCGCCTCATAACATTCCCTTCTAAGCAGGTCATCATCAAACAATACCTCAGTTCTTTGTAACATCAAAAAAGTTAAAGAGCCATGTCAGCGAAAACAAGTTCACTTGTTATAATAATCACTCTCTGAAGAACTGAACTTTTTTCTACGCTTTTCAAGTCCTTGCTTACTGTCAGCTGCTAGCCTTTATGCTTGATAATTATTTTTGAGCCATACACGAGGTCAATTATGGGGATTTTTATAGTGTAATACATGTGTTTCAACATTGCAGCCTCGTCAGTTGCACGATGCCTTCCGTCTTGAGCCAATGTCTCCTGGGGAAGAACTCATATGAAAGACCACATGATTGACGCAAAAATAATCATTAGGCATATTGTAATTTCAGCGTGATCTTGAAAACATTCGAAACGATTGGTATGATACTTAACAATTTCCAGCCAAGAGCAAGGGAGTGTAAAACACCTTCATGATTTTCGTCACTTGGTGGCGCGTGTAAATATCACGTATGCAGTTCCTCTATGTAAGACGGTTCTCGTCAAAGAGGGATTTGCTTAAGACGAAAGGCACCGTGCAACTGGCGAGGCTGCAAGGCCGAAACATGTGTATTGAACCGTAAAATGCCCATAACAGAGCACATGAATGGCATAAAAATAATCGTCAGGTATATTGAAATTAGCGCGTGGTTTTAGGAAAACACTTGAAACGAATGGTATGATAGCATCTAATCTGTTCAAGCCTGTATTTTTTTTTGCTTTTTCGTTAAACTTTTGAAAATATTCCAATACGTCAAGGCACGCTGATTCCAGTACTGTACTTGGTTTTAAAAAAGGCTTTGTATTTCTTGCGCTGCAGCAACGAGAACAAGATTAGTTTCACCTTCGGCTTGCATTTTTTCCTCTGCTAGGGTTCATGGATAGCTTTTTGACACAGTTTGGCAGTCATTCGATAGCTGAATAAGTCACGATAATCGCACTCTATCTAATGGCGCTATTCGCAACGTTTTCAGCGACTGTCTTGGAAAGGTATAAATTTCGTCATTCACTTCAAAAATGTTCCCTCGCTTTCCAAGAAATTTCAGGTTTTACCTAATTTTAGAAGAGACTCATTTCTATTCTTCTAAAGATACTGAGATTTTACTTCCATATTACATTACCAAATGAAGCCACTACAAATTTTAATCCTTGAGGGACGACGTGTACCAGCTGAGGTACAAGATTGTTTGGAGGCCTTTCTCGTTAGGCAGAAGTCTTCTCTCAGACACTTTGTAGTCATTTAGAAGCTTATATTCTTGCGATTTCAATAGTAAATTTAAATCAAAGAATCTTTTTATTACGTTTATCATCGAAATAACCTTATGTGTCACACTTACTTTACTTTATTGACTCGATTGGGGCTTGTATATGGTTTTTCACCAAACTTTTAATAGTCATTTGATAGCCCAAATCTTGAATCCGCTAGCATAGAACGCTATAAGAGCAAATTATATATGCACGATAAACATATGACCACGTGGAGAAAATTATGGAGTATCAGAGTACCACAAAAAACCTAAGGTTTTACTTTCCAAATGGAGGAGAAACCCCAACCGAATAACGGAAACCAAACGCCTCTTACAAGTTGCGCTGTGCGATCGATCAACTGCTGTCCTTAGGAGGTTAAGCAGCGAACTAAATACTTTGAATTCGAAACCTCATCTTTTTCTCACTCTGACAGTGCTCTGCGGAGATCTTTTGAAAATCCGAACCGGTAAAATTGCTAAGAAATTCCCTATTGATTATTATTGAATTATTATTGAATTTTTCAAAAAAAAAAACTAGTGAAAAGCCAAGCACACACTCCAGCCTTGCGGATAATTAACCCCAAAGGTTAAACGTAAGTTCTTCTTCGCAGTTGCTACAGCGCATTAAGAATTTCTTTCTGGAAACAAGCCCGCTATTAGAATTTCCGATTCTCAAGCCAATGGGCGCCGAAACATTCTTGAAAAAAACTCTGTTTGGAGCAATGCCAAGAAAACACGAGTGCAAAACGCGTTATACACTGCGGAGGCAGAACGTAATTTTCTCTTTGTTGCTACAGCGTACTCAGAAAGCCTATTTTGAAATAATGTCTTCTGTTAGAACAACAATTTTTCCAGTTATCGAATAACAACTAAAAGTCTTTTGAAATCTCTGGTTCACAAGAAACCATGAAAACGCCAGTATTTTTGGTATATTTGGTCCCAAATTGTAATAATAAATGGTATTATCCCCTAGCTCACTGTATTTTTGCACCGAGAAACTTCTTAACGTCTTACTTATACGTTAAGAGGGATAGCAGATTTTGTTAACGATCTTCTTGTGAGCGCCATTCGCATGCGTTACCAAAGCAATGTTTTGAACATTTAGAACTAGACAATTATTTCATATTGTTGGAATTGCTAAAGGTCACCTATCTCCTATTCGATACCGAGACACATTTACCAAAACCGATCACAACACTGAACTAGATCGAGCTACAGAAGAGTTGTTTTTGAATTGATCCTTTTTCACGACTCGAACGTTATTATGAAAATTTGTATAAACATGTGTAGCTGACATTTCAAGGGTATTCATATGTTCAAAGAGAATAAGTAAACCATTGACTTATCAAAAGATAATTGTTAAGTTGTACAGTATGAAACAGATATATGAGCTGAATGTAAGACTTTATGGAAGTTCTACATGCATAGGAAAAGAGAAGAGTAGAAAGTCTTATAAAGGTAGACTAAAAGCAAACAGTATTACGAAGATTGGACGCAGCTTCAAAATTACCGATCTTACGGTCGGTGTGACCTCCCTTGATGTCATAGCAAACTGCGCAAAAATTAGGCTTGTTCTAAGCACACACCCGCAAGAAATTTGGCGTCATTGTCAATGTTTCAATAGTTATACCAGTGGTTGATTGTAAGAACTCAACCACATATAATCCCGTTAACAATCCATCACTTTGGCCCGGCTCCAAAAAGTTCTCATTCATTTCTGTTTTCCACGAGGATTGACAATCTAAGTGGAATGAAAAATATTACACTTTTGTTATGGTGCTTTTTGTTTTTTACTGTTTTTGGAGTGATGACGATCTAGGGCACCCAACACACTGCGCTTTGATGGAATTCACGCTTAGCTTGAGATTCAAACAGAGCTTTAGTGAGGTAACAGTTACATGAGATAACAGCTATTAAGTATCAATAACTGAAGTCGGTGTGAGGAAGAAAGTGTGGTTCCCAGTGCTATTTGTAAGGTTCTGCTTGAATCCACTGAGAGTCCATGACTTGCGATTCTTGCAATGGTTGCGAAGAAATGTTGGTCGTGTAGGGATGCAGCATCGAATCATTATCCATCTGTAAATATGAATCTGAAGATTCTGTACAGGCTTTGAGTCGTTCATGTGCCTGAGATGGTCTAGAGTACGGCAGTCATTGTAAATTCTGTTTTGTAAGTACTAGCTAAATCTACTGTCGTTCAGCAGTCGTATCGTGGGGACGAAGTCGATCGCTTGGTAAACGACATGCAAACGGAAATGCACGTGACTAGGACAACTCGAACGTCGAACACTTTGAGAAACAGTAAGTGAGAGCATCTTTTTAAGCAGTGATTGAGGCTTAAAGCATAGAGCAATCACTGGTATAACAGTGCGGACAAAACTCAGCGCTGACAAGTGCCCTAGCATTGAATTTTTTCAATCACAGGTGGGAATTATTTGTTCCTCCATATGAAGTTTGATGGATCTGTCCGCTTTTAAAGCACTTTAAATGTTTATGAATAAACTGGAGAATGAGTCGGAAGCACTGGTTCATTCGTTTAAATAGTCAATAGCTCGAACTATTCATCCTCATAAATCCCGGTCAGCACAATTTCCAATCACTTCGTTACCTCGCGGCTGTCATCAATGGAAGGGGTTTGTTTCGGGCGTGATGGAAACTTCATTTCATGATTCAGAAGCATAAGCATAAATCATGCATGAATGGACGTATATCTGATGCTGAACATAAAATATATGCAGTAACGAAAGAAACCGAGTGAGAGAGGAGGCGTTAGTGAAACTAAAAAATAATCATTTTTATCACCCATTTCAACACTTAGCCTTAGGTTCTAAGTAATCTCCAATTAATGATTAACGAATTGAGTGATACTATGAGCTGAAATCTATCACCTCTAGCGTAAGTTTGTATCCCCATCGAAATTACCTCACATATTCTAGAGACAACTCCTAATTCTGGAGCTTCTACGAGAATTCTTACTCTATAAGGTGAATTTGAGTTTCGATAGTAATCGCTACAAACTTGCCAATAGATATTTATCAACCAAATTTGCTATTACGAAATAGGATCCAATAAAAATATATATCTACTACTTATTTGTAAATATTTTTGCTACTCTTCGAGAAATCTGTTCATTGAAAGAACGATCTACTAAGAGCTGGTTAACTGTCTCTCACCAAACACACATCACTTGACTGTGTAAATTACAGTATAAATAAAATCTACCGTATAATGAACAGTTGCCATTGTAGTCTAACATTATTTATGAGTTTCGTATTCATACAAGCCAGTAATGTAATAAATTTCGCTTGAGCATTTCCGTAATACGTGTAAAATGCGAATACATAAGCCGAAAAATGAATACATAGTGTGGAAAAAATGCTTTCATACGACATTCGAAAAATATAACAAAGATGAATTTTTCATAGAGATAAATTTGGTTGACAGAATGTTTTTCTCTGCTCGATACGGTGCTTCAAAAGTTTCATTTTTTGTTCATTCAACAATAGCATGACCATAGCTTGTTTCTTCTTCTTTGATGAAATTTATTCCTTATTGATAAGAAAAAAGGTAACTGATTACCATTTACTTGATTCGCTCGAGATCTCGCCATGTTTCTCTCCTATTCCGTCAACGGTTCGCCAAGGTCAAGCATTGAGCACTGTTGCTTCATCGGTACAACGTTAGTGGAGCCCATCTTTATTGTTGATTTACTTCTGTGAGATCATTAATCTGGTTTTGGTTAGTGGCATCGAAAACCACGGAGAACTGTAGGCTTTAAAAGGACGATTAGCGCTGAAAGATAGAAAAAGTCAAATTAGAAGGACAAAACTTTATGTTTCATGAGTATCGCAGCAGGATTTGTAAAACGCTGGTATAAATGTATCTAAGTTGGCTATTGTGCTTCTCTGTAACACTTCACCCTTTTGTAAGCGCTTTACTGGACCAAGCAATTCGGATTATTCCTTATGCAACTCTTTCGATTTCTATAAAAAAAGAAATAAATGGAATTTTAGTATTATGTCTGCTCCGCTGCGTTGTTTAAAAGTCACCATTGTTGATATTCGTTAACACATTTCCACTGTAATATCTATATCTCTTACTAATAGCTGTATAAACGTGCAAAAACGAGGAACGCGATCATAGATAGAATGCCAACGTTGATGAAATCCTGACACCGTTCCTTGAACTCCACTAAGGTAATCAAAGTCCGTCATCCATATTCGCTCGCCGTATTCTGGAGTAATCTTGTTTTTTTGTTGTTGTTAGGAGCTGAATGATTACGATTTAATATTTTTCTCATGTTTTTCGTAAGGAAACGTGGCGCCAATTGGTCGATCAGCTTCCTGTTATGCTTCTGATATCCATTGAAAATCAGATTCAGATGGCTTTTATTCAACGGTTGCCGTTTGAACTTTTCTTATCGTTACATATAATTGTCAACATGTTGACGTAAGCATTAGTATTGATGTCCAACGGTCAACTCAGGCCTGAAAACTAAGATTCTTTCCTTCACATATTTCAAGCCGCTAACATCATACTGTGGATGGCGCGTTTGATTTC
Organism: Parelaphostrongylus tenuis; assembly: GCA_019055375.1. Classification (NCBI taxonomy): domain Eukaryota; kingdom Metazoa; phylum Nematoda; class Chromadorea; order Rhabditida; family Metastrongylidae; genus Parelaphostrongylus; species Parelaphostrongylus tenuis. The sequence continues at coordinate 32,752 of JAHQIW010006737.1, read as the reverse complement.
AAGCATTCGATGAGACAGGAAGAATATATGGAACAGAAAGTAGGCATGGACCAGATGTTGTTTTTCATCTTTACTTCATTCTCGATGCTAGCATGAAGCCACGTGCTGTTTGCTTACTCCTAATGAGCTCTAAAACTATGCGGTTCGTATTAATGGCATTTCGAACAAGATAAATATTACTGGAGTGTTCGTAAGCATTTCAACCACTTGAACACAAGTGGTTATCGAAAAGGAAATCGCTTTCCATGACGTTTGCTCTGAGTTCAATCATAGACTTTTTACACGAATATTGAAAACGACGCCGAATAATCTTAGCGAGATGGTGTTACCAAGCGAAACATCTCATTTCTCTTTATATCAACAACGATTAGGTTATAGAATGACAGAAGAATACGTACAGCGCGGTGATAAAAGGTGCCCTTCAATGCACATGTAGTCGTTGGTTCGATGTCTCGTCCCAGACTCAAGACCCCTATCTCTTTGGAGTCTGCAAATTGATACCAGTTTCATTTGAAACGATAGCAGCACTGATTTAATACATCGGTAGGCCACCGCGAGTTATTATATAAGCCAGATTCAGTCACTTCTCTGACGATGCTTTATGAAGTCGGCTGCATGGCGCATATCTCAGAGATTGATCAACGCCGAAAGCTTTATTCATTATAAAATGACGGAATTCTTGTAAAGCTGCCACACATACGAGAAATCTTTTGTATTGCGATGAATTTAAGACACAGTTGTTTTTTGCTTACTATTTTTATCCGACTTCTATCCTTCTATCCCACTTTTATTCCACTCCAGTTCCAGTGTTGTTCGCCAAGTCCCAAATTGTACGATCAAGATATCAGTCAAGTAAACTTATAGAATATGACCTCTAACAACCACCGACTTACGGCGGCATAAATACGTTTACTTCGTTTACTTACATAAATACATATGATCCGGCGCCTACTGGAAAAGGATTCCGTTTATCGATTCCGCATGTATCTCACGAACAGGTATGCCATTGGTTTGTTCTCAATCCTTCATCCACCACCCGGTGAAATACCACCTATCCTTAGAACTAAAACAAGCCCGCATATGAGAAAAATCCGTGACAGAGCGAGATGCGGCATACATCTTGCATCGAAGATTTTTGGAAATCTTCTCGCTAATTCAAACGTTTCAAAAAGCACAGACTTTTTAACCGTGGGTGTTGACCAACATTAACCAATGCTCCTTCTTGTTTATTCCTAGTGAAATATTCCATTTTCCTTCAAATAAAAGCTCATTACGGTGTTCACGGATAGAGCAGATGTCGTTAACTCCTTGCCATTGAATATTTTCTACACTGGTTGTGATATGTATCAGAATGAGAGTTTTTCTTATCATCTCTATACTGAGCTAGAGAAAAATATGGTTTAATCTGTGGCAATGGCTTTTTGTGCTATAGAATCAAAGTCTTCGACGTAATCTGCCCAATAATGATTGTCCCTCCTGGGTTTGAAAAAAAATTTTGAGCGGTTTACCACTTGTCTATTAGAGATGCCTTCGTATTATCATGAAATAAGGAGATATTGACAGTGAAGCTCATTTCCTCTCTAGTTATTCATGAGCAAAAGTAAAATGTTCCAATCGGATACGCAGACTATTCATCCGTCCCTTTTGCTCTAGTGCTTGAAACAGTACGTTTTAATAAACAAAGAAATTAATTATTTGAAAAGAAAACCTAATTGGATCCTCTAAAGAAGCTCGACTTCTAAGACGTATACGATCACACCAGCAAATAACAAACCTGCAGTAATGCTTCCCATCAGACTAGCGGTTAGTTTCGTCGATCTTCACAATGATTCACCCATAGTGCATAGCTTAATAGGTTGAAAATTACAACTGAGGAGCATTAAAGTGATAAGCAAAGTATCATCGCAGCCAAAAATGTGATCCAAAAACATCATCATTTACTGATTTTATCTTGAAAAATGTTCAATGAGGCTTATCTCCTCTCTCCGTGCCATCTAGCTAAATGCGCTTTTGTTTTATATTTTTCCCGCTACATTGCTTTCCCGACTAGCTCTGTTCGTTTGAGAAAGCCATTGAGCTGTTCATAGTGGAAATTTCATAAAAATGCGATAAAAGATGTTTGTCTTTATTGTGATCGACATCACACCTGTACATCGCAAGTTTACAGCTGGCAGTATTCCTCATTAGATACCATTCTGTAACATATCGACAGGATCAGCTTTGTGGAAAAAACTATTCTAAATTGCGAAATAATGACCAGAAAAAACGCACTAGTTAAGGACCGTTCAAAGAGTGACGGTCAGACACACGTATCCCGAGACTCTATCATACATCCATGATAGGACATGCTGTTTATATTCCTTCTTTTTGTCTTCGAGTTCTCTAAAATAATCTATTGACGACCAAATTTTGATCTATTTTCTACTGAGCGCATTTCCTGATAGTTTTGAATCCTGAATCCTACATCGACAAAGTATCCACACAAGTGTATTTACAGAAGTGATATCTACAGACGAAGGATTTTGTATGTGTTCTCACGTCCTAATTCACTTAATCACTACCAAACACTTTTCCGGCAACTTATCACAGAGATAATTTGAAAAACCGGCTTGCGCTCAACCTCGAAATGAGTTATATTTAGCGCCCAATTTATTTATAATATTTCAATTTTATATTTTTGCTCTTTGTTCTAGTTATAAGTTGTCAGTATTATTTCCGAGCTGCTGCTAGTTGAGCTAATGCGAACCTACGCTCAGGATCTGAATTAGGTGAGATTTTCGAAATGTCAGAAAGCGGGACAGATTCCGATGACAACGACCGCTTAAGAGATTTCGGATTTTTTGTGTCCTGCATGTTTCCTGGCACTATCGCACACTTACTGGATGTTAGAGTTTCTTGATTTTCTACTACGTATCCGAGAAGCCATGTTGATTCGTCGAGATGAATACGTCGTCAACTGATCGTCCGTCAGTTGTTTTCCGCCGCTAGAGGAGGATCGAGTCGAGCGCGGCGCTCCACCACCATCACCACCACCACCGCCACGCCCACCTCTCGTAGACAGACAGAGAGCAACAGCTCAGCTCCACACCCCTCTCACTGTTCAAGCGGCTGCTGCTACAGCTTCATCTACTTCGTCTACTCTCACCAGTTCTATACAAATCCCACGCTAACTGCACTTACGACGTCGAAAAATGCCAGACGACGAAGGTGAATTCCTCGAGGAATTGTTACACACGGAGTTCTTCTCTAGTTGTGCTAAAATCTCGCTTGTTGTGAGGATTACTCAGACATTTAATGGTGTATGATACGATGTCGCAATCCAACAATCATATGGTGCGAAAATAATAGCTGCTATCAGCTTTAAACCCGGATCTCAGCTTACAGCGAACATTATTGATTTGAATGGGAATCAGTACTTTCTCCATATCTAATCCCCTGAGTAAAATTCTTTTTGCTTTTGCCTTGACTGAGTTTTCACTGCTTGCAACCCATGAGACGTATCTTTCTCACTTTTTTTGGGCTACGTCTGTCAAACACGAAGAACACATCCAAGAGAAAACGATCTGCTTTCCAACGTACCTTTGGTGTTGACTGCTACATTGTCAATAGTTTCAGAAACTCAAACTTTGTTTTTAAATCTCTTTAGAATTTGATTCTCATACCTAAATGTGAGGGTTTTTCTCAATATTCATGCACTTTTAAGTCGAAAGAGCAAGCCCTTTTGTGCAAGTATAAAATTCTCAACTCCTCAACTACTGTAGGATTCAATAAATTATCGGTAGTTATCGATAGACGAACCCAAGGTTGCACTTGTGTTATGTGGGGGTGAAAGTGTTCTGAGAAGATTATAGCTTGAGAACCAGAAGATGTAATTGCATTCACATCACACTGAAAGTCTTTTACGAACTGCAGAGGTTAGATCATAGAGGTGGTAGGGAAGTTTAAAGCACTTTCACGTCATGCTACCATTTTTATATTTCATCTGTATCCATCTACATTATCATCTGAATGTTCGACGGAAGCTATGTCGTCGACTCTCCCCTCCATTAAATGCGTTCATTCATTCTTCATTCATTCATTCATTCATAAATTCCTACATATTTCGCTGGCGCAGTTGTAGAGAAGTCATGGATTTAGAATGAATATGTACTTCTAATCTGGTTTAAGTAATGATATGAGAGTATGCACTTCTGATCCTGCTTCATACTGAGCTATGAGATTTTCATTTCCCAGCAAAAAAAAATTGCCTAGAATTGGTAATAGTTCCCCTAAATGACGGTAGAATCTGAATAAACGGCGGCAAAGTGATAGTTGTAACTGTACTTGATCGGAGTCAACGTGGTGGATGACCGGGAGATGCCGTACGATCATTAAGCATCAATCAACTTTCTCACTCAGCAAATCATTCGATGGCGTTTATTTTTCCGTTAGTGCTTATATTCGTTCTGATTTTACCTACTATACCATAGTTTAACCAACTAAAAATCTTTTTATTTCATCGCTTTCAGCGGTGGTATGATGGACTTGAAGTTGGATTCCATGTTCGTTATAAAAACACCTATGGGATGTTTCAGGAGTGATTACACATTATGAACTCGTCACATCTACTTTGTATCTTTCAACTATGAGATGCTTATAAACGTTCGCTCTACATTTTCTCCTCTATCACTAATTTTGGAGTTCTGGAAAATGATATAAGAATGTTTTTTTTTTGAAATCTCCTCAAGTTACGCCTCCAGAGAAAGAGAAAGAGAGAGCTGTGTCTTGACCAGTTATACATATGATGTATGCTCTGTTCCACGCGCTCTTCCATAGTTTGCATTCATACGTAAACGACTAAATTGTCAGGAAGTCCTACTTCTGCTTTTTCTGTAGCTCATATTTTTCCATTATCCTTTCTACAATGTGAAGGGAATCGGACTTGAGTGAGGAGTTAACAATGACTTAATTCCTTGTGAAAATTGAGGCGGTATCAGCAAAGGACTTCCCACATTTGTTTTCCCCATTCTCGGCGCTTCATTTATCTATTCTGCCTTTTCATTCCTTCCGAATCAATGATCTTGTGGTAGTTCTTTTGGATCTAAGGCGTCTTTTTTTTATTTCGGGTTCTTGGTGATATTCCTGTTCTTCATATTGTCTTTTCTGATTCTTAATATTTGTTTCTGAGCAAATCATTGCAATGTTCTCTCAAAGAACTAGTGGTTAGGGTGTCGTTATATGATTCGCGATGTTTATTACATCCAATGTCGATCCATCAAACAGCTGCAAAAATGATAGAAATTTAGACAGCAAAGTATCAGTGAAGGATGGGATGAATCGAAGGAACATTTCTAGATGATGTTTCTTGGATTCTGCAAAAAAGCATTTGTGCTCTCATCTGGTTGAAGAGATTCACTATAAACGTAGCCTTTTGAGTCGCCCATTTAGTGGCGTTAACCAAATTATCCTCAAGCTCACGCAACACCCAGATCTGTGAAATATGTCTATGAATGAATGGATGGAAAAATTGTGTCTTTATCATTACTATTTACGCATTTTTACGCGATTCCGCCCTTATTTTCTTGTGTGATTCTATCCCTACACGGTTAATGGTTTAGTTAGCATCCTAACCAAGTACAGTGTATGACTGCCTTCTACATTATCTACTGCCTATTTATTGCCATTCATAAAGAGCGCGAAATCCTCAAATCCTCTAGCGGCAGTCGAAAAAATGCGCATAATGTTCGGAGCTTTTTACCGATGAATGCGATAAGTACTGGAATCCGTCAAGAGATAAAAGGCGCGTCATGTAAAATAATTAAATGAATGAAAAATTTAAAAATTTATTACTTCTTTTCTGTCATTGTAGAGACTTTATAAAATACCACTATAAGTATGCTGATATATGAACAGAATTCGGAGCCTCAATTGGGTTTCGAACCCTCGTTCATCCTTTTCGTGTTAACCATTCATCAATCGTGACTGTTGCTTTGTCTTTCTCATGGCCATGTTGTAACTCTTTCGATGCTAGGTTAGTGGAAAGGAAACAGAACTTTGCTCATTATGTCCATATAAATTGAGATATTATCAACCAATGGTACATGAGTAACAAATGATACCAGTGCCGCTCAATATTCGTATTACGCTAAATCAACGCTACCTGAACCGATCAAGCTTCCTATCTTTCTATGATCAGGTTGTTGATACTACACTTATTTGGAAAGTCCTATATGGTTCACAAGATCTAAAAACACACTGGCACGTTTATACCAAGAATGCTTGTTTGGATAGGAATAGTCGACTCGACAAGTATTCAACGACATTCATGGACAAGACTACTCTCCAACCAGCAACTGAACCTACCAAAGCCTCGAAGATATTCATGAATGATGGATGCTAGTAAGCGAATCCAAAAGTAGAAGTGGCAGGATCCGCAAAACATATTTCAACACAGGTTATGCACAAAATATTGACCAACTCTTTTTCTTTTGAAATTTCCATCATATTGAGCTACAAGCAAATATAGTTCTGGTCCACAGATCAAACTGCGAAGTGGATTTCAATGTCAACCTCGTTGACATCTGAATTTCTACAAATACCTTCATTCCATACTGAAAGGGAGTTATAAAGAAGTCATTATATACCTTAAGATATTGTCGGAAGATGAGCGCCATACTGATATTTATCTCTGGTCATGGAGCCCTTATACCTACTGTTCTTTTTTGTGTTTCTTTCAAATTCATGAGGATACCACGATGAATAGGGCTATTAGTTTATCTACCTACTTCAGTGACGAATATCACTTTACAGTTATATCTCTCTTAAGAGCGATCTTTATCCAATCCTTCACTGACATACTAATAGTGCAATCGCGAACCGTCCGATTACTTCCGATATCTCGTCCTCTTTGCTACTGTCAATGCAAGCATGAACAGTCAATCCTGTTTTACAAGAATGCTGTGTGAGAATTTTTTTTTCTAAAATCTTCAAAAAAAGAGACAAAAAGAAAAATTTACAAGAATAATCTTCTTTTTATATCTTCACAAAAAAGCTTTTAGATGCTAATCAACAGCGTCCTTGAAGAATCGTTCCTTCTGCTTCGCAACCGATATCTCCTTTGATAGAATGAAGGCCTTTGTATCAGTCAGCCCCGCGTCCTCTCACATAACAACTCTGGGCAAGATATGTTGACTAGGGCCTATTCGTAGATGTGATGGATTACATTACTTTAATATCCGTCCGATGATTTACTTGCCTAGAGTAGATTTGAGTGGTTTTGAAAATCAAATTCATAAGGATGCTAAGAGAGGCAAGCTTACTGAGTTTTTACAAAATCTTTGAACCTTATCCTATTCGAAGTCCGTTCTTGACGGCTTATGAGCGATGCTTCCTTTTATTCAATAGCTGATACTGAATTGCACAATTGTATATTCACGATGTGGCTTCGACGTCGTTGTCACCAATTGGTTAGTACGCAGTCGCAGGAGATGATCTGCTGTCTACAGGCTACATTTGATAAAAAATTCCTTATTATTTTGATTCTCTTCGTTTGAGCGTGTCTTCCATTTCTAGCTATTTTGATTTGAGTCATTAACACCACAAGCCAGCTCCTTCACCATACCTCTTAACACTTCACAAAAGTGGGCAGCGACAGAGAGAGCGCGCGCTCGCTAGATGAAGGGGTCCTTTTCCTGGCAACGCAATAAGATCGCCCTCTATCGCTGAATACGACAGAGAATGACCATGATTAAGCATTCCAGACGCTTTCGCTAATGAGCATTTGGCTCAAAATTTACAGGCCAATTCAGAGTGAATGGCTTCCCTACAATTACCCTATTGGTTTAATGATGTCATTTGACTGGATTCGTCCTTCAGAATAGCGGTAGGAGGCTCAGACAAGGCTTCATCGCTGAAATCCATTCCTTGGAAGCGACATCTGAAGACCTGAAAAAGACTGTGGTAAGGTTACTTCATGAAATCAAAAAATATCATAAGCACGACCAGCAATATACCATTTGGAGTATGTGTTGGGGTCCGCATAACTAGTAAAGACTGACCATCCAAGTATCCAAGTAAGTGAGTAAGTACCGTCTTGATATGATGAGACATTTTCTTAGCTGGGAACATAGAAGCAGTAGCGGTACTAAAGTCCATAACAATTCAACATAATAGTCTCCTAAAAAAAATCGCGTGATAAGATGCTGTTGGAAATCAGTCGCTTCTTTAAGATATCAACACGAATAAATCAGGTCATCTTTTGAAAGACATAGACATCTACTGTTGTGCATCTTTTGTTCTGGAGTGATTACTACTACGTCCCACAGTCTAAACATCCGCAACTACTTCTTGGGTTTGTTGTTAAACGCAATCCTGCGATGAATAAGAGGAAATTTCGGTAAAATCCTATGCCGCTATGTAAATCGGAATCAGTGCATCCTGAAGATAGTTTAAGAACGCGCTTCCAATAAACTGGAGCTGATTTTGAGAACCCCTTTCTGTAGATTTTACGTTGCGAATAATTCGTTGATGCTCATAATTTAAACGTCCACTTAGCTAACAAATCATCGATCATTTTTACCTTCGTTACTGTACGAATTTTGAAGTATAAGCTGACTTATTTTACTAAAATCGACGCAAATGTGGTAAACGAACTTCCCTAACCTACGATCCAATTTGCTTACTTGGATGCTGTGATCGCCCGTGTTTAAAGTAACACGACCTACAAAATGTCGTCCACTCACATTCATGGTTTTTCAACCACCAATGATTAAGCTCATGGGTTCGGCTGAGGTGTAGACGACTTGTCATCTTTGCTCCCCGCTGACGTATTGAATGCCAATAAACTTTTATTGGATTATCGAAGTGGCTAATCTAGGCTGTTGTCAGTAGCCTATGATAGCCTGCTATAAAAGTTTGCGCACGCATGTTTAGTGATGAATCTCACAAGGGCGAAAAACAAAAATTCTTGTCATGGTACTTAACTACTACTTAGATTTATCGCCTTTAAGCTCACATCTGTACCGATAAGGTGCATCAGTGCGTAAAAATAAAGTTTTCTTTAGAATACAAAATTAGCAGCTGTTTTCAAAAGTTAATATCAAATATATTAGAACATTAGACATATTCTGACTTTGTGACGTTTTCATGCAAAAGAGAATCAAAAGAACTATGATCATCTGAGTTGGTATCTAGAATCAGTTTTGCTTTAGATTTATCAGCAATAAATTTTTTATACAGTTCGTTTTCATCTTCATACAGAAAATTGCTTTTCGAACGATTCTGCTTCAGAGATTTAAGCCTTGCTGTAGTGCAGCAAAATATCCTCAAAACCAAACTAGACCTAATGGAACTGAACTGAGCAGTGGAATTTGATTTGTAAAAGTTTCGAATTGTAAAGGAATCACTCAAAAACAATGAAGACTCGGAAAGAGCTTTTTCTGAAATTATTTTTCAAATGATTTTGGAAAGCCCAAATTTCAACGAGATTGTAACATATAATAAGTAGCGATTTCCTTCCAACGACAGAAAATCTGTGCAGCAGCTAAATTCAGAATGTACTTTAAGACGACAATATCTAACTTTGGTGATAAATATAGAAACACCTTTTTCCCCCTTTTTTGTAACGAGTTGGTGTGAAAGCCATGAATCTTCCGCGTATAGCGAGAGTCGGCGGCATGAACTTGTTCTTCTGCCAGACAAGACATGCCCCTATCTTTTCTCAACTACCTCTGCACCAGATAGAACACATTTGTATTTCATATATAACTTGTTCTTCGCAATTGCACATTGGGGTTATGACCATCACCTTCTCCAAAGAATAAAGCAAAAAGCGGCTGCTGTTGGTGTTGTCATTTCCTAAGAGATGCTCCATTCATTCGACTTTTCAAGAAATGTAAAGGTAACTGAGTGCACGTATGATCTGTACAACGACTTTTGGTGTCCTAACGATGTATCAGTCTGTTATTGTCCGCTCCGGCAAGTCTGCTATCATTTAGCTGACTCAGAAAGGGTGAGGAACTTGATTTGCGCGAAGTACGAAGTCGAACTTACAAAGCTTTTTGTATTACAAACCATCTATATTCGCTGCCCTATACGCGCGTTTCATTTATTTTCCGTAATACAAATAACATTCATTTCTTTCGCTCCTGACCATAATCCATGAAAATGACCCTTTTATGTCCCGATTGTCAAACAAATTGTCTATGTTTCTCCTCGAGAAAGTCGGTTGAATTGTTCTACTACTCAGTCGCACCATTCTTCGATCAAGAGAGTAAATCTAATTTTCGGTTATCCTTTCATTCCTCGAAATTTGAGATTGAATTTCTTTTGTATCTAGTGGGGTTTTGAATGCGATAAATTAATATAAGACTTGTGCACTCATTTTCACTCAATAGCTTGGCTAAATTGCGAGCATCTTGCTTCTAGCAGATACTATTTATATTCTAAGCGTTTCTAAATGATGGTGGATGGTGAAATCCCATTGTTTGTCATAATTTGACGCGTGAGAGAACCTTCTGGTCTCGAAAAAAAAAACGATGTCTCACGTCATTTTCGAATGCTTCGTGCGAATAATTTATGTGAAAGTCTTATCGCAGTACACTTTTCATAGTAGCTATGAAGAACAGTATTAGTATGCTTCAAAAATTCAAACTTAGGGAAATCGAAAATTTGAATAGGCAAACGATTTCCTAAAAAATGTCCAAGTAATAGAAAAAGCTAGAATAATTGTTTTTCTTAGCAAAGCATATCAGTGATATTGAGCTCTAGATAGTATAAGTAATAAGCTAAGTATTTCTCCAAATTTCATTACGATCAAAGACTTTGCTGGTTTTTGAACGATTACATCAAAAACACATTCGTTACGACGTACTCTCTGAAGAAGTCAATTCAAAGGGGTTACCGAGGCCGGTGTCTCTTTTGAAGTCATTTCTGGTGTTTATCTTGATTTATAGTAAATTTAATGCGGCCTCTGAGAAAGGGAGAAAGGCTCTACTTTAAAGCTGAAATTGTATGATAAATTCCTTCTGGAACTAGTTTATCAATTGGTAATTTTACTACTCGAGTGTTACTTTATTTTGAAGAAATCTTCGTGTATAAAAAAATCGCGAAGTAGTCTCATTAACTGCCAAACACTTTTGAATCTTAGCAACAATGTGCTTATAAAACGATCATCATGTAAATGGTAGCCTACACACCATTCAACCCGTACCTTCAGAACTCTATTGTCTCTCTAAAATTTCTTTCATAACACCCGCGTGTTCTGTACTACTTTTGTCATCTGGTTGTCGAAATTTTACCGTCTGTTGTCGAAAAGCCAGTAGATTTGTGGCGACATGAAATCAGCTGTTATTTTATGACACCGTGGAAGACATGCAAAATTGGCCGTCGAGGATGTGTTAGTATGTTTTTTGGGCGTAATTCAACACATCCCCGTGCATAGTTCAATATATCCCTTCTTTCAGCTTTAGTAAACATCCTCAGAAATCGAGAAAGGTTGTATCTCGCTTATCCGCCAGCTTGCAGATAAGCTTTTGATAACACAAAATGAAGGTGTATGTCATTTATAACACATTGTCGAGGTAATAGCACGTGTTTGTGGAATGATGTCGCGAAAAAAAAGTAAGTTTTGTTGCATAGCCTTGTTGACATTCTTGAATGATTTGAGTTCATGACTTTTCGAATTCAGTCGTGAAACTCCGAATTGAGTGTTCATTCGACTTTATGCACATAGTATTCACTGCAATATTTCATGAAAGAGTTTACTTTTTCTCATTAACATTTGGAAGATGTCTGAACTCCTTCTATATCTAATCCAAAAGACACATTATATTTTTTGATTAAAAGAGTAAATAGATGAAGGAGGTTTTAAATTGGGCACTAAATGTGGTTAGCTTGACGGGCAGTAAGGAATAAAAAAGAAGTAACAAGATCGAAGGATGTGTTCGAAGTGTGAAATGTTGGCGCATCAAGTTTTCAATTGTCATTACAAAGAATCGAATTTATCCTAAAGAGGAGATAGTGAGTAATAATCAAGAAGATTTTATACTTTGCTAACGAGAAACTTTTTCAGACATTTGCGTTGCTTGTCAGTCTGAAATCACCTTCGACAACCCAGGATGCACAGCACTGAATCAGGTGGTGAAGCTATGAACGTTTTACTCCAAAAAAGAGACTAAAAACTATTTTGAAATGTAATCTGATTGCATATTTTGAGCGTTTCATGAAGTCTGTCATGGCACTTATGCTATGCAATACACGTGTTTCGGCATTACACCATCGTCAATTGCACGGTTCCTTTCGGTTCAGTCAATTCCGCGGGGAGATATTCCCTCTAAGGGAGGCTCAAAATATGCTACCAGATTATATTGCTTTGAGTGAGGTTTCAAAAACAGTCTAGAAAAAGGTTTCTAGAATTTCGTTCACAATATAAAAGCTTGCCAAATTCCCAGGCTGTTGTTTTTAGTTTCGAAAGCTTTTTTGACGCAGCATGAAAAGATACGGCGAAACTCCAGCGACATAATCAGGAACTTCATCGCTTTATTGAGGCTCTCCTAGTGAAGCTTAGATTGCGCCGCGCTTCAAACATGAGCGATTAGGTTTTTTTTGAAGTATTCAGTCATGTCGTTCAAGACGATATGCAAAAAAGTGGTAACTACGAGCACTTTTCAATCCTTATCGCCTCCAAACACTTTTTATGGATGATATTTACTAAATCGAATATATAGCATAAATCTATCACTCCGCTCTAGTCATTAATCTTATTACAGCCTAATCTACATTCTGACACGGTGGTTCCATTATTTATGGTGAAAGATGGTAAATTCTTAACTGGATTGCATTAACTCATCAAACATATTCAGTATGCTCTCATAAATTGAAATAATTGAGCTTGGAGTTGACTTTTTCCACCAATGACATTTGTAATTAAAGGTAAATTACGAATCGTCTTGACACTCTCAAAAAATATATTTAGTTAACAGCATTATCAGAGGTTTTCTCTGGGCGATTCAAAGTACTCTAATCCAAGAATGAATACTTTTTTGAACTTTCTTCGCCTCAAGTATTTGCCGACAAAGTCATCTGTCATTCCGGCGCCACCGCTTCACCATTGTCTTCTCTTTTCATAGCCACCTCTTCTCTACTATGCATCGTCGATAGAAACTCGATCAATTTTGCATCTCAAAAGTTTGTAGTACTCGGTGAGAACCAACACGTGATAACAGGAGATAAGGGTGAATCACTGTGTTTGTTCTGAACATTGAATTCACTTTTACCTCTTGCTATCGCGCTTCCAGTCCTTATCGGGTACTACGAACTTTAATGGAGCAGAGATGACGAAAGCGCGCCAGCAAAAAGTCTATCCGTCCTTGTCGCGTGTCGTGGCTTCCCAAGTGGCTCCGCTGGTTCGTTGGAGATGAAAGGGGCATAGTTCTTGTGTGAAGTTCTTTTGTTTTTCCTGCATCCAATGAGAGAGGATCAATGAGTACATCGCAGGATATTTCCATAGAGCCGGATGTGCTCACTGACAACCTATCATGCTATCTTGGCATAAGCGTGAATGCTTATATACCCAACCTACAGATTTGGTCGAAGAAGATGCTTCAAGCACACACACGCAATTCAAGGCCATTCTATGGTAAATGAACTGCATTGCAGGGGAAGTAATGCATGGTAGCTTCGGCTAGGGCTTTGTATTGTATTGCGAAATTGGGATTCGTCCTACGTAGCCTCTTGTCTATGCGGTTTTCAGAACTTATCATGCAAAAGATCTATGTAAATAAAAAATGAAGCTTGGGCAGGAGTTTAGATAAGCTGTCAATCTAATTTCTGCTTATCACTTTAGAGGCTCGAAGATTTTATACTGTGATTAGGTTTGAGACAGTAAATGTTAGGCCTATGAGAAGCAATACATAAAAGTCGTTTTTAGAATGATATTCAGTAGAATGTCCGTTTCTAGTCAAAATCTGTATCGACACTCATAGTCACTGTGGTGAATTGACACTGCTTTAACGATTTCAGTGTATGTGAAGACAGAAAGTGGGAATAGGTGTGAAGTCCTACTAAACTCTGAGAGCTGTGAATTTCGTGTCTAATCTCCAACTTATAAATAGAATTCTATATTATACGCATAATTTGAGAAATTTAGCGGCATAAACCATCAGTTAAAGAAGGGTATCTCTCGAGAAAAAGTATCTACGCGTCCCTATTTCTTCCACAAAGAATTAAAGAAATCGTCTGGTTCCAATTTTAGAATTGCTTTTATCGTCAATGCAAGATTAATGCATCTGAGATGTGTTTGTTAAAGATACTTTTTATTGCGCACTAAAAGTGTTCCTACAGCGGCAATTGCTGGGCCGGCTTCGCTCTTATCTACAAAGTCCATGCTCTTTGCTTACAATTTATACACGAAGTTTGCCGTCAAAAAAGAAAAAAAAAGAACACATGTATGCCATAATTTGTTTTAAACAGCGAGCGAAAACGTCCACAGAGAGTAATCCGCTCATTTGAACTCCTTATAAACGTTTTTACATCTATGTGTGTTAAGAATGCTAGAAATAATTAACTAGCTGGTTGACATGAAATCACTACGAGATCATGTCTATAAACGACTGGGCATAGTCTATTCAATGGGAAATTATTCAGTTGTACTTGGTATATTTTATACATTGCTAGTCGCTACTAAAATCTAAGTCTCAAAACAAGAACACTTTGAAGGCAATAGTACTACATCAAAACGCTACTGCAGCTTATAAACGTTCCTTCCCCGAATTTCGATTTCCCTTTACACATCCTAATCTTATGATGACGTTGATGACAACAGATTTCGAGAAGACGTCTTTGATTCGATTTGATTTGATTCGACTGTGAATGTCAAATATGTTTTCAATCACCTTAAACGAAGCCAAAAATGGAGTATGAATATATGGCTCATCCGTCAGGCAATGAATTTTCTTATGCCAATTGACAACTATGCAGACGTCTTCTTACAAGCAGTCAATGCATATGATATCAGACTATGACAATCACTTTAGTAACTGTATAAACTAGTGATAAGCGCGTATATCCAAAAACGGAAAAGATCTCAAATAAATAAATTGAGTGTTTGATTATTTCAGCATAGTCGAGGTGTTATACGGTCAAAACTTGTTTGTGTAAAATATTGCGAAAGCAAATGTAAATAAGTTTGGTCTCTTCGCGATAGACATGCGATTGAGAACTCGCTAAAAAGCTATTCCCGAGGGTCACAGTTGGATATAAATGGATGATGAGCTATTCAAAACCATTTGCACTATTCCATATTATAGTAATCTTTTTAGTATTACGGTACTCATGAAGACCTTAAGCCTTGATAAATTGGACGATGGAATAAAATATGTAAATTTCCTGATGACTTCGACCAAAAGAACATCGTTTTCATATATATATATATATATATATATATATATGTATATGTATATATATACATATATATATATTCATTTCAGATATTCCATGTGGCTTGCTTCAAATGTAAGACATGCGGATGCAAACTGGCTGGCACTTCGTTCTATAATATCGACAATGCACCAACATGCGATGCTTGTTATCAGGTATTTCCTTTTCAATTTTTATTCCTCTCCAAAATTTGGGGTATATTGTTATAAATCCTCTTTCACGGTCTGGCTGGTGGTTCAAAACAACGGCGTTATCTTACTAGATGATCAGAGAGTTCTAAACTCATTGAGTATTAAAATATGCAACACAACTGCTATGATACGGTCGAATTTCAGCCTTCGTAGTAGGCAAATACCATTTTATTAATCTTGAACTTTTTTGGACTGGTCATTGGCTCTGCTAGATAATAAATACAAAACCACATTGTTTCTGAAGGGGTATGTCTTCACATGTTGCTAAGGAACTGCAAGAAACCAAACAAAGTAATCTGAACTGCAAGTAGTGCCTGTTTAATTGGACTGAGTATAGGCTGACATGACGTTCGGCACTCTGTCATTGTTCGTGGATTTCAAGTAGTGTTGCTGAAAGCTTTTCTTGGGGTCACATTCTAAGTTGAAGTGTAAGTGCTACAAGCTAGGCTAAAAATGAAGAACTTTAGGAGATAATAAATATCAAGCTACTTGTGCTTTTTATCATTGTCCGAGGTTCGTCATATTTTGGAGCAACGTTTAAACAAGAAAGTCATATCCATATATTATTTGGCAGACGGGATTACTTGTCTCAGTCCTCCGGGGAGCGCCTAATCACGACACGCATTGCGGTTAAACTGCACTTATTCGTCGAGCAACAAAATATGGCTATTTCGGAATACGTCGCGTTGACAATTTTACCAAATATTCCTCAAGAGTTCATCCACAGAAGCATCTAAACAGCAACAAAGCAGGAATTTTAATAATCTTAAAATAACTCCAGATAAACATCAATATGTGGACTTCTAGCGAGAGTTTGCTATTACTAAATAAGTACTTGTTCTGTTGTTTAAATGAATTAAAAGGACTTCAGGAGCTGAGTGCTTAAGACCGTCTACAATCTTACGAATAACCTAAAGAAGATTATATTTTTAGCGATTACTCATATAGATACGATATCAGCTGTTTGTTATACAGTGTCTCTCGATATTCCAGAATGTGCGGCAATCAAGGACTTAGTCATTCCATCCATATGTTATACTCGTTTTGCTAACACAAAGAAGAATGCTTCAAAAGGGAACATTTTAATAAGCTCATCAAAATGGCCGATCACATGGACTAACAAAGTTTAGCGGTTTTTTGAAGAATTCTGAATTTTCAGTGAGCCAGTTTTTGCCTTCGGAAGCGTTTTCCTCTTTCTCGACCATATTTCCTCATATGATTGTGACATCATTATCGAAAAAAAGCCATGTAGGAAGCCGAGCTTTCAAAGTCAAGTTGAGCGCTCAAATACACTTCAACTTCCCTTTTATTCTTCCCACAACTGCTCTCCATCTACAAAAAAAGATGGTCGATTTTTGTCTAATCTTCAGAACAAATGTCGTAGATCAATGTGACTTTACATAAACACAGTGATGTCATCTCAGAGTTGAGGATCCGCGGACAGCAAGTATCGACGAAGAACTGATGCAGTAGTTATGTTTGAATAAACACTCACACACGCATATACAATGTGTATGCGATTGTTCAAAAGTATAAGAAAAACGTCGAAATGTTTGAGGAAAAAGAAGAGAGAAGAATCTCCCAAGAAAACGAAGAGTTGCTAAATGCTTGAAAATTTCGACGAACTTTTTTTCTTTCGTTTTCTTTTTGTTTACATTCCAAATAATCTTTTGTTTTGAGCCACTCGCTAAAAAACAAGCTACGAGATTGTGTCACTTTAAACTGAAAATTCGTCTGTTATCTCTTCAGTGTCTTAAAGGCCGTTCTATCAGGGTTAGATCTGTCTACAGGCCTCATTGGAATAGATATTCTCTAAAGATGGCGCGTGGTGGTACAAAGTTCAACCAATCAATGTTATTCGTTGCCTCTAAAACTCGCTATCAGTAACACTGCTTTTGGTTCGCGATGTTAGATGTTCCATATATACCTAAGAGAATTGAATGGTGAGCAAAAACACGACCTCAGGAGAGAGTCGAACCCGCGTTTCATCCAAACCGGGGACGCGTAGTACCAGCACACTGCAGAGGTACACTAGAGCCTTTCTTCGCGCCACTCACTATTTTTGCTCACCGCTGAATTCTCTTAGATATATATGAAATCAATAGTATTCAGAAAAAATTCGGTCTGCTAGATCACGCGGATTGGTTTATAAATTGATAACAAGAGTGACTGTTCCTCTAAAAGCATACAAGTCATAGGATAGCAAGTCACCTCTATTCAACAAAAGCTTCCAATTTTTTGTAATATAGTCCAAATATAATCTCTGCCACTATAGCTGAAAGCTTTAGTGCAACACAGCAGATTGAGAAAATGTTGGAGATCGTACAATATGTGGGTAAGCCATACAAGTATGCACTACTCCAGTCTCTGTACCATCTTACAAACTCCAATCTGGAATCGCTATAGTAGGAAAGAAGATAGTTTAGAAAAAAAATTTCCTTCAATAAGGATGTAAGGATATGGATAAGTATAAGGATGGCGAACATTTATGAATTTCTATATAATCGACCACTAACAGCACCTACACTCTTTAGTCTACTTAAGCAAGCATACGTTTCAATGACAGTAGAGGTTAGAAACTTGGGAAAATTCTCACCAAAAGTGCGAAAAAACAACCGTCCTACTATCTGGATCTCGTTCTATAGCAAAAAATATTTTATTTATCGGTATCTCTGTAAATCGAATCACATCGTACTTTAAGTGTTAGGCCAAATATGGGCTATGAATTTCACCACTTTATCACTGGCAATCGGCTTCATTGGCATCTGATTAAGCTCAAATAAATTGGAAGTAAGTTTTGTATTAATTACTTCTTTTTTTTTTAGAATTCATTGGAAAAATGTAGCAAATGCGCTAAGCCGATCACGGACCGATTGCTACGTGCATGTGGTGGTGCGTTCCATGTGGAGTGCTTTATTTGTACGAGCTGTCGTGGAACCCTTGACGGCATACCGTTCACCACTGACGCCAACAAAGACGTGTTTTGCGTCCCATGTTATCAAGAGTAAGTTTGTTGAATTTATAGAACATTCAGTTTGAAGATTAGCCGGACCTACGCTTGTGAAAATTATGTCAATAAAACACTAGAACTGCATAAGAGCAAAGCTTTGAGTGTTAGGTATCGTTGCCTCAAACCCGCGAATACCTTTCACGAAAAAGGGATATCGCGGGTGCGAAGCCTTCTAAGATTCGATGTTTTGCTCGTGTCTCATCGCTCGTGTAACTACATTTCATACCGCACCCTACCGCTAAAGCAACAAGAAGCAACAAATGAAACTAGAAACTGTGTCAATGATACCTTTCTTAAACTTTTTGAGACCATGCTCAAAACCATATAATCTGGTAATATATTTTGAGCCTTTCATTAGGTCTGTTATGCCACTTATACATCGCAAGACACGTGTTTCAGCACTACAGCCTTGTCAGTTTCATGATACGAAGGGCTGAAAAAATGTTGTCACATTATATTGCTTGAGCAAGGTTTCAAAAACACTTGAGAAGGAAGGTATGACAGTATACGTTTTACCAGCCACGAGCAATCGACTATGCAACACTGTCTGTTAGGTGGTTTTATTGCTTAGCGGCAAGTGCAAATATTTCGGCGTCGAATCCTCTATACGTAGGTGTACATCCCCGAGGAAACTGACTGAACCGATATCGATATCATACGGTTTTGCTGTGGTTCAGCGTTTGATAACACCATCCATGTGAAACCTGATCTAGAGCGTTTATGGTTCGTTTACTTTCTGATGCGCAAAGGGCTTCTATTTTCTGCCGATATGTTAAATAAATCAAAAATAATGCTAAGGTCATGAAAAAGTGCTCGAGCGTGGTGGATTGAATTTCTAAAAACTCCACACCAGTCGATCGCTTCTGTTCCATAACGGACTCTGTGAACCTCAAGATTTCTACTGGATGAGGAATAGACCAGATTATATCCTATCTTTTAAATCCAAGTTGTAGTTGTAGTTTTCCATGCCACGATGACTGTATGCGAGCACGTCTATGCCTAAACTATAATTATCGGAACTTAGAGAAAAAAATGTCATTCAATTCTTATTCTTACATTTTCGGACTAAAAAAGGGTTTTAAAGCATCAAAATGAACATCATCGACCAACAAATACATCAATTCTATGGAAAACTTTGATCAACTGCTTCGCAAGTATATTTCCTTCGATAGTTATCTCTCTCTCACTCTACCTTATAGAAAGCTCTACCCAAGAAGTTAACATCAGCTAAATAACTGTACATTGCCTGACTATATTGAATTGTGCGACTATTTAATGATGAATAAAAATTTTTTGTCTTCATAGAAACTCTCACGGAGCTTTTGTTTTCTGGATGAAATTTCTATGAGCACTGTTCTCACAGTTCAGTACAAAAAATGCGCTTTAGGTAGCAGAATATAGATTCAAAGAGAAGTTTGAAGAAAAAGGGGCAAATGTTCTTTGCTCATTTCAGTTAGTTGCTTTATGAGCAGAACGTCAATAACCTATACGGAATTGTTCAAGAAAGTCAACATACGGGGAGCATTGTGGTAGACAGTTATTATAACTGAATCAAATAGATTTCTCCTGGAATTCACGCTATTGTTTATGGAATTTTTATTTTCGAATAGGTTATTTTTTCTATTCCAGAATTCAGAAAAATTTTATTACAATGCGGAGTTTATGTGGGAGGAACAAAAGGACTAAATTTCAACATATACTGATTCTCAAGCATTGAGGCAACAAAATCCCCACTGTGGATCATCGATGTGTTCAACAACTTCGTCTGAATGCCGTTTCATTTCAGTAAATTTGCCCCACGATGTGCTGTCTGTCACAAAGGTATTGTACCAGTTGAAGGCGAAAAGGAGTCGGTGAGGGTAGTGGCGATGGACAAGTCGTTCCACCCCAGCTGCTATCGATGTGAAGACTGTGGTCTGCAACTGAGCAGTAAGGTACCCATTGCGAAATCTTTGTTATCAATTCAAGTCCATTAGAGCTCTCGATCCTGCGAATGAAATATGACCTCACTCTACAAGTAAACGAATCTCTGTGGAATTTTTAGATTTTGTGGAAAAAAAACGATACTTTAGGGAATCAAGTAATTTGAATGACATCGTTTTCTTTTTTCTTTTTAGTTCAAAATACGCATTAATGCTTTCTCCCAAGAGATCGATGGGAAAGACTAGGCAATCATTCTACATCAAAGTGAACTTTTTATAAGCAATTCCTTCGTAATTCATATAGATGCATAGGTGGCTCATGTCCACAGGTAGCGCAGGCTCCTGCATAATTCCCATTCTAATCTCTCTAGCTCATTCGTTGTCCAAGGTGGTGATCTGCTTTCAGCACGGTAACGTTCGCAAGGCCTATCCAATACTTTCAAAATCGTTTCCATCTGCGGATGACGATGCTTTAACCTAATCCACGAACACACTGCACTCGTTTGGTTGATTATCCATTCTCGGAATTTACTGCACTGTTCTTTTCGACCTAACCCATCTGGATTTCACCGATGCATAATCGCTTGGATCCCGAAGATCAGATAGCTTTGCTGATCTGAGTTGCGCAATCCGCCTTTAACGTTGTGTGTGTGTGTGTTTGTGTGTGTGTGTGTGTGTGTGTGTGTGTGTGTGTGTGTGTAGTGTGTGTGTGTGTGTGTGTGTGTGTGTGTGTGTGTGTGTGTGTAGCGTGTGTGTGTATGTTTGTATGTGTAGCGTGTGTGTGTATGTTTGTATGTGTGTCGGTCAGATTTTCAAAGACACCGTTCGAGAACTTTGAAGGGGCGGGGGTGCGCAGATTTCATGACGGCGTTGAAGTATGAGCTCACGTCTCTACTGCATAACATAGCGTTGAGGAGCGTTGAATGATGAGCACGGATTTCGGGGTCCGCTATTTGGTCGGTGGCTTCTTTTGAAGGACGAAATGTAATCCCATGCTGCTTTCCTTCCCCTGTTCAATTTTTCGTTCACGTTGTTCTCCATGCTCATGACCCTTAAGGTACATTATACGATGGTTTCTGTAATCAAAACCATCCAAGTCGATTTGCTCATCTTCGCACTATAGAATTATTCATCATTTTGGCCTTCTATTTATGCCAGTCCAATCTTTTTCCGTTTCACTGGGTTTTTGAAGCATTGTCTCTGTTTCACTAATACTACTCGAAGGCATGGCGATGTCATCCGTGAATTAAAAATCTGATAGGAAATTTTCATGGATACGTATGTTCTTGTCGATCTGACAGAGTGAGTTCATTATCCATTGCAGTGTGGCGGTAAACAGCTTTGACAATAATGTGTCGCCTAGTCTAACCACTTTACCTACGGATCTGGTAATAAGTCGATGGCGTTCATTCCTCCATTTTTTGTCTTACAGCGAAATTGAATCTTCTCGTGGAGATTGTGCTCGGGTTTAGTACAGATTTCAGGTATCACTGAAGTATGAAAAAAAGCGTCGTTTTTTGTTGGCGAGACTATTGTCAATCTCTGCATAATCTTACCTTCAGAAAAATTAAATATCCGTCAGCAATTCTCTCCCTTTTTGAGAAATAAATTTCCATGGAAGAGTGTGCTGCGGGCAGTAGTCATACAAGACAATTTTCACTCTCGTTTCTTTCTCTCATTCCGAGTTGTCCCACCTTTTATCCATTTTCGCTGGCCGTCCTAGCTTGACACTGAAGCCTTGAACAGCAAATCTGTAGAAGAAACGTGGCTGCGGATGACCTTATCAAACTTGATGTAGAACGTGTTTGCTTTGCTATATCACCTAAACAAGTTGGTGAATAGCAGTTGATTATGCTGACTTTCTTTTCACGTTGAAATAGAAGGCGACAAATGCCCTAGAGTAATGATAGGATCTCATATGAAGTGGCTTGAGAGCGATAGATGGATGTGCGATAGGATCGGAGTAAAAAGCAGTATCATGGTGTGCAGTGCTGTGTTCGTTTGTCCACTTCCAACGATGTCTTGTGCAACTCAAGATTTGATTGTCTCTTAATGCTTGACGTCGTAGACGGGAGTGACCCAATGTGCAAAGCACTGGGGCTATTTTTGCGATTTACCCTGGGATGCTTGTGGTCAGCACATTAGACTAAAGAAAGCTTTCCTTAGGTCGTCTTCACACACAGGCAGTAAACAGGCATTTATGGGTTCGAGGGAGATTTGCCACCTTGCACCTAGTTGATATCAAGACAGTGATAAATCAGAAGTCATTTTTATTTAACCGCTACTCGCGGTGTTCTGATTTTTAGATATACCCAATATTGTAGAGTGCTGTGCAGAAATCCTTGCGTCAGCGAGATTCGAACCCATATCTCACTCTTTCCGGGAGCGTATGCTAACCGTTACACCACCGAGCTCGTTTCGCACAGCACTCTTTCTACGCTACAAACGCGTTATCTGTCAACAGCCAACCGTCTTCGGTCGGGCGGGGCCGTCACTAACTATCGACATTGAACCCACTTATGTTGACAGATATTGGGTAAGAGTGAGGTCTGGGTTCGAATCCCGGCTGACGCAAACGTTTTTTGCGCAGCACTCTACAGTGGTAAATGTTGGTTTTGGTTTACTCTTAACTTGGCTTTCGAATGGAAACAGACTCATTCTCAGTATGGAAGACCTTGCTGGGGAAAATGAGCTCTCCTTTGTTTTTTCAACTCAGTAGCTTTTGAGAGGTCCTTAAATAAATATTGGTTGCCCCATAATTTATTTCAATCCATGTTTTGTCCGGTCTTTTTCTATTCCAAATAAGTTATTCCCAAAAGGCCGTGATAGGCTGTAGAATGCTGGGGTAGCTTCGGCAGATATTTGGACGACTTCGCTTTTTCAACCCTAGGCATACCATTAGGTTCCCTCATAAGTTTTGGCATAGAGCAATGAACATCAAAATTATTACCCAAGTGTAATTAAAATGCTCAACAACACTATTCAAAGTATGCACCATCGGCTTGAACACATTTTTGCCATATCTCAGGTAAAACCTTTTTATCGCAATCTGCTGCTTTACGAGTCGTGAATTATTCTGCTGAATTGTCACACGACCAACAGTCAAAATGGTCGGCCAACTCCTCGATAGTCAAAGTCAGATCCTCCTCAGTTGCTTGGATAACGGCCTCTCGATCAACATCGCGTGGACGTCCGGAGCGCGGTTGATCCTTCAAGTTGGTATTGCCGGTGCGAAGCTCAGCAAAGAAGTGAATCGCCATGTCTTTGCACAAATCCTGGAGCCTTTGCACAGTCGAAGGCGGTCTGTGCGCCCGCGTCCCACTTCGTACTCGTTAAAGCAGCAAATTGCGATAAAGGGTTTGCTGAGGCGGCGATGATGGGCCAAGTGTGGACGAATTTGCTATCAAAAGAAAGCTTATAAAATTCTACATAAAGCGGTATTGATTTGTCATCTCAGAGATGACAGAAATGTGTTTAGGCTGGTGGCGCATACTTTAAAAGTGTTTAAGCAAATTTAATCACATTCTGGCCAATAAATTTGGCGTTTATTGCTCCAGTGCCAAAATTCATGGGAAGATCTAATACATCATATCATATCTAATTATTCAGTTAGTATTTCCCAATTCTATTTAATCTTATTAAGATCAATTCGACCTCGCGGAAGTTTCTGAGAAGAACAGTGCGTTAGGTTGTTAGATAGTCTTCACCATTCATGCCGAGGTGTTAATAATCTCAGTATTCTTTAATTTCACTAGAAATAAGAGTACAACTGGAAAATTTCTCTTGACCGGATTTTAGCGATTAGCGTATATAAGCGATGGAAGCTGAAAAAAAAATCCTCTGAACAAGAGCTTATTAACACCTAACAAAGACATAGTCTACATTTATCAGTGGCCATTGCCGTGCACTTATGTGTACTGCGATTTCAAGTAATGTTATGATGTTATAAATTGTTCTCGTTAAACTTCTTTCAGGTGGAAGGTGCTGGGTTGTTATCCACTTAAACTCACATCTCTACTGTAAGACGTGTAACTCGAATCGGCTTCGTATGCAGGCTACCGTCTAACTTTAATTCCCTCCTCCCTTCACCCCATACATCTCAAATCTGTCTCTTCTTTTCAGACATCAGATGTCGCACTATATTTAGTGCATATTCGTTGAATCGTAATGTTTTTCTTACTGATAATTCCAAAAAGCAGCTTAATAGCGGTAGCGTTCGCGAGACGAGACTCTAGATGGCGGTTATTGTTCCTATTTTACAAATTCTATAGCTGAGACGTATTCGTAGTGGACGCAGCGGTTGTCTGTGTTTTTCTAGTCCTCAATAGAGTAGTGGACTGTTGTTTCTGTATTTACAACTGTTGTTTATCCAATAGAAATCTAACTAGTTCTGAGAATAGAAGTAATTTTTTCCAGATTCTACTATGCTTTCTGTCGTCAGCATCAGTTCTTTAAATTCTATCATGCACCTCTATATTCCTGCTCTCCGCACACATTACTCTATGGAAATAGTGCTATCAATAAAGATTTACGCAAATAAGCCTACTGAGAAAAATTTAGTTTCCTTAACATCAACAGAGAATATTGAAATTCTTTATAACTTTACGATTCTATTTTTTTCTGCAAAATGGAGGAAAAAGGCAGCTAATTGGAACTTAAAAAATAAAAAGGAACTTTCTTATCTAGGAAAAATCTTAACAATAATATTTATGAACACTATTGGACTAACTGGGACATAATGTCAACATTGTCAACATTGGCAAACTTTATTTACTGCATGAAGACGACCGAGGATTCCAGTCTGGATGTTGTCAATGTAACGCTGGCACTAACTTTGATTTGAGTGTTATTTACTTGACGAAATAAGAACAGAAATTAATCTGTTCCACAAAAGAATTGTTGCACTGGGGGAGGATGGGAGAAGAGGAGTTTTACAAATTCCATTCGGTTTTCTTCGGAATCCTATTTGCCTCCAAGGCTTGTCGAAAAACAAAAAACTTGCAGGTGGTTACAGGAAAGAAAACATTGTCGGGCTTAGGGGGCACAATGCATGGGTGGGGACTGGGAGGATTGCCCGCCGAAAAAAAAACATTCGTCTCGAATCATATGCTCCAAGCTTCGAAACTTGCAGTGGTTCAGAGAACATGTCTGCTTAGGGCAGCATGTGACTGAGATGCCGCCGAAACATTCCTGCACTGACGACTGGTCTAAATCAAATCATTTCCGGTCTGGTAAGTCGAAATCGCTTTCACGAACCAAATCAGCTAACATTGACAATTTAACAACAAGCAGGCAGCCTTTTTTCAAAGAATATGAAAAAGCGGCAATGCTCAAATTGTGGATTGTGCATTATTAGATTACGGACCCCTAGAGGCATTTTTTGTATATTCTCATAATTCAACTCTCAACATGATTTATAATACCTCAAGCTCAAAAACTGATGTATTTAAAAAAAAAAGGATCTTCGGCACTTTTACTTCTTTTCTGAGAAAGTTATTCTATTTTGGAGAGTTAATGTATTTAAGGAATATTTTCATAATAAAGAGTCATCTTGAGAATGCTTCTGGAACCTTGATTGGATGGAACTTATAGAGGAGCTATGCCCACCTCAAATGATTTGAACAAATGTGAATACGAGGGCCCACATCACAGGAATAAGCGACTTTGGAAAATCTACTCGAATTAGTTCTGTTTTTAAAAAGATGGACAGCGCAAAAACGATGCCCATATGAGGGTTTATACAAACGTCATGTTTACGGGTCAACGGAAAAGTTGAGGAGTATGCGTATCGAGGTCTTTGAAAATGGTTTACAAAAAAATGCATCATACACAGATTTACAGAATACCTAACAGTTGTCATGCCAACATATGAGAGCAAAATACCCAGAGTATCCATAGAATAACAACTGAGACTGTGAATGATCAAAAGATTAATCTTACGCATAAAGTTGGCTACTGTTGATCATCCATTCAAATGCAAAATTATCACTCAGTCGTCTGCTTTTGTGTGAAGCGGATGCTAAGGCAGTCATCAAAGTCCCCAAAATGTAGTTATGGCATTTCAGACATTGAAAAACATTGCCATGAATGATATATCGAGTGTGTAGATATAACTCCGGTCCTTTTTTTGCTTAGCGAAAATAAAGTTATGCAAATTCCCTTTCTGGCTGAAAGTACGCTAAAATGCTATTTGTTCATAAGTCATTTATATACAAAATATTTTATATGATGGTTTTTAGAGGACTTTGAACGTGACACAACTTTTGTACTCAAAACGCCATTTTTCAATTTGTTAATGTGTGATTTCAATATGGTAATTCCAAGTGGTAATTTGGACGGTGCAATGTCGGGACAGTAAGGCGGATGAGGTTAAACCTCCTAAAACCTCTTAACTCAGACCTTTTTTCTTGACGTTTTCGATCGGTTTTCCAACATGAAGCCGAGCGTTATCACGCGCCAAAATTAAAAAGTTCGTGCCGTTTTGGTTTTTAATATGATTTTTTGCAATAACGAAATATATGGCTTCGGTATCGTTCAATTGCCCATTCTCTTGCGAACATTTTCTTATACAACTTACTTATACTTGCTTTGAGATAAAGCTCATTAATCTTCTGCGCTGCTTTACGAGCATTTTTACCTAAGTAGCAAGCGAATTTATTTCCACGAAATCTATGTTTTGAAGCAAGGATGCAAGTTGTCTCTACCAAAATGTTCACAAGGTAAACGCGCGGCTGAACGAGATTAGTATCATGCAATTCCAATTACTCATGGTTAATAAATCTGCAAAGTAAGGCTCCCGAAAATGGCGTTTTTTGGATACAAAAGTCGTTGTCTCCAAAATCATATAAAAATCGTTTTATAAAAATACTTTCTATATATAAACATATGAATAAGTAGTGTTTTGAACGCACTTTCAGTGAAAAAAAATTTGCATCTCTTTATTCTTACTATTGTTGCAACAAAAAAAAAAACGGCGGAGTTATATTTGTAGATTGATAAATCGCTGTATTAATGCCACTCTTCTAAAGTGCAAGGAATGTTTTCCGAATTGTTATAGGTTGGATGCATGGGCCACTGCCTTAGGAGGTTCGAAGGCACTTATTACCGAACAGAAAATTCACTGCTGTCGCTGTCGCTATTACGCGTTCAGCTTCTGATGATTAGTTTGTGTGGGGTAGGCTTTCAAGCTACAGAAGCTGCACAGGAGCAGTTACGACTAGATTACCCGGGATGTTGAGCACACCACGTAGACCATTGACCTAGGGTTCTTTACAAAACCCTAGAGAAAAGAGATGGTCATCAACAAACTTCTGAAGCAAGGGAAACGCACTGAACTACTCTTGCGGTGGAATACAAAAAAATTGAAAGCGTTCTTTCCCGTTATCCAGTTACAATGTTTAAAGAAGAATTTTTTGCTGGACAAAGAGTTTTCATAAAACTAATAGTAATCGAAAATGCATTTTTAGAATGGACTTTTTACATGCTGCAACATTCAAAATAAAATATGTTTACACGCGCTGTGCGCTTTATTATTATCGTGATTAAATTTCGCTAGACAAACTTTTTTTGAAGCATTATTAACATTTAAATAGACGTCGGAGAAGGAAGGCTTTTTACGGTGCTGCAGCAAGAAGAATAAGATTTTGTTCACGACAAGTCGCGCGTTATCTTTATTTTTCTATTTTTCAATGACTTTCGCTGTCCATATCATATGAAAATTTTTATTCACTCTGCAGATATTCTGTCTTTTTTTGTAATGGAATTGTTGAGGAAAGCCTTCTTACTGTCGTTTTAGGGCTCAGGCTTTCATTTTCACTCATATTTCCAAAAAACCCGCTACCAAGCCTAAGCCAGAAAGCATATGGACGTGTGGAGGAAATCTTCAGGCCCCAGAGTTATATTTTGTTTGAATTTTTTTTCAAAGCAGAGAGAAAACCTGAATTCAACAGTAAAAAATTGCACCCCTAATGTGAGTCCGCACCTGCGCGGTTTTCGATCGCGTTATCAATCCACGGCTAATTTCACACCTAGCCGACAAGTAATGCTCAGTGTATTTGAAATTCAATCTTATTTTCCCAGCTACAGTATGATTAAGCGATATTTTAGGAAATGTTTATAGTGTAGACACTTACACTGTCCGAGCTCTGTCCTGCGAAAAAGAGCGTGTGTGAAACACAAAATTTTTCCTTTTGTTACAGCGCCGCAAAAATGTCTTTCTATAAAAACAACTACATCTTTCAATCCCTTGGAGATTTGCTCTATCGAAGCGATTTACTACCCATCCTAATGGAGACCGCTTTGTGTCTGCGAAAATACGAGGGAACGACGCCAGAAGTGGGGAAAGAGTGTGTCGCCGTGCGAACGCAATTTTATTTTCAGTGCCTACAGCGCGCCAATAAGACCTTGTTAGCAAAAAAATAGGCTTCGAATATTTGAGCTTCCGAAAGACTACTGTAAATAGCAATGGTAAATCTTGTGTCCAGACGAAATAATTCGTGTCTGATACACATATCTTGAAGCATTTCATACAGGTCTATTATGGCACTCTATTTGGTGCTTCGACCCACAACAGCCACATCAGGTGGATGCCGATATTTAAAGTCAATTGGCATCGGTTGCTTTCTATTAGCGCGGATATTAACTCTGGAAAGGAATTCACTTGAACCGAAAGACAGGACGTGCAACTTGTGTGGCTGCAAGGTCAAAACACGTGTCCTCAAGCACTATAAGAAGTCCTAAAACAACAGACTTCATAAAAGGTTCACACGATATTGTTAATCGTATCAAAGCGGAGGTCTTTAAAAAACAGCCTTGAATGTAAAGAAGAAAAAAAAATCATCTCATCTCTCTAGATAGCAGAACAAGCAACATCTAAGGCTCACTAACTGTCCCTTTAGTCAGTCTGTGATTATGGGGGCGATAGATTCGCACAGATGTAATGAAAGAGTTCGTCAACGAAAACAAAATGTTTTTCAAAGGCCATAATTTGCACTGGGCCCATCTATATATGTACCTCACTTCAAGGCGATACATTTGAACAAGTGAGCAAACATTTACAAGCCTGAAAAATCATTCGACCGGACATCAATTATTCGGAATGTCATTGTCAGTTCCTGTATATGGGAAGCCCATATTGGTGGATGAATGTCTTCTGAAATTCATTATAATGTGCATGACGGATCGTTCCATAGAACCAACAGGATTGAAAACGTTATATGTTTCATACTGAATTCTAGAACACACTCACTAGTACTACAGGAATTAGGATCGGAGAAGATGAAGAAATTCGATCCTTGTCGAGCTAAGACAATCTTTCGTCATAGGAGACTATTCTTTTTTGGTTAGCAGACCGTAGCCAATCCTCTGACTTAGACAAACTAGTGTCAAGGTGATAATTTACTAACGCATAGCACGCGTTATATCACATATTAGAACTCGAAAAAACATATTGTACGGCCATCTCTTAATTTGTTTTTTTTAAAGGCTTGAACCGCACTGCTCAGACAAATGGGGGGGGAGCTAATCGAACTTAGTCATACAACAAACCAGCGAAGAAAATGTGCAGGTAGCGGAACTCGCACTAGTATATAACGCCATGTTGGAAACAATGGAACTCTTTTAAAAATACCCCATTGAGATCTTACGGTGACCTGAGGACACGGACCATATTTCAAGTGCTGAAAGCTTTGTGTTCGATTTATTGATATAGCGCAGATCTGTTATCACACACAAGACTGCGTAATTGGAGAAAGCCGTTTGGTTCTCGGGAAAAAGCGAAAGATCCAAGGAAAGGCGGAGCATTCTTCAGAGAGATGTTTTTAAGTGACAAGGCTTGTATTATCCTCTTTGAGCCTATCCGCAGATTCTGTGTGCAAGTCTGCTGCCATTCGAAACGAATTCTCTTAATTCGTACAAAATCCGACATTCATAATGCTGCCTAATCTAAGCAACACATAGGACTGTTAACATTTTCATTGTAAATCTCATAGAATTTACGATGAATATATCGAACAATAGCATTCTAGTAGTAGACAATATGTGTGGACACTTTTCTTAGCAAACACTTATCCTCGTACACTCATGGCTTGGGAATCTGACTACTGTAAAAACATCGTCTACCACGCAAAATTCCCTAGCCTTAAATCCATAAGACACACCATGACGAAAATCCCGTACGGGGGAGTCCTTTTCAAAGGCCTATCCAAAACGCTTAGCCACGTTCCTGCTCATCATTGTCAACGAGTATTCAAAATGTCCTACACGCTAAATACACCCCATTTCTCTTCGCTCTTTATCATACATTTTTTGAATAAATTTGTCTCCATAAAGACTGTGATCTACGTCACCTGACAAAAAACATTCACAGAGTAATCACACACATATTTGGAATCCACGGTTGAGCCAAATATCCCAGGTTTATTTTTATACTACACGTTTAAGCCATCTTGTGCTTACAAAGTTTGTTCTTTGAGCAATGGACAGTGGAAAGTTCAGTAATCCGACATAGAACAAGGAGATAAAATTAATACATCATTTTTGTACCTTCTTAAACTCTCATGGATATTTCCCTTTGTCACCAACCTGCCATCTAATATCATCAATACAGTGGCTGGAACTGCGCTGAGTCAACTTTAGATGAAAGAAACGGCGCAGAAGCTTGGAGAAGCAAGGAAAACATAGCGTTATGGGACGTGACATGACACAATGACACTCCATTCATGGATTTCGCGAAAATACCATCCATCATCTGTCGAAATATCAAATTGATGCCCCCCGGACGAGAGGGCAAAACTATATGCCCTAAAAGTATCTCCACCTTACGGGGGCGCACCGATAGAAGTTATAATGGATAAGACTAAGCAACGAAAGTAAGGGGATGACGAAATCCCATCATTAAAAATGCATCGAAAAAAAACATCAAATATGCAGCATCTATAACTCTTAGACTACAACGCACTGTCGAAAACATTTTTTTTGATCGTTCTTGTCCGATTTTTGCAATATACGTAGTAAATATAATGTTGCTTTTGATTCTGATCACCGAGACACCCGATAGAACCATGAATAGCAAAGATTCGCTGAGTTCTATATGTATATGAGTGCGAAAAATGGGACCACTGCTAAAACCAGTTCAAATGGTAAACTATTGAAACTAACTTCAGAGTAAATTAACACCAATGAACCCACGCACCATTTCAACATATTGGTACTGCGCTCCTTACCCTCACCAATTCGGTAATTTTAAACAAAGGTTCATCTATAAAATCACCTAAAAATATCGTCGCAAATTCTTTAACCATATACAACTCACGATTAAGCTACCCGTCACACTGCGATCCATAGTCGCCTATGCGCCCAAAAAATTCTTATACTATAAACAGACATTAGGTAAATGCGATCTCACTCTTCCCCCGTATCGCCTGCTTGTAGAGATCACATGCAAGATTAGGACTCTTTATCGTATATAAGAGTTAGATCAAACCTATCATTGAGTCAACATGGGATCGCAATCGGGTGGACCATCGGCGCCTGATGTAACTCTTGACCTCTTGCAAGAAAAAATAAGCCCAACTATAGCAATAACCTAACGGAGCTTTGTATCTTTTCCTTGAATACATAATAATTTAGGCAAAGCCTTCGTCAATGTTCTTAGAGAGAAAATGGATTATCGCGAGGTTTCGAGGACCTCTTACCAGGAAAATGGTCCAAGTGGCGATGGGCGTCACCCAAATGCACCAACCTAACAGTCAGTCCGATACGGGACATGACTCCGAACGGTCGTTCGAACGGGCGAATTCATTCGACCACCTCACCTCAAATCGTAATTGACACGATGCTTACTTCACACAAGTTCTTTGCGTGGATTTAATTGTATTAAAGTTGCCTTCATTGGATTGTGACGCCGGAACATATAGCGCTTCCGTGGCGTTTAATTTAAAACCCATAGGCTTAGGTCGGCCCAACGCCGCGGTTAACGGATCTGTCCAATGACATCCATAACGCGTCGTCCGCATGGATCCGCCACTGCCCATATCAACACTACCCCCGCTCACGCACTCAGATTACCAAAACTCCGATCCCACGTCTGGCCGCTATTCCACGGACCATCACGTCAGCCCAGAATTAAACAATACCAAAACGGATTCCGCCGTCTAATCATGTTCCGTAAGTTACAATCAAACCAGTTCAGTCACCATATAATATCGTCGTCTCAC
>JAHQIW010006736.1:0-97753 GCA_019055375.1 Parelaphostrongylus tenuis | reverse complement strand
CATTAAAACCAAGGATCAAGGTATCAGAATCTCATGGGGGCTGCGACATTTTTCTATTCAGCCCTAAAATTTTACACTACTACTTCAAAGTCGCTATCGTTAATCCTTGTATCTTTGTCCACAGAAGCTAAGGCATATTTTAACCTACGCTCATCAGTCCTCCGCGCCCCACCGGTAGAACAAATACGCAGTTACAACAAACGCATATTACATAGACAGTCTCATACAAGCGATTCGACCTAATTGGGACGACCATCGTTCTAGGGAAAATTTCTCCAATTCCACAGATTTCTAGACACTGTTTTAGACACGCGACATAAGACATGTGATAACGAATACGATGGCGAAACAGGCAGACCACTTCACATCCGAATAAAAGAACGCCTGACGAAGGACAAATAAAAGGCATTAAATCCAGGTAACACACAGTGTTACAAAGACTTATCGATGGCGTTCAGTTAGTAGTAAAATCTATAGGCCACGATTCTCGAAATATCGCGTGAAAAAATCTTGAATTTCTGGATGCGATTCTAAAAACCCGCATTATGAAACAAAAAGTGAAAGTGCCTTAATTATCAACTACGTAGCTCTTTTTCAGATTAATTTCCTAGTCTGGGTACCATTGTGACATTTATTTGATGTGATTCAGTGACATGGAGCGGGTTTATACGTCACCCTGCGCAAAAAACATAGGCAGACCCTAAGATTAAAATCACCACGCGTGAGTGATTTTCCCTCAAATCATTACGTTTATAACGTCTTAGATATTTAAATTTACCACTGTTAATCTACATAATTATATTAATAACGTCTACAGCACGTCAGGCTCTGAATAAGCGCGTACCTGCCGGAAACGTCAACCAAAAAACATTAACAAAATCCATCGATCGTCAAACGAAAGAGCAATCGGTCGGAAAAAAGATATCACATCGTAAAGCATAAATAATGATTAGTTCTTAAGCTCTTTCTTTTCTTGTCGAGTTTTATATTTCGAAGTTTCCTTGACTGCCTTATGATTCTATGAGCCATATAACTTAATAATTCAAAAGTCGGACGTATCTAAATTCTCGGCGATGAGTAATGAAAATGCAAAATGTCCAAAACGAACTGTCGTGGCTTTATTTGAGATGGCACGAGGATTGTTACTTTTTTTTCTGAAAGTGATGACTAACGTCTTCGTTCTCCTGGTTCTTTCTCCTTCAAAAATCTTTTGATAGGGTGGGTCACATAAACGACAGGAACTCTCCTGAGTAAATGTTGAAAAGGGCCAGGAGAATGGGTGGTTGCCCGAAATTTACCTATCGATTCTAAAAAGAAAAGAGTGCCAACCTCGTTGGTTTTTAATTAAGAAATGAACCAAAGAACTTACTTCTTCACAGGTCGTGCGGTTATGACAGAGTAGTGAGTAGAATAATGTGGCACGATCTAACAATTCAATTTAGACACTGCCATCCGTCAGTAATTGGTTAGATGTATATTTGTTCCAATATGTTCAAGTTGATCACTTTGTTGAATTTTCGTTCCCTTGATTATTTTTTTCAAAGAATGAGATAGCGCATCACAGCAAATCGAGTTCTAACTGAAGTTCTAACCGTATTTATGCTTAAACCTATCATTGCATTTAATTTGCCCATTGGATAAATTGGAGTTTTGAGTTATGGAGATGTTTTCAGATGAATATCGTCATCAAGTAAAAGTTAAAACTGTGTAATCGCGATAAAGCACGAGCTTAACTATGATGAACTCCAATTTTTGCTTTCCACGTATCATCCTCGTTTAATGGGAGGATTGCATAGTCTGAATAAGAATCTGGTTGATATATTTCGAGAGCTTGGTTCTTTTTGATCAGAATTTGAGAGCACAATGGCAAAGCCACCCATTCGCTGGAGAGGACACTTTTTTCATAAGAATCCTATTAACCCATTCGAACGCAAAGGCTATGATTTGAGACTACCGCTCTAGGTTGCTGGTTTTTCAATACACCCTTATTATAATACGAAATTGTTCCGGATCAAAAAAATTATGTTTAATACTCGCCTTTTGCTGTCATTTTTATAAGCGCGTATAATTCTTTGGAAGCCACGAAAATGACTATCAAAAATTGTATAGACAGAATTTATCGTAGATTTTAGTCAATCGTTTTCATCTAGAGTTTCCTTCGAACACGAAGACAAAAATCCTGATTGAATAACAAAATATTGCACGTCTCGTCCCGTTCCTGCCACAACCCACTACAACGGCTATCGTGTTATCGAATAGCCTGTAAGCAATATTAGCAAAAAATGTGAAACTCGTTCTTAGCTCTCCTGCTGAGCCGTATTTCCAGAAAATAACGCAGATCGCTGGAATTAGAAAACAAATTAAGCTATCAGATGATTACTAATAGCTCGAAGAGCGAGCGCTGTTGGCGATGGTTTAAGCCACTAATCCGAAAGGCCAGTAAGGAAAGAAAATCAGAAGATCGAGAGAGCTTTTCAAAAAGGGGACATGTTTTTTGTGTTTCTTCGAAAATCTTTGTGCATATAGTTTGCAGTCTAGCGGTACTTTTTGAGGAAGGAAGATATTGCCAAGCGAATCATAAGCGAGATAAAGAAAAACGACGTTATTTCATGAAATTATTATTTATCATTTGAATGTCAAAGAGTTATAAAGGGGGTTTTGAAAAAGCCAGCTACCGTGGGGCGTGCCGCCTCAAGTCTCAGCTTCGAATTGATTACCTAACATTCCTATGAAAATTCCTTCTCCAGCCAATGAGATCAATTCTTCATTTGTACCCTGTCTAATTAGAAAGAACCTCGAGCGTCTCATGAGGTCTGTTAGGGCATTTATACAACCCCAAGACACGTTTTCTGACCTTATAACCTCGTCAGTTGCACAGTACCTCTTCCTTCAGTCAGTTCTCGGGGTTGGTACGCCCTTATATAGAATAATTGACGTTCGAAACTTTTATATTCTCAACGTATGATGGAAAAATCCGCCGTGGTATTCCTGAGTGCATTGACCGTTGATTGTGCGGCGTACGGCTGTTGCCGCGGGATTCTATTGTTGTGTAAGCGAGGTCTCAAAATAGTCGATTGGAGGCATTGTCCTACATGTCTGTGTAAAAAGCCGTCCCCCCCCCCATGCCATGCAAATCGGCAATTAACACTCAAGGGCGCTACCGTGGTCTATATTACCGTACGCTGAGTGTAAAAAAGTTCGGCGCCTGATTCCTCCAAAATAAGGGGATATACCCGAGGAAACTGACTTACACAAAATCAGGCCCACCCGCAGGCTTGTAAGGACCGACACATGTGCCTTGCACCGTATAACTGCCTATAATTAGACCTCATAAAAAAAGCTGAAAATATATTACAAAGTGTCAAATTAGGGACGGTTGAAAGGCTTGTTACATAGCCCCACGTAATAGTTCGAAATAGAACTGAAAAACATAAATGAGAAAAAGGCGATTCATTAGATTCGGCTTGTTGCGAGAGATAAAACGAGTGAGCTCTTGAGCACGCTTATAGCTGTTTTTGCGATGTATCACTCCAGGATGTCGTGGCTATCGCGAGCCAAAAAAAAATGTAAACGCTAAACTAATCTAACACCGAGTACTTTTCAAAAGAAAAGCATAGCTTGGACGACAGGAGGGGCTAATAAAGTGTATGCTTTCGCTGGTGACAACATTCCCCTCTCTACGCAAAACCGTAGCATCTTGGAACGTTGAAATTAAACCTGTGGTAGTCTTCAAGGCCAGATCTCCTACCAAACAATGGAAAAATGTGCAGTTTCAATAACATAGGGATCGAAAAATCTTACTGTGTAGTCTTGAAAAGTCTCTTTCATGTGCCTTAAGTTCTTTTGGTGAAAACACTAAGGGGCGATGTTGTAATCATCGAAAGCCGGTGCGTGATGTTTCCGGGTTTGCCGTAACCCCAATATATGTCAATGGTATTTCATCTTTCTACTGGCCTTTAAAGTCTATTATTTAACACGCTAGAAAATTTTCTCGTAAACAAAGTCGTCCCATGCTTTAATGTTTTCCTTCGTTTGCCTATAAGCCACTAAAGGTGAGTTGTTTCATCACATATGTGAGAAATTTACTCATGATGGGAAACTCCTTTTCGTTCTCTCTATGCAGTTTTTTTGAAACTTCTCTTAACCAGAAAGTGTGCCTGTTTGGAATAATCTATTGAAAATTTGATTGCGCGTGCGTGGTCTGACATTGCATGATGAAGTCTGGTGTAACTTGTAGGAGCAATCGACTACAGCATTGTAGCAATGAAATACGGTTTCTTCTTCCCGCCACTCTTGTGGTGGAACGAAGTGCCAGTTCAGGCCCTAAAAGTGGAGGAGCTAGAAGCACATTGTGCAGTGAGAGAATTTATTGGCCTTCAGTAGATGGCTTTTATACTGAGTTGGATTTTGATTTCTACTGATGTTTCTCCCATAGGAATACCTGCTATGAGTGAATTTTGTTTTCTTGGAGATGGGTTTGATTTTTCTACCAAATATCAATTTTCTTCTCGATGAATGCGTTTCCCAAGTGAGGAACTACGTTGCGGCAGGGGTGACTTCTATCAAGTGAATTTTTTCCGCAGTTACCAGCACTTCTCTTCGAATTATTTCAATCCTTGTAAGTTTCCAATCAATGCTTTGTTTCTGGAATTTTAATATTGGAAAGCCGAAGCACCTTCGCATTTTTTGCCCAGCTTAGCCTTGACTTCCATATAAACATAACAAAGATAAGCATGAAGCCCCCCCGCCCCCCCCCCCCCCCCCCGCCCGTCTCAGGAACCAGTATTATGATGTCAAATGGCCAGGGACCCCAAGAAATGTGGTGTGGTAGTGAGTGCGTTCTTTTGTTCCGAGTTATTTTCAAGCTAATCGATTATTGTTGCTGCAGTCATTAGGTTGTTGGCATCATCAAGTGCCCGCCCCCCCGAAAATTTTCTTGTTATGGTGACGTACTAAAGAACTCATATCGTAATGCTACCATTACGTCTGAAAACTAAAATTATACCTCTTCATTCGGACCGCTTTCATTGACCTCAGTCAAAAAACGATAATTTGACAATCGCATGACATGTTGTTGAGCATCCTACAAGGTGTAAGTATGGTATTATACCAAGAACTAAACAGGCTTCTGTTTCGTTTCCTCTGTTAAGTGATTATCAGATTATTAGTGTTTTTGAGCGATGTATATGAAAGGCAGTCGAATGAAAGAGGATAAATTCATTTAACCAGCTACGAAGGTCGGCTGTTTGATCACTGCAATGTCGAGAGATTTTTGTCGTTATTCGGGAGTCGATTCCTTCATAAGTTTCCTTCATGAGGGATGGGGGGTGTATTTTTCTGCACAAGATGGGCCTGAGTCAGGCTACTGAAAACTACTAATTGTAGGCAGCCATTGCGCCTACAAACAATGATCTTTTGTCGATGAGGCCAACATAAAGTGCTCGTTCTTCATTTTCATAAGGCATCCCACCACTGATCCACTGTTTAGGCCATCGCAGGGGGACCGTTAGGCTATGACTAACCAACAGGTGATTGGCCACTAGACCATTATATCGGCCTTGACATGTCGCTCTGAGAGGAAATTCGTCTCTAACAAAAATCA
The DNA here is from genome assembly GCA_019055375.1 of Parelaphostrongylus tenuis. Classification (NCBI taxonomy): domain Eukaryota; kingdom Metazoa; phylum Nematoda; class Chromadorea; order Rhabditida; family Metastrongylidae; genus Parelaphostrongylus; species Parelaphostrongylus tenuis. Next base: position 92,151 of record JAHQIW010006736.1, on the reverse strand, counting down.
ACCAAGCTGCGTATACGCCACACTTCAGTTCCAGAAACTTTTTGACAAAAGGGATCTGCGGAAGGATTAAGTGACTGTTCCAAAGTCTCCAGTCTTCAATCTTTACAAGCTCGGGCGGCCCCTTTCGAGTGCGGTGAAGTATACGCGAAGGCCTATTTATGATTGGGATTTAATCCCTAGCGAAGAACACCATGTGGCGCAATGGTTTAGCGGTGCTCATGCGTCGCGCACGAAATCAGAGAGTTGATTCGAACTCGCGCTCATGAGATCATTCACAAGCCATCTTATCCTTCCGGGGTTGGTTAGATTGCGTTACCAGACCAGATCTCAGACTTGCCTGAGAGGATAAGCAGCACTGACTCGGTTCAGCGGCAGGCCACCGCGAAGTCATTGTTAAAGCGTCAGATATGGCATTCAATCATCGCATTCAATGAAGTTAAAACATTGAAAGACGAGATGCATAAGCGCATTCCTCAAGGATTGATTAAACGTCGAGAGGCTCTTTATCCTTTTATACTTAAACCCTAACGGACGGGTATAGAATTTTTGATGCGAAGCAGAGCGAATTCCCGTGCCCCCGCGAATTTTCGTCGTTTGATTAAGAGTTTTTTTCTTTATTTGGCAACAAAACTTTTTGGAATTTTCTGCATTACTATTGTATAGAAGGAAATTTCTTCTGCGCTTGCTCATATGCTTTTAGGTTTAGCTAAAAGAAAATTTTCTTCTAGGGAAAAAAATGCTGGGTTACTACGCAATTCGTGCTGTATTTTGGCATTTTAATCAATCTGTAGTGGACTGTTACAAGAGATATCACAAGGAAAAATCTTCAGTTTGCCCTCCCCTAGTCTCATAGAATTCAAGAGCCATCATAGGGAAGAAAACATTGGGAAAACAGCTAGTAATTTATAAAACTTAGTACGCATGCGGTATTTCGCTACCTGGTTCATCGAAACAACTCCACGATAACTGAGTTTTGTAATCAATCATTCGTTTATTTCCAATTATTCGTGAGAGTTTGACGTAAGTGAGAAAAAGATTGAGTTTTTATGGATAGTGCAAAAAATTCTTGAGCGGTAAGAGACAATCGTGCTTTGAAAAAAACGGCTTAGTAGAATATCGGCCACTATGCAAACGATTGCGTCAGGATATGTGTGGCCAAAGAAGTTTTTCTCAGTACTTTTCCCCTAATCCGGCACCCTTATTTTAAAACTTAAAAGCAGAAAAAGGTTTATTTTTGTACTCCTTTTTGAGGACTTTAGCAGCTATTTGACAACCTTGGAAATATCAAAAATCTAAAGGGTGAGTTTTATTTCTCAAATGGGTTTCTACACTATACTGTAGGGGTTGAGTTAGAAAATCTTGACACGTATATTTTAGACGGCGGCGAAATTTTTAAGCTGATTTACATTCGCTGAACAGGAACTTCCACAGGAAGTGTTAGCAAGCATGCGAATCGCCTAAAATCTGTGGTTACAAACTCCCACGTGCCATTTTTTATAAACACCCCTATATAACGCTGTTGTACTTACTAAGGTAACCATAGATGAGTCCGTCTTCACTAGTTATATCCGGGACCCCAGCACATAAATCCAAATGCGTACATTTGCTGGTCCGTGCTTATGATACTCCTTCGGGAGCGTTTTCAGGTTTTCAGATTGTGCGTTCCAAGTAATGGATTTCGTCGATGGAGCCTTGGCCGGCGGGTCTCCTACTTGTTAGGTTAGGAGGATGAGCGTTGGACCGTAAGTCCAAAAAGCGAATGGAGGAAAGAAAATCAACCAACCGCTCACGAAAGGCCAAAGTTTTTTTTTTTTTTCCATCGGCTTTCGTCTCTTACTTTTTACCACGAGTATAAAAGCGCTGGGAGGAAGCGCGAAAAGTGACATATCAATAACCATGTGGAAATTTTTCGTCTTAGCGTAGGAATACACGTTTTTACCTAAAGTTTTGTCGATGTGAGTGAGAAAATTCCCAACTGAGAATAATATTTCAAAACGCCCCCCCCCGATCAGTCCCCCTCCCCACTTCTAAGCAGAGTCGCTGAAAAGAACTTGTGCCTGTGCTAAACTGTGACCACGGAAGCCACAGGCAGCAGACCCCGCCGTAAAGCTTGATAGCGATCTAACCGCAGTATGCTTCAAAATGGCCGACAACTATTGTTATTCGATCGAGGATTTTTTCACTGCATCAACGAGAAACTTCAAGAGAGAAACAGTGAGATGCTGACAGCTACGGAAAAAATTGCCTGCACGCTGCTATGCTTTGCGTGGCTTCCAGCTATTTCATACTATGTTGGCAAAAAAATGAAGGGGAAACGGGTTCTCGTAGCGTCGGCTGTGAGAACACAAAATTGTATTCTGTCATGCTGACAGCAGTATAGAAGGGTGCCTTCGCAAAAATTGGTGGCCGTGGATGGTTGGCAGCTAGAGCTTTATGCTTCCGAACAATCACTGACACAAATCCCAATGGAAACTTGTTGCCAACAGAAAATGAGGTTCGACCAAAAATATGGTCGCCGTCTAAAACATATATAGCACAACATTTTGTCTTTTACACTCAAGCCAGTCTTTCGCACTGGATGAAAGGGTCTCATTCCGACTTATCAGCAGCCATTCGATGGCAATAAATCTCGACGATACTCAAACAATAGGCTCTGGTTTTTGAGAAGGAACCTTTGTATTGCGTCGGTACAGCCTAAAAGGATTATTGAGTTTCACAGTGGGCGTCCATGTCGATTCGCGCAGCGCAAATCTTCATGTGGGAGGCGTGTGCGCAAACGAGACCTAAACTCAAAAGATCTTCCGGCTATAACGATTACACCAAGTGGTTTTTCTCACACAAGCCCCCATCAAGATGGCCTTCAATTTTCTAGAGTTGCAGCGGCTATCGAATAGGTGTGAACGCGCTGAGGAGAAAGCCGTTGTGTAGCGAGAATTACTTAGACCGTGCAACACAATTTTTATTCTTGTTGGTACAACTCCTGAGAGAGAAATTGCTTTCTAAGGGACAAGCGCCACCATAGAAAATCTCGAGAATTATGAGGTATCTTACTGGTTATCTGAAACTGCCGCTCAGTTGTGGTGCGTAATTTGCAAATACAACATGGCAACATACCGGTGGAAAGTGCCAAACGCGGCGCGCTGTTGTGAAATGCAATCTGAATTCAGTGCTGGCATAGCGCGATAAAAGGGATTTTCTTGGAGGAACCAGGAGCACTAAATAATTTTACCGAGATCTGTGTTATCGAAAAAGTGCTGAGTTTTTCGAGAAAAAACTTAGCTCATTGAAGATGCTGAGTGTTAAATACCATTTCTTTTCACTGTTACAAATGTAACATAAAGGACCTTTCAAAAAATAAATTACGCCCCGACTTTTCGAGACTTAAGCATATGAACAACTACTGAAATGTCTAGAAAGATTGAAGAATATATTCTTTTTGAATACGGCTGCTGATTAAGGAAGTATCATTATCATAACGCAATGAAGAGCTTTTGCTTTTCTACACTTATTCGAGCTACATATCTAGAATTATTTCTACATAGACCTCTATCAAAAAAAATTAGTTGTAAAAGATTGTACCACGTTTCGAGCACGTTCTCGCAAGACAGGCGATACCAATGCACTATAGGAGTTGGGAGTTTGTTATTTTTTTCCAAGGACGTAGTATTATCATTAAAAATCAACTATTTCAAGACAATTAATTGTACTTTATGTCAGAGGCCTTTGTAGATGGTTCATACGCAATATTTCATTCTCTGTTTTACAAAAAGATACCTCTAACCGATAAAACTCCAGCTATAATTGCCACTACACCACCTAACGACGTCACTACAAAAATGTTGACCTCTTTTGGGTTGGTCACTCAGTGTCTAGTCCGCTAGGTTAGGTTCTTTGTTCTTTCAAGCAATTCACTAATGATTGTTTTTTGTGTTTTACAACGGCGTGGGGGCCTATGAAGAGCGTTTCGCAAAGGTTCCTGCAATCATCAACAGCTCAAACCTCATTAAAACAGAATCTAAGTATGCTTTCTTTACAGATCATCAATGTGGCGATGTAAAAACGAAAATGATATTACGTCCCACCTTCAAAATTTTCTTCGTATATAAAAGTTATATTTGCACATATGAGCGCATAGATAAAATTATGGAGTAGCAAAATAACACCGAAAACATAAAGTCTTCAAAACAAAAAAGCTTGTCTGAATGACGAAAATCGCGCGCCGCTTGTGAGGCGCGTCGTGTTATTGGTCAACTGTCATTACCAACGGGTTAATCTTCAACTGAACAGTCGGCGCTCTTGTAGATAGTTGGGTGAATTGGTGCTGTAAGACAAAAAGTTTAAAAGGACAGAAGCGAATCGAGAACTTAGTTAACCAACCGTTCAGCAACAATGTTGTGATCACTTTTTTGTAAACTGAGACTCTAAATGCTTTTAGACTCCATTACAATTGATCTTTCGACGGAATTTCACTTCTTGTGAGGACGACACGAAAATTAGTCTACCAAATGGACAAGAAGAAAATGAGGTGACGTTTGTAGAAATAATCCTTCTTTCTTAATTCATAACAAAGAAATCTTTCTTGATCCTGCCTTTCCACTGTATATTTAACGTGTTTTCTCTAAATGTCATGGCTTTATGTTGATCACTACTGCAACGCAGGATTTCCTTCTGCACATTTCAATCAGATCCTGCTACTGTCGGTCATTAAATTCAACCCATCCATGTTATCCCACAATACACTGAATTCTCAAAAATAGTGTTTGTATAAGTACGCAGCACGTTTAGGGCAGTTGTGAAGTGCTGGAATACATATGTGATTGCTGGTTCAATCCCACGTCCGAGTCGCACAACCCCTTCCATCACTTAGAAGTGAGAAAGTTGGCATCAGACTTGTCTGCGAGGATAAAACAAGGATCAAAAACATCGGCAGACTACCACCAATAAATGCAAGGGCATAATATGTACACAATCACCTGCAGAATACAATCATTGGAGATGAGTACATAGCACATCTCTTGAAAATTTATAATTATCAAATGTTTTATCTTCCAATCTTCTATCAATAGCCCATAACTACCAATAATTCACAGCGTACTTAATGCAATCGGTCTTAATTTAGCGCTTAGGAAAAACGCGACAAACTGCTTATCTAATATCATCAGCCTATCCATCGGTTCAAAAATGGTTGAAGGGCTCAAAAAGCTTAGATGGCTGAAAAATAGTCTGAAATGGTCATATCTATCGCACATGCATACACTATAGTGTGTAGGTGGGGTACATTACGGTATAAATATTGTCCAGACACATCAGTCTGTGAGCACTGCGTCACTGGCGCTGATGATCCTCGGCTGATCGTGCTTAATTCGTTTTGGCTGGAAAGTGTGTTATGCACCTGGCTCACTATTATCATAGGTACTTCTTGATAGATTCATTTCATTTTGTCAATTCTAAACTAAGACTCTTATCTAAAAAAGGACTTCCGTGTGAGTCGCAGTTAGAATAATACTTTTACATAACTGTCTTTAGTTCACACGCATGAGCCATGTTATAGATATTCTACGTTCACAAGCATTCTACATTAACAAACAATTTCCCCGCAGTTGGCTGGATTTGTCCATTAGTGGCGATAAATGCATCTTAACTGCGGAGAAGTTGGTAAAATTGAATATTGCTATCTATCCATAGATGATGCTGCTATCGTGTGAATCTTCTGTTTTTTACTTATATGGCCTGAATTAGCATACTGCGTTTGTCCCAGCACTCCTTCATCGTGTTCCTTGCTCCATCTCCATTATTCATGACTTCCCATTTTCGTATGCATCCTCCCTGTTGTAGACTTAGACTTTCTCATAAATCCCGTCTGATGTCAGTTTGAGTTTATTTTCTTTGAAAACCTGAGATAAATATCTAATAGCGTTGTAGAGTCATCGATACATAGGAGGCTGGTAGTCTTTATGGATCGGTGTAAGTGTTCTCCCAGTAGTAGATTTGCAACCAATCTGCCACCCCCAGACTTTTGATATAGTGTGTTAACAAGGTACGGGGATGAACCAGCGACCATGTCCGTACAATTACATAGCATTTCCAACTTCTTCGCCTCCCTACTTGACTTATAATGTGCTTTAAAGCAGTTGAAATTGAGAAAGAATAGAATCTCTCAATGCTTTAGCAATACTACGAAGAGGTTGGAAGATTCCGAACTGCGTTCTCGTACGACTCTCCATCACCTGTAATTTGTTCTGACTCGATTTGGCGCCAGTGGTCTCCGCACTTCTCTAATCGAAATTCACTGCCTCGAAGCAAACGAAAAAAATCACGCGCGTCACATCTGTTTTTAATTTTCTTTCGAAAGACGCAGTATCTACGCGTTGAATGTCATGCTCAATGTGAACTTAGGCCACCACCGATCTATATCATTCAAAGAATTGATCAGTTGTTGAAGGCAACTCCGTGCCGTTTTGCTTAAGCCTGCACTAGAAAATCCAGTGCTGTCCTATCAAATTAGGCCTCCGAAGAATAATTCTGGATGACGCAAGCTCACCTGCGCATGTACACATAGGAGTGATGTCACATGTATACTGAAATTATAAGTCACCGCTGCGTGGAAAAGACAAACAGCCATTCTATCCTTCCAATCTCAGGACACGTAAATGGCCACATATGACACAAATTTATTCCCTATTTCGCCATAGAGAATGCGTTAAAAAAATTTAATATTCAATAATCATAAGGGATAGAGGATAAAGCTCTCGGCGTTGATCAATCACTAAGGGATGTGCCATGCATTCGTCTTCAACTTTTAACTTCGTTTGAGGTGATTGAATGCATATTTGGTCTTTTCAATGACTTGCGGGCCTAAAGGGCTGTATCAAGTCAATGCCGCTTATCCTTCCACACAAGTTTAGAACCAGTCTGGTACCAATTTACTGACCCGGGACGGATGGATGGCTTGGTGAACCATGAGCGCGATATCGAACTATTGACCTTTATATAACTAGCAATATGACCCTCATAAATGCAAGCAATCCATAAGAGGAAATTTTGCAGTCTGTAACAATAGGGCTTCAAGATTCATAGTATATTATGGCAAATAATAGACCGCAGTTCTTATGATAAAACTGCGAGTGTTCAAATGATTAAGTGATGTTCAGCTTCAAGAACGGTTGGTCAATGTGAACAGCAAATATTCCCTTTCACTCATGCAATGATAAAACCTGAACTCATCGTAAAAACACTCCACTGAGTCGTAGAGACAACTACTGAAAGAAAAAGTGTTACGTTTAGTTTTTGGCCGATAACCCCAATATGGCCGAAGTGTTAACATATTTCTCGGCTGTACAAAGTGATCAAGCGAATCCAGATAAGCGCAGAGATAAAGTGGGGTCCGCCTGTCATGGAGATTTAGGAATGCTCTAGCACAGATATCTCAGGATTTGACGGAGAATCAACTCTACCATCGTCAAAAACACATTCAAAGAAAGCCCAAGACCTCTAAGCAGATCTGGACATACAATTTGAGCACTTTTTTGGATGCGAGGAAAAATCAAATGCAATAAATGTTGAGATCCCTACGGCAAAACGATGGCTGGACATGTGCAGGAAGTTCCCAAATTTTTTGTGATCTACTCCTGTACCTGGAAAAAACAGATGCATTGAAAAACTTCTTCAACGGACCCTGTCAGCTGCTCTTTCGTTACACAACACATGATACAAATTTGCACTGCCGTAATGCAATCACATCGCCCAATGACATATTTTACGCGTCTGCCTCATGCCGTTCCATTTCGTCTTCTAAAGTTGTCCAGCGGAGGCTTCCACAGCTGATATATGTTCTCGTACAGCCCTTATAAATTTTACCAGGTTATCATGAGGTGGGAATAAACAGTGTATTTCGGAGAGTGAGGATGCCCTGTTGTGCAGACATGCTCTTTGGCTCGGCCCACTCACCAGCTAAAGCTTGCTCCAACTTCGTTAAGATAGGCAAATTATCATCAGATTTGTCTAGGAGCATAAGAATGGTGACTAAACGCTTCGCTAGAGCATCAGGATCACTTCATGGGTCAAACATGCACTCAATGCCTTCTAGAATACTCAACAAGATCGACTGCATGGGATGTCTCCGAAAGATTGATGAAGGTTGAACGCTGTTTTTCGCTACAACCCGTACACACTATCATACCTAGAAACCAAATAAATGACACATGTTACACTGTTTTTAGCAGCAAAAAATTCCTGGATAATTTGTTGGATTTTGTCAAAGTAAATGAGGTTTTTCTGCTGATATCACCGCAAAATACCCTCAAACGTAAATTACATTTACTTGATTCAATTTTTTCTACGACTTGAGAGATATTTCCGCAAGCTTTCTCAAATATTCGCATCAATAATTGATCGAATACTCTAGAAATAAGACAAAGAATAAACTCCGGTAATTAACAAATGAATATGCTATCATAAATTCATCATAACCTCTTCGTTTCTTTGAAAAATTACTCTTTTTCTTGGAACTACCTGGTTAGATTCCAGTATCCAGGAAATGAGCAAAACCTTCACGAATCGTTAATTCATAGATTTATGCTCCATGAAAAAAATAATTCTTGGAGAATAATAAAACATGTGACCCGTTTAATAGTGGAAATAAGATAATTATTATGAAATTAAGAAGTAATCGAGAGTAAAGAGCGAAAGAGAAGAGTACAAAGAAAGAAGTAATAAAACAGGCGAGTGGTCTGACCAATCACTGATCGGAGAGGCATCGAAATTCATAGAATATATGAGATATTGGTTGTAGTGGAAAACAACAAAGTTTGTCTAAAAGCACACGATAATCACTAGACTACTGAGATGACAGACTACGACGAAATCTACAAGAGGAGAGGGAAAAGGATGGGGCGAGGCTTAAAAACAAGTAACAGATGACTTTAAAAGCAACTATATTACTATATACAATAGTTACCAGCTGTACAAAACCTCGTGTATAGCTTCTATACACACGATTAACCCCGGTAAAGTTAGAGACACAGCAATCTTGTTAATACTTACGCCAGAATCGGAATACCAACAATGCCCAGATAGCGGCCGTCAGTGCCTTCGACGGCGATCTAGCCTCTAAGAGCAAGATTTCTGAAGACAGTACTGTAAAATCAATGACTTACTAGAAGTAATCGCTATATAGTAGTACCATTCCCGATATTTGCCCAGTCGTAAGGCTTTTCCTATCGCTATGTAGCACCACCAAAATTAGAGAAGAACTAGCATTTGCTACCACTCTATTATATTTTTCTCCCAAATATCATCTTAAAAGTGTGACACATTAGATGAAAGCGTATATTTTTCAGGGAAAACATTTGACATGAAAAGGTTTTTGGTTGCTTCATTCCTTTGCATGGAAGGTGATATTCTGTGAAAAAAGCTATGCTTGAATGGCTGCTTAACCGGCGTCTATTAGTAATGTACAGCAGGTGGTGTACATTTCGATATGTACTTCTTATTGAATAGTTATAAGTGTATGCAGAATGCTAGCTTGATTCCGCTTAACAAATGCGATGCGATACGTCGAGACTCCGCTGTTCATTCGGTGGAAACCGATCAGTTGATTTGATGCTAACAGAGCCTAAAAAGATATGATGCCGCATCGCTATTGGCTCGATTCATCAAAGACATTGGCTAACGAAGCGGGAGTTGCAATGCTGTTCTCGTCCACTTGCGTCGGTGTGAGTACAGTTGCTGTGAAGGCATTTGTACTGGTTTCGGCCATTTCCGGAGACGATTCTTTCACTTCTAGCGTCTGTACTGTCTCATCGATCAGTTCTTGGATTAAAGCGGCACCCGTAGGTGAGTTATCTAAGTATCGTGTCGCTTCTTCATAAGTTGGTGGTGATTGATCGTCTACTAAGTTGTCTACAGACGTGTAGTTGGGCGGCGGTGTGGCTTGTCGTCGTATGCGGCTGAAACAGAATAATTTGAACATGAAGTCAAAGTTATGAAGCTATCATATAGTTTGTATTGTATTGGCTCATCCTCTCAGAAAGATTTAGTAGGCCAACACAATCTAATAAATCTTGAATATTCAATGTTTACCCTGCTCGTCATCGAGAAGAAGGAAGTGGTCATGTGAAAACGTTAAGAGCTACCTAAACGCATTAAGCGGCTTGCTGTCAGATTATTGGGGACGGCATTTATCCCGTCGGATGTGCGAACATTTGAGGGCCCTTATCGCTGAGGAAAACTTTTTCATTAAATTCTTAGTAATCCTTAGATAGCATGAAGAATGGTAAATTCAGTATTATGCTTGGTTTCTAAAAAGAACTTTTTAGTATGCTGTAGGAACCTAAAGAAAATTACATTCTACCTTTGAGGCGCGTGTACATTGCTGGCGCCTGTGCCTTGATTTCTCACTAATTTCTAGCACTCAGTGAATAGCTCAAAGAACGTCGACTCTGGAACTCGATTTCCTTTCGAGAATTTCATGGTGTGGTATAAGAACGAAAAAAGAATACGTTTTCCTAATATCTATGCACAAAGAGTATATGAGCGTGTGGAGAAAATCTTAGAGTATTTGAATATGAAAAAAAACATGAATTTTTTTTTGAATTGGAAAAAAACTTCTAAAAAGTATTGAAAGAACCGTGTGCCCTCTCAAATCGCGCTGTGCGGCAGTGATTTCAAGTACCACTCTACAGTCTGATACTCCACAATTTTCTTTATATGCCCACATAATTTTGGCTCATAAGTAAGTCCTAAGCGCGAAGGAAACTCCAAGGGTTGAACGTGATATTCCTTTCGTTCTCATCGCGTAGAAGACTGAAGGCCAAACAATTTCAGAATCAACGTCTTTCAAATTATCAAATGAGTACTATAATTCTTGTGAAGAGCCAAGCGCAGGCGTCAGCCATGGAAAAAAACAATGAGCGCCGAAGTAAACGGTAATTCTCTCTTAGCTGCTGGAGCATACTGAAGTCTTCTTCAGATACTGAACAAAGTATTGAAGTAATCATTTTCCAAACTATCAAATAATTACGAAAGATTCAGAAAAGAAGCTCTGTCCAAATAAAAATCCTCCAAATATAGGAGTACGGAAGAGTGCGCGCCGCTCCTAACCAGTCAAATGAAAAGGCAGAGTTCGTTGCATTTTCTCTTACTAAAAATCATTGGGATTTCGAAAAGTAGTTTTGAAAATAGAGAAATATTTACAGAAGTAAAGAACTGCGAAAACAATCACAGCGTTTGTGACATTTTACGTGTGAGATATCCAGCTACTACTTACTGGCAGTTTGCCGTTAGGATCCCACTTCCCAAAAGGACCTTATCGATGTTCCTCTTTAGCCTTTGATTCACGCTTCTTACTGTCAGAAACCGAGTAGAAAATTTACCTTGAATTTCGAGTGGTCCCATGAACGACAGCAGCTCGACCAGGTGCTACAAGTAAAGCTCGGTCGCGTGGAATCCACGAGCCTCCACATATCAAGTCATGTCGACACCTATAATAAATGCTAAGTGTTACTGCAAAAGCAGACTCTTTACTACCGCCTCAAAGCACACAACCGCACATCAAACTTCTCCATTCCCAGAAAAAATCCTAGCACTTGATAAACTTCAATACTTTGAAAAGTGTGGTACTAAAACAGTAAGGAAATATTCTACAGTAAGACCAGATGAGAATCAAAAAGAATCTCAATCGAAAAACGGTTACAAATTAATTTACCAAAGCGATTTAAACGTGTGCCTATAATAGAAGTTTGGCGATTATTTTGAATGCTATAAATGAAAAATATCTGAGTCTCTTTCATTTCATGTCATTCGTGCATTCAATCTAGTTATTCGTTTTTCGTTTTTTTTTTTTGTTTCGTTTTTTATGTTAATGATAAAACATTATTCGCGGTTTATAAATGGCTGAAATGCGCAGTTTGATATTGGGATGTATTCTCAAACATGAGTTGTTATGTTGAATATCATTTCAGTGTGTATTTTTCGCCTAATCTTTTGTTGCTTAGGACGTATTACTTTCTATTTATTTTATATTCATTTGAGACAATGGGAAGGACATTGGACAAAAATAGATTACAAAAGTGATCGCGGTTTTCAGGGCCCGGAAGGGCTTGGCCGAGTTGCTGTGATGCTCATCGTGGCGCAGGCCTGATTCTACTCCACAACACTCCGGTAGTCAACGACGAACGCCCCATGAAACACCACAGCCAGGCAGGCTATCCTCGAGATTGCACAGAGACGTGCTGAACGAGTATTCTACGCCGTTTAAGAAGAATATTAGGAAAGAATTGCATGCTAGAAGCACCAGAATCCACACTATGAGAATTTTAAAAAGCTGTGGGACGGATCAAATGAAATTTTAAAAAATGCGGCTTTGGCACGAGTTAGAAGCAATTATTTTCGCATCAACCTGATACGTGGAAATTATTCTTGTTAGAGTGTAATGACAGACTGAAATGACTACCAGTTTCTCATGAAACTAGCGTAATTCGTCAGTTGCATAGATATGAACGCTTTTGGAAAAAAAAACTGAAGATTACACTCTAGTTCGTTGTTCCGATTAAATGTACCATCGTTCATGTCTTCTCGAATATCAAGAGTAGTAGCAAAAACGAGGAAGAGGGAGAGATGGAGAGGCGAAAACGAGAGAGAACTTATTCACTGAAAGCTACCGAACCTTGTAGCTCGTGCATGTGCCGGTTGAAAAACTCGATACCACGTGTCTTCTGATGGAGGAATCGGTCCAGCACGATGCCTTCTAAAAACATGGTAAAAAAATGAAGACATGAAAAAGAGATAAGGAAGGAAGGCGAAAATAAGGCTCAAGTTCTCACTGCAAATATTTCTTAGTAAAAAAAACTATTCAGCCTGTTAAGAATGACATAATACCATAATTATATTGAACCAGGGAGCCTCGTTGCCAAAATCTACTGAATACAAACGAAACTTTAAGAAATTACGACGTAATAGAAGAAAAAGAAGCAGAACATCACAGCTCCAATGCAATAAAATATCAAATTCGATAGACACGTTGATGTTAATACAACCTTACCTTGCCGTAACACACAATAATCCGATGGTGATCATACAAAACGAGAGGCCACTCAGTGTGAGCCGAGAATTGACGGCACCACGTCGCTTTGAAGGAATCTCACATTCTCGTCCCGAACTCGGATCGCACGTAGCACACGATAACCCCATATATCCTAAAAATTCCACACCACGTAGAGAATATAAAGTTTGAAGCTTTCGGCGTTAATCAATCCCGTTAGAGTTACGGCGCGTTAGAGTTACGTATGCATTCCACTCAACTCATAGTATCACAAAGATTGAGTGCATATCTAGCCTATATGACTTACAGCGGAACTAGCAAATGTTTTCTATCCTTCAACAGAAGTCTGCCCCAGTTTGCTAAAATCAAATGGATGAAGTACAAACGACCTTACTTGGTTACGAGATCGAGTCGATGACCAAAACTTTATTGTTTGGCATCACAAAACCATCATGCCATATATGTTTTTATGGCTCATATTTTCATAAAAACAGTCGATTGATAGGCAGTGTCTATATAGAGATTTAGACAACATTTCACGTTGTCTAACTAACATTTTGTGTCTTCCCGTTCCTTAGTATAAATAGGGGTTACTGATCGGGCACGAGACTCTTGACGAGGCGGGCGAGATCGCCGAAACGGATTTAATCCACTTACATAGCAAACCCCGAAAAAACTCAAAACAGTCTCTCATAATATATTTTCACAAAATTGACATGTCAGAGCTGATATGAGTGGATAACATTTTTGACAGTTGACAAAGAATATGTACGAATGGAAGTTTTGGCAATAAGTATGGAACGACTCATCGCAAATTTCTCTAAGCGTATTCCGCTACTTTGTTTTGCACTATAGTGTTCATAAAGGAGAACATTAAACTATGTCTCCTCTACGTTTATTCCTCAAAAAAAAAAAATTTGCCGCTGGAACTAACCTTCTCTACATCTACATCGACCGTCGATCACGTGACCTTCTACACACACTAAATCGCAAGCTTTTCCAAAAAGACGACCAGAACAGACACATTCACCTGAAATTAGAGAGTCTGCTGTTTCTACGAATAAAGACGATTTCGAAATCTCCAGTGCCACTCTATGAGCACCAAATTTTTATGGTGCCTAAGGAGTTTGCTATTGAGCTCCTCAATTGTAGGCTAATAGCTCTTCTACATCATAGCAACAAATGCTACAAAAGACAGTTCAGATAGCTTTCAAAATTTCCACTCCTTAAATAACGCAGGCGCTTTAACAAGGAGGTGGCTATTCAACAATTTTGTGCGCAAAACTTCAGTAAGAAGAACTTTTTCAAAACCATATATACTCAAAGGAATCCTTGAAAACCCTAAAGAAAAATCGTGCAAGTCCACCGCATTCAATTAATAACCTCCAAAGCTCATGAGCTCCAAAACTTCAGATATAAGAAATACAAATAAAAGATGTAAAATTAAGTAAAATTAGTTTAAAACTTTGGAAAAACATTAGACGAACACAGGACATCGCAAACGATTCATGTTTCCATAGGTTACCTAGGTTAGTGAAGACATGTTGAATAACTTAACAATAAGCCATAAAGAATTGAATGCGAATCTACAATAGTACACATATAAACTACGTATATAAACTGCACAAATGAGAGAACTCTTTTATGGCTCATAGTCAGTTTGTTAGAGTACAATCGGCATATATATATATATATATATATATATATATACGTATGTATTTACATACATATACATATTCATACATATGCATATATATATGTATGAATGTACACATGCCACATATGCTCAGGCCGATCAAAAATGTAAAAGTTGAAAGTAGGATTGAAAGTATGTTTGAGCTACTTTTCTCGTCTTTCCTTTTAGGACTGCGATAACAATTTTGAAGATGTGTAAAGCATAAAGGATATAGGATAAAGCTCTTGGTGTAATCATCCCTGAGGAACGCGTCATACATTCGTGGTCAAATTTTAGCTTCCTTTGAGGTGATGAAATGCATATCTTCCTTTACAATGACTCGTGTTGGCCTCCCGGTGTGCTGAGTCAGTGCTGCTTATCCTTCCAGACAAGTCTGAGATCTGTCTGGTACCAATTTACCGACCCCTGAGGAATGGGCTTGGTGAGCCATGAGCGCGCGAGATCGGAGTAACGTATAGTGTGAAGAAATTAATCTACGGACACTTCCAAAGGCGTTCTTTTCCTTCTATGGCTATGTATGTAATGAACTTTATGGAACCACTCGATTTTTGTAGCTATTCGTTACCGGTGAACTAGAGGAGATCGTTGTTGATCAACTCACCTGTTGTCTGATTCACCCATCCATGGCAACGTGACTCACAATGATCACCAACGTAGTCACCTTCACATATGCATCGTCCTTCTTCTTCTGAGTACTGACCAAATTTTGAGCACACCTGAAATCTCAGACTCAAAAAAATATACCATGGAAACAATTATGTTTTTCCCGTAAGGAAAGAAAAACTATCACAGTGAGCCTCGTAGACTCGGGTTTTATGAGTAGCACTTTTATCACCCTTCTAATAACATAATATTAGGTCGCTTCATATGTCTTGGCACTGCAGAAATAAACACTAAGTTTATAACCGGAAGCATCTGAAATTGCATAATTTTGGTAACGTTCAATTGCGCATTTTCTTGCAAACATTCCGATGTAGAACTTACTTGAACTTGCTTTAAGCTGGAGCTATCTGGGGAACAAATTCGCTTGCTACTAATGCACGAATGGCGCGCAGGGGAAAATGTGAGTGATTCGGTGCTCAAGATTTAAGAAGCTTAGAGCGATGATAAGGTACGGTTGCAAAAAGAGCGACTAGGAAGTGGTTTGCGAAGTTCAAAGCTGGAGAGAACAGTCTGGAGGATCAGTTGCGCTCGGGCCGTCCACAGAAAGCTCCATTAATCTTGCGTGACGCTTTAATAGCATTTTCCTCCACGCGCCATTTGTGCATGAGTAGCAAGCGAATTTGCTTTCGCGACAGCTGTATCTTAAAACAAGTATAGGAAAGTTGTATAGCAAAATGTTTGCAAGAAAGTGAGCGATTGAACAATACTAGAATAGTACAATTTTGATCACTTTCGGTTAACAAAATGGTGTTTATTCTCTAGTGCCAAAACTTATGGAACGACCTCATATTTACAAAAATGCCGAGTTACGATTAAAATTTAGAATTAATATGGTTTGTCGATAAGTCAAAGAATTTTTCGATTGTTAGTGTATTTTGAGTCCACAGAGTATAAAAGAGGTTTATTCTATTGCCTTATGGACACAAATTCTTATTATTCATTTATTCTCTACTATAAACATATTGATGACCCGGCGACGCATAACACTGGACATGATCACTGGTTTTACGCCTTTTAGGAAGTTCTTTTTAGTTTTATGCTCTCAAGACGATCTCCTGCACCGCGTTCAGTTTCCGTTCCTCCAAATAACTTCAGTGTAACCACATTCAGGCGATTTTGAGGACCACCACTAGGTCAAGGATCTGACTCACCACCGTCCTCTGATGGATATCCTCCTTCACTTGTAGCAATGTGAGTAATCCTCTTTACATGATTCGCTTCATGATCTGCCTACAGAAATCTTGAGCAGAATTTGGAGCTCTGACTCTTTATTCGAAAACTAATAAAAGTATTCTGCTTTACATGCACAAACGCTGAAGATCTCCATGGATTCCTTACAGTTCACAATTGTGAAAGAGAGTAAGATACATTTCTGTTACTAAACAATTCTATGCAAAAAATCACAATCGTTCTGGGAGAACTAGTAAGTGCTGCATGATTTCCCTTCGCTCAATGTGCGGTATAACAAGCATGTGCACATTATATAAATATATATCTGCTCCTCCCTACTCTCTGATGACGACGAGAGGTGTTCAAAGTGATGTTCGAGTCAGATTAACGATTCCAGGCTCCGAAAAAGGGTAAAACTTCCAAAACGTCGACCAGAATTGCACCGTATTGTACTCAATATATCTTAGTGTTGAGAACGTCGTGTCTGCTCATCAAGAACTCTGACAAAGATAGAACAGGTGCTCTAGATATGTACATTTTTCATAGATGTCGTTCTTATTTTGAAAAATACAGACTAATAGGAGGCCTGTGAAGTTTTACTCAAGCACCTATAGAGACGTCCTTGGGAATGTGTCATGTTTTCGCGACAATGCAATGCTCTCATCATCAAAACTTTACTACGCAAATAATAACAAAATGCACTGTGAAAGTTAACATCGTGCTGAGTACTCCAAAAGGATGACGTTATTTTCTTTCCGTTTACACAGCACACTAAAAAGGCCTTTCCAATAACCAAACCGAGTAGTGAAGTCTCCATTTCCCAAAGTACCCAATGACATGAAAAGCTAACTGTTGATGGTGAGAAGTATAATTATATACAACAAGAGCGTAATGTTGCGTGCACGAATTATTGAATAGATAATTCAGGAAAAATTTTCATTACTAATAAGGTGGTCAATCACAAGATATGATAGTGGAAGTGTAGTTTCCTTAATGCAAAACTCGTCAAAGTAATTTTTAGACTTGATGTAAATTAGGACTCTGTCAAACCTTAGGCCGGTTGCATACTAGACCTCTATAAGAAACTCTTATAGAAATCCTACCTAGCAGAAGATGTGTTTTCGCGTCACAGTTCTGCAAGAGAAGCAATTCAAACGTAGAATAAGGGTGGAAAATATGTTTTCTCATAAAGATGTGATTTGACTACTGAATTTTTCATACGAGTTTCAATGTCTAGATGCATGTCTCTCAAAAAGTTGAATTACCTGTTTACTTAATAATCTGACAAGTTTCTATTGACCCATCCATTAATATGATCTGACATCGCATTACATGAGGACTGCAGTACTCCATTCGATATGTTCTTACTCATCAGTGAACTTCCTCCATGAAATTGAGGTTAACCTCACCAATATTTGAGGGGTGTGCGAAAATTGTAGAATGCTGGTCGACCTAACATTTTTTGTAATCCTATGAAAGTTCAAGCAGACAGCTCACACGTCTTCACTATGGTCATTTGTCAATCTTAGCGAATGTGGAATGGGGGACATGCTTAGCTCAAGTTGTTGGCCGAATCAAAGAAGGATTTGCACGAGAAATCTAGCCATCGCGGAATAATTATCCGGATTGATCTATATCATGGCAAGGTTAGAGAGATCGTGTATTTGCATCGATAAATTTGAGGTTTGTGCAATCATGACGAAAGTCGTTCGCAAAAATGAGTAGAAGCACCGTATTCAACTTCAAGTTAGAGGATTTCGAGAGAAATCAACCTTCCACGAGTTCTATTTGTCAGACAAAAAGCCTTTTTAGAAAGATCGAAGAGAAAATAAACCAAAAATGGCGCCGGCGATGAAAGAAAGGTGTGCGAAATTTGTAGATAACTGTTTGTCTTCATGGATCAAAAAACTCAATGTTGACATCAAAAACAATTGGTATAGTACTGCTAAGTCGGCACGAACATGCTATGTGAAGGTGAAATCCAGCTGGAATTCTTTCGCAACTAAACTTCAATTCATATTTAATACAAATTCACTATTTTGAAGAGGCACATAAATGAACAGATACTGCCCTTGATCAGACGTCTGCGAGTTCGAAAAAAAATTTGTGTAAACACATATGATATGTTGATCTTGCCATAAGAATAATTATGTACAAAAAGTTCTTGACCAGTCTTAAGGCTAACACCAAGTAGGTCATGCTGAGAGCAGCAATAAAGTGTTAAGTAGTAATTCCTGAATTGGATCACCGAATATATGCGACAAGAGGCGGACAAGAATGCTGATCGGTGAGAAAGAAGAAGCACTATTAGTTCAAGAAAGGACCTCTGCGAAAATCCTTCTAAAAAATGTAAAAAAATTCAGCTTCATGCATTTCATGCAGAAATTGTAAAAACATCTCCATTTCACAAAACTTGGAAAGATTCACCTGACTAAAGTACTGAGGTTGCTTCATAACTAGTAAGCGCAAATATTTCAAAAATTCTCATTTCAAAAGAGAAAACTCCACCCTCTTGCGACACTGTGAAGTATCAACCAAACGGTGATCATATCACTCGGTACATATATTTAGTAACAGTGAAGCTGAATTGAAAGACAGTAAGGATTCTGCTCAGTTGCATTTTGCATGATTGCTGCCTTCGATATCGAAAGATATTTCATTTTTACACCTCATTCATCGGGAAAGATCAGCTTTTCTCATTAACTAGACTGTCGAAACTTTTTTATGAAAAGAGTGACAAGCACTTATTAAAGTTATTTTAAATTTACTCTCCTATCTCTCCTAGACGGGATATTGCAATGATTAGTGATGCACTGCATCAAAAAGCAAGATGATAAGCGATCCCCTCCTCCAATTACTCTTTTGCAGCCAATCAAGAGGACGCCTTACTCAAGCCACCTCCCAGATTGCAATGAAAATAGTTTCGCTCAGCATTCCACGAAATTAATAATAAAGATTATACTTTTATTATCAAACAACGGTCGAAAGAACGTATGGAGTATTCAAAGACCACTGGTGAGGATGTAGGCGTGGAATCGAATCGAATGAAAGAAGTGCTCGATTCATCAACCTTTTTGATTACAACTCAGTTTTATTTTCTCCAGAACGAGAGCAGTGGTAAAGTGGTTAATGGTGCAGGCGACCAGGAAGCAAGATGTTGGTTTGACCCTTTCCCCATACTATACTACAGGCAATTTACAAACACCTTGCGAAACACTCTAGCTTGATTTCCTCCAAGATTCCAAAGAGATTTGGCTAACCACTATTTTACGTCATTCAGGTAGAAGAAGGAACCCTCAAGCTGCAGTAAAAAACATACGAAACGCTCGAAGACCTTTGCTACAGAGGATGCATGCGAGGAAACGAATCGAATGCTGACGTGCTCGGGTCCGTGCAAGAAAACGTGATAACGGGTCAAGTGTAAAAATTCATTTTTGATGGTGGGATGCAATGTGGAGTATAGTCATAAGAAGCTTAGAAAGGCTAAACAGATTTGGTACAACGCTAAGTTCTTGAACTTCACTGTATAGATTAGATATGCATTACATCACGTTTACGATACTACGAACGGAGTCGAATGTAAGGTGTTTTCTCAAAAGCTGATCAGCAGCAAACACATCAACCTTTTCTCTACTCTTAGCCCGCTATGAACTAAAGATCGCTATAAGGTCCAAACATCAAAAGGACCCACCGGTCGTTCACAATGTGTTCCGGTATAGTGACGGAGACAGATGCAGACGCCGTCAGTTTCGTTAAGGAAGCCACCGTTTAGGCACGACGACGATAATTCACCTAAGACGGAAACATTTTTGAAACAAAAAAAAATGGTCCGATAAATCTCATTAGCAGCTGATGATGAATTGAAATGGCAACGCTAGAAAAAAGATAGCTGATGTAATTAATTTAATTTATGCTAAGTAATCATTGAACGAAAGTGGAATGAATTATGCGGAGACAAAGACATATTACGGTTCTATTCCATCAAATGCCACGTGATGAAGAAACAGCCCCTTTCGTGGGGCAAAAACATTCATAAGAATTAAAAACAGTCGATGTCATGGATCAATTTTGGTCTACCAGCCGAGATCCATCGACTTAGAAGTGGTGATGGCTCAGTGTCATTGTACATTATGCCGTCACCACAAACGCCTCCCTCCTTGCTACAATGCACGGCTTAATGTGGGGCGTGGATTAGTGGAGAGGAGGGCGAGACCTCCGAAACACGCGTGTATGCCCTGGCGTACCAACTTCGCTTAGGCTTTGAACATTTTTTTTGAAATTATTTCATAAGAATGTCACTAATGATTCGAAAGCTCAGATCTCTGGTTAGCGCAGTGCGAGGCCGTTGCTTTTTTTTTGACAAGTCCCTTTTATAACGCTTCAAAATTCTAAATGAAAGTATACTCCACATCGGCAGCGCACTTCAGTTATTTGCCAGAAGCACGAAAAGCTGAACGTGAAATCTTTCAGTATCACAGTTAGACGTTTGATTTAGAGTTTCTTCCAAAGCAGTGAAACAATTCCCAATCAAATAACAAAAATCGCATTTCACCTGGGCACCATCGATCGATGATTGCACCGACCCCTTCTGCCGCGACAGCACGCGGCTCGTGAAGTGGTCAAAGTACTCTTGCTCGCGCATGGGTATCAATCTTGCTTTCCCTACTACACTGCACGGAAACGATCTTTCCAGAAGAAAAGCAGAGCTTTGGAATTTCTAAAACTTACGCTTTCGAATGTTGAAAGTTTGAACGAAGAGCTCTGTCTTGCGAGAAAAACGCATGTGTGAAACACAAATGCTTTTCTTTCACCTAATAATTATAATACACGTTTTTTTTGAAACCGAGCCACGTACTGCGCTAGCAAGAGATTTAAGGTTTTATATAATTGCTAAGACTCTTGTGAAAATTCTTGCCCAATGGGAGGGACCGTTTCTTCATCCCGTACCGTCTAACGAAAAAATACCTATATTACTTATTAGAAAGGACACAAAAGGAAGTACTATAGCTTCACTCCAAGCACAACAGTGTTCAAGTGCTATGATTTGCAAGAAATATGTCTACAAATCAATACATCTGAGAAATGTCAGGCTTAAAATTACTACAACTACAGCAGAGCGATGAAAAGCAGAAATTTTCAATAAAAAAGTCTCACGAGGGTCTCCATCTTTCATGTCCTCTATTGATTCTGTGATTTCATGACCATCTAGTCGGAAAGTTCGCATGTGATGAACGTCATCGATCAGTGGTGGAAGTTCCTGAATGTAATCGATTCATCCTCCAAACTTTTCACAATGAACTATAATCGCGAACTAGGCACCAATTAGGCTTAAGCTAGTTAACTGATTAAGGATAAGAAAATGGTATTTCGATTCCGTTTTAGTTCTTAGTATCGAGAAAGCGACTCTTTAAAATACTTTTTAAGGGGAACTTCTTGAGAGAATCTAGGCGACTCTTTTCTAGCTACATCTCAAAATCGCCAGGTTTTTTCAAATCTGCTGCTCAGGTTCTGCCATGACATAGGAGCTTCATCTTCATTGTCAATTTGCTAGACAAAATAAAAAAGGCAGAAAACTAAGCAGCAACACTTTTGAAGCAATTAAGGAAATTTTTGGAGTTTTTTTTTTGTCTCACATGGGCATGAATTGCTAGGAAATGAATCGCTTATGAGCAAAAAATTAGTATTAACGATGAAATGTAATATGGCAGGAGACAGTGTTGTCATGATGCTAATAAGGTATATTTTTCTAGAAAAAAAAAATGAAAAATGATAATGAAATGATAGGTCAATTCTTGAAGGTCGAGATTTGCGAGATATATATATGTATAAAGATGTCATGGAAAAACATTTCAAATCAGAGCTAAAATAACTTGTGCATGCGGAAAATTACAATAAAATAAAAGTAACACAGTAGAGAAGCAGGTGATTTGTACTGTAGGAGACTAACTAACGGTCTAGTACCTCTTCTCACTCTGCTAATCGTATATCTTCCTGCTCGACGACACTCCGAATCAATAAGTTAAATGAGCGTTTAGAGAAATTGCATAAGAAAAAATGGTTCTTCATTGTTATCCGTCCGGAGACAAAAGAAGCAAAGACCCCTTTCTTCACTGGACAAGAACTTTTTCACAGAAGTTCCGGTGACCATTCGAAAAATTAAGTCTCTGGTTAATGGGCTGTGATCATTTACTGGAAAAAAACCTTTTTATTATGCTGAAGCAGGCAAAACCTTTGTGCTTCACACACGCATAATTCTCGCGGAACAGAACTCTTTCCTCAAATGATGAGTAGTCATTCGATAGCGTAAGTTTCGACAATTCCAATGCTCCGCTTGTTTTGTGGAAAGACCGTATTAGTGCAGTGTAACACAAGAAATAAGATTGAGTTTCACATACGCAGCGCATTTGTCTGTCGACTAGTGTGCGTGGTAAGCGCGGGCTGAGTGTGTGCTGGTCGTGAGCTGAGTGTGTGCTGGTCGTGGGCTCAGTGTGTGGTGGTCTTGAATTCCATACGGCGATCGATCGATCGCGTTGGCGCGACTCATGAGTGGAAAATTTTTTGTTGACTGATTTGGGATTTTTTCTCCGCTTTGAAAGAAATCCGGACAAAGCGAATAACTCCAATGCTTTGAGATTTCCTCTACACATTCATATGCTTTTCGTACTTCCAACGAAGTAGTAGCAAAAGTGCACGGCTGGTGTATAACATAATTCTATTTTGAATGCTGCAACGTCATAAAAGAATCTTTAGAAAAAAAGAAACACGTAGTGTAATAACCAAAGATTTGAGCTTCCGAATGATTGCTAACACTCTTACAAAAGTTCTTGTCCAACAAAAAGGATTGTTTTTTCATTTGTCCCTAGATAACATCGTTTCTAGTTACCATTAATACTTGCTTATTTGTTTCATGACAAATGAGTTCTCACGTGGAATGGTGTGAAAGATTGGTGAATGACCGGGTATGCCACTGACTGAAGAGTCTGCATGTAGAAAAACATGACAGATAATACAGAAAATCTTCTTGCTCGTTAAACTGCATAATAAATAACTACATGGCAGCCGACGATACACTGGATAGAAAAGGGATGGATTGTGCTGCTGTAGTTCATTATGGAAGAACACCTTCATAGTATGAAAGATAAAAATTATAGCCTGGAGTGTAGATCACTTTGAATACAGTAATATGACAACCTGCGAAAAACAAAAACGATGCTATAGTATTAAGAAAAAACAAAAAAGTTTAGAAACTTACCCTTTGAGGAGATGAGTTTGGCATTAAGCTGAATATGTAAATCAACGCGACGACGAGTATGAGAAGTAATGGTCCTACCCATAACCGACTCGATTGTGACGACGACATTCCAGAGTAAATCACTCTAAAGTTAATGATTCAGTCATCACAATATTGAGAAGTAAGTAGCACACAGTTAGTGTAGAGTAAACTGTTCAAAAAACCAGTTTCTATGTTGAATGTGTTGAATGCATCGAAAATGAATATAAGGACAAAGGATGCATGGTAAACAAAGGACCATCTTCCAGTAATAATGTCACTTAAGTGGGCCGGAAAATAATGAGATATGCAAAATTCATAAGATAATGACAATCGTCCTAATGGCTTCCTCCGACACTGCATGTTTTTTTGGTGACCAGCTGTATAATCAGAAGTCCATTCCAGTCATCAAGCATTCAAGCACAGGAGTGCGACATTTGCGCTTCGAACCACAGCTAGATGTAAGCCCATGCAACAGCAGATCCAAAAAAATCACCTACAGTTACTTTCGTGCTACTTTTTACGAAAAAAGGACCTCATATAAAATTGTGGTGCATTCCGTCCCTTTTGGTTGGCTCAAATGATAATGACGAGATATGTTTGAGCGTGGTCTCAAGAAAGCAATCGAAAGTAAAGTTATGATATAACTTAATGATATTCCAGAGGAGAGGGGGAGTGGGGGCCGTTACCGAGTGGTTGGATGTTCGTCACGAAGCGCCTCCCCAGTAATCTCCATCTCCCAACACACCTCGGCAGTCAACAGCGAACCCCGTGGAACGCCGCAGCCAGGCTATCCTCAAGACTGCAAGAAGACGAGTTCAACCAGAATTCTACGACGTCCAAGAAGAGACGAAAAACAAATCAAATGCTAAAAGTACTGGTATCCGCACAGCGAAAAAAAACTGAGAGACGTATCAGATGAAGGGGGTGAAGAAAAAAATAATATTCTTTAAAGAGAAATAAAGTGAGGAAATATTTAAGTAAGACCAGCATCATAAATTGGCCGCTTAATATAAAGAAAAGTATTTATAACGTGCTGATGATTGAGTTGTTCCTGAACTGTGCACGTCTCAACACAATTTCGGGTCGTTTCGTTTACTCTACCATCATTTATTGACACCATCAGTTGCTGACAACAAACACGAATCACTCCGTGCTTGGCTCACAAATCAGATTTAGGAACTTGTAATGACTCCATATGCCATGAAAAACTATCAATTCTTGAAGGCTTTGTAAAAAAGCATCCAGGTTGTTACTAAAAGTTTGGTGTAACTAGCAACAACTCCCCACCCCGCAGATAAATTCCGTGTAGTGAAGCGAAAAGAAGAAAAACAATTGAAACAGAAGGGCGATAGACTAACATAGAACCCTTCTTAGTGTCATATGAGCTTAAAGTGCAAGAACTAGCTATTTCTTCTCATGTGATGTTTTTTAGAGCACAAATCTCTACGTCACAATAGTTTTTAGTTTACCCCAAGCAAAAGTGAATCAAAAGAGATTCTGAGCATGAATGTGTTAATCTGCCGACACATTAAAATTAAAGAAAGTGAAAACTGAGCAAGCTGAACAAAAATAAACTCGAAAAAAGTAAGATTATTGAATATTTGAGAGAATGTCAACTGAAGGTAAAAAGGCACGTTCAATTCGATTTTCTACGACTCGCTGCACTTTCAACGTTTAGACATCGAACAAAATGTGAATATGAGAAATGACAACTAAACTCCATCAATCAAGCAACAAAAGACAGCCGCGCTCGGAACGGAAGGTCTATGAGAGAAATCAGTGATACAAAATGGTAATTGGAAATGAGACACTATGAAAGTAGCGCACAGGGTAAGATAACATTGGAACCCTCAAATGATCATCATCGAAACGCAATGCTGAACAATGTGATATAAACAGATCTGATAAGGGAAAGTTCGAAAAAAAAGCGACTAAAAAGCATGGAAAAGTTGGTCGTGAAAAGAAATGACAGCCAGAATATCGATAAAAAGAAGATTAGAAAATTGAATAAAACATATGGTTGTTCAAAGCCCAGCGGGCATAATTCGAAAGGAGTTATCACTATGTAGACAAAATCCTCTGGAAACATCTAGAGCTATAATGATGTGGCTGACTACACATGTGCACTTTAGGGACAATTTGACGACTATTTCATGAATTCCGAGAACAGTTCGTCAATATACTTCATTAACGAAGAAGAAAAGTTTGTCAATATACTCCATTAGTGGAAGACCAATGTTTTTGCGTTTGACGATCAGTGTCGGAATTAACATTTGAATGCTGATGTGGTAGAGTCTGTCGAACGAATGTCGATTTCCTCGTCACCACATATTTGCAAATAGAGAGCGAGATACATAGAGAGAGAGAGGGACAGAGACAGAAGGAGAAAGAGAGATGAACACGGAGGGAGAAGGGAGAGAGAGAGAAAGAGAAAGAAAATAGACTTAGCTGTAACACATCTGACATCTGAAGTAATTGGGACAACAAGAACCAGTTGATGAGGCCGATAAGACAAAAGGGCATTTCAAGTGGGCACCTTAAGGAAAGGTTTGTGCAGCGTAATGATTTGAAGATACCCTGCAAAACAGACCTGGTCACTGGTAGGATCACTCGCCTCAACTAAGTCCATCATTCTTGGATCGCAAAGATGGCATTCGAACTCGCCCGCGGAAGAAACAAAAAAATTGATGCGTCAATATGCCCGAATAAGTCATTTTAGGCCAAATATGCATCCAATCACCATTTGCAATGGTTGTGAGTGGGGTCAGTTGCATGGTACATCATTCCACAGGGATTTATCCACACCAAAACACCTAATTCTTATGCCATTTTTTCATTCAAATCGCTGTAATACCTTTTTTTTGAGTCTTTGACTTTCATAGATTTGGCTTGATGTTAGCCACGAAGAACTTTGCGAGAGATATCGCAGCAATAGCTCTCTCTTAGTTCTGCTCCATGGTTAGGAGACCATGTTGAAGAAATGAACAATCGTTTGTACATTGTGGTCTGATATTCAGAATTACGATGAAGCGGAGATAAACTGCTGGGTGGCTCGGGTTATATAAATATAAAATGAGAACGGACATTGCAGAATTTGAATGCGAAATAATGCGAACGTTTCTTACTAAATGTGCAATGAAGAGAAATGACAGAACTCATTGACATTAAACGCGAAAATAACGAGAAACTTCAGAAAAACAATAGAATTGTCGAACAATTAGGTTGCAAATGAGGATGTGAATCAGTAAACATCGAGCATTAATGTAATACTCCGAAATTCTAGCATTTTTACCGCTTTTTTGGCAGTGTTATGATGCTACATATATACCTAAGAGAATAAGTGGTGACAATGCCTCAGGCGGGAGTCGAACCGCATTTCATCCATCCCGGGTCGCGTGTCACTACTACTACACTACCGAAGCACATTTGCGCCACCACTCATTCTTTAATATTTCTATGTTAGCTATTAAGCATTGACTTCAGATTTACTGGCAGAGAAGTACCTGTTGCGTAATTTCAATGATTTACTATGAAAATTCTCTTATATCAATTGGATCACTAGCGGTAGCCACGTAACTCTAACGTCAAAAATCTTGGTTTTCCAACAAACGATCAAAATATGGTATAGAGATGGAAGGAGATGTAAAGTCACGTACACTGTCATCAGCGCAATTATGTCAGTCGCAAGGTAGCCATATAAAAGTGAACAGGAAAACACTCTACGCAGATGAAATCAATGTATCAAGTTTTCTCTATTTATGTCTGGCCGAACAAATTGCGCATCATTTTTGGGTTTTCCATGCTCTGGAGAAAATAAAACCGTTAAGAAGTCACCCAGTATTAAAACAATTCCTATTAATGGCAACATCGCGTCTGCTCAGAATAAATCAGAGATTTATTAGATAGATTATATTTACTTGGTCATCACATGAAACGAACTGTATTCAGTAGATAAGTCTTTGAAGAAAATGCAACGAACAGCGATAAATTGAGAAGAGTTGGAAATATCAAAAAGTTACATTTCTCGATGAAATTTCTCAAGCACGGCATGAAAATAAGAAAATCGAGCGCAGAAGCAAATGTTTTTGGAGAAGTGAATAGGATGTTGTGTTATAAACGAGAAACGACATGGGAAGATCTATAAAGACAAGAGAAGCTACAGAATTATAGAGAAGACGAATGGAAATCAAAACGGTTGATGGAGAAGAGCTGACGTTCCTGTGAGCATTTATTATTTTCAATATAGGTACCTCGTTCGAATAAAAATATTAATTGTCGCAAAAATCAAACAGGCTTCAGCAATGTCACAGTTAGGCTTTCACTTGTCAGAAGCAATCACAGAGGCTCTTCTTGCTAGAGGCAAGCGAAGAACAGCAAGATGCTTCTAGTAGAATACCCTTTCTTCTTAAGGACTTGTGCCAAGAAGGCTCTTACGAGTAACCATTCGGTTCTGGTCAAGATGGTTGGATGCACTCGCAGCTTATACTCGCACGAAATAGAACAACGAAATGTTTATTGGAGGTAGAGCTAAACACCTGTCGTCTCCCTCCGTTTACTTCCTAGTCACTTGATTATACGCGCTTGATCGAATTGTTTCGCAAGTCAAGGACTCCAGTAAATCCGCTGGATAAAAATCAATGTTCATAAAACACAAAGAAGGAAACTCATTTGGAATAGATTGGCCGCATGTTTGTTGAACAGAAAGTCAAACAGCTGCCGTCTCCTCTGCTTACTTCCTAATCACTTGACTAAAGGCGTTTGATCGAATTGATCTGCATGGCGAGGAGTCCAGCAGATCGACTGGATCAGTATGATGCCAATGTCCATAATTCGTAGAAATAAAGTGTTCGGCGCAGATCAATAATTTAATGGAACGAACGCCAAATGAATGACAGGCCTGGGGTTAGCTCAGAGTGCGAAGTCGAGCCAACGACCACGAGGATATTCTAATATATTTTTGAGCATTGCGCGCCACTCTTATCAAGCATATGACAGGAACATGTAGGAGTAGCACGAGAGAGCTATCTTAATCATGACCCATGATCACGGGATAAGTACATTCGCGCGTTTGTTAGGTTATCATTCACCTATCCGTCCGTTGCGATAGTTGATACATCTCCACAGAAACCGGCTGGTGATCTCAAACATGACTGAGATATATGAACACGAAATGTTTTAGTGAAAGTGTTTTCCTCGTCAATATTTTTCGAAAGAATGCTCACCTTTTTAGAACTTGTCTATGCAAACAGAGTTTCACCATCTTTAGCAGATTATGTGCTGAATGCAACTATTACATTAACTTACTTTGTTACAATTATAATACTAAAAATCATACATGATTGAGCGTTGAACATTCTCGCACTCTTTGCAAAGAATGCAGTAGTAGTTTGATTTCAGGAGCAGTTTACTATTGATTTTCTTTCTCATTACAACTTATCAGCATCGTTACAACGTGCATTCAGCGAAATGGCAAAACGTCACGGTATTAACCCGTTCGGGACGGCGCGCGCCTGTCTTGATACACGATTAATTGAACAGCTTTTTCGCGACACATATCTTTCCCCTAAACTTCTAGCAATCATTTGAAACCTTAAACCTCGCTGATTACAATAACTCACATCTTTCTAAAAACGATTGTCTTAGTACGCTGTAGCAGCGAGGAAAAAAAGTTATGTTTCGTACTCTGCAGTCTACTCAAAATACTGCGTTTGCACACCACAGTCTGAGCATCGATTTCAACTAAATTTTCAATACACAGTCGATAATCCAGTCGCGCTGACTTTGAAACTGACTTTGGTTTTTGAAAAGGTCTTCACAGAGAGATGTAAGAGCAGAAAGAATATCACTTATGCACTCAGAGTTTTCTTTCCACATAGAAATGCAAATTTACGAAAAGAATATCAGCGTGTAGAGGAAGTCATTGGGCACCAAGAGGAACACAAAAAACCTAGATTTTTTCAAAACGGAAAGAAAAGTTCTGATTAACTGGCGAAAATCGCGCTACTCGAACGGTCAGTTGTCGTTCCGCATGGGTTCATCAGAAGAGACTAATACTACATATGCCCGGGCTCTGAAGATGGCGGGTCGCCGAAATGTCAGCCGAACTTCTACGACTAATTTACCAACCTCGCGTCAGCTAATCAAGATAAGTTTTCTCGATTTTCATATAACAACTAATTGTGCCGAGGTTTATAGAAAGTAGAATTTTGAATTGTTGCGAGTGGGTTCAGTTGTACTGCAGTTGCTGTGTGTGGGATTGCAGTAGTGTGGCCAGAGATATTGAACAATGCACTTATGGTCAATGGGTCGTTCATTCAAGCCCAGCACGTTGTCAATGTGTTGTGTAAATTGATAGCAGACATTTCTGGGAACTGATTTACAAGTTAAATAACATTTTCACCCTACGTTTCTCATTAAAGCGCGAATGTATGGCGTATACATAAAGAATTAATGTCGAACACATTGACATTTATAAAACGCAATGCAGAAACGAATATGAGGTTCTGTGATGATTAGGATGAGAAAAGCTAGGCATAGACAAATAAAAATCAAAATTAGCAAAATCATGTCGATACGACATTCAAAAAACTTGACTTAGAAGTAGGAATCCGAGTACTTTCCACATCAATACGTGTTTAGGACATGGAAATATGTCACTTAATAACAAAATTGCTATACCAATCGATAAACATAAATACATCGATCAAATTAAAAGGGCTTTGACAGAATTACTTGGCAGACAACAACGTTTTCGTTTATAGAAATTGAAGGGACGACTTACTGTCTCCTTATGGGCGCACGCCAACAAGCTTCTCTTGATGACCGAAAAAAGAAGACTTAATAAAACATAAAATAAGAAAACCACCCTTCAAGCCGTGTTCGACTACGTCTAATTTTGTCTGGTGGTCGCTTGGGACTTCGTTTAATTTTCTGGGTGCACGCAGAGAGCATTGAAAAACTCACCCGAGTAAAAAGGACTTCTAAGGAATTATTATGTATGGAAAATGCTCTGCATGGATCATGTCTAGCAAAACATTTATGATGGGTGAGCTACAAAATAATAAAAAAAAGTATAGCGCTGAAAAAATCCTTTACGAAAAAGCAAACAGTTTGATGAGTTATGCATTGGTTATATTCATAACCTAGCTATGACTCACAGCCACTACGCAGATATGAGTCTTTCACCCATTCCAGTTGGGATTCTGCCTTAACTGTTGAGCGAAATTATTCGGATTGGAAAGGAGGATGGACGTGGACAAAGGTAGCTGTCACATTAGAAGGATCACACAATAAATTATAACGATAACTTTCAACACCGAAAACGGCAACGTAAGCTTGAGAAAACCGGCTTAAGAAACTCTTAGAAAGGTTCGAAAAAAGAAAGTAAAAGAGTAAGAAAGTTGGCTTTGATATACGGAAATCACAAAGTTGCACAGGTCCTGGACATGAGTGGTTTAATTGTAACCTAAGACAACTTTGCTAGACTTCACTTTTTATCCTGTTCAGTCATAAGGAAGAACAGTATGTAAATGCTCAATTATGTTAGAGGTTTGGAACGACGATTAGCAGAACAGAAGCCAAACTCTCGCGGAAGAACCATCTAAAGATCTCTGTTCGGAGTCTAACTAGAAAACCCACTAGTGTTTCTATGTTTACGTCATATTTGAACGCGATTATGACCAGCAGCTAATTGCGGTTAATGAGAATTTAGTGAGCCGCAGGGTGAAGATCGTCGACGAATGAATCGACTTTCTCTGCTTAGTGAAAAAAGATGACGATGAATTCACTTACGTCGTACGCAATTTGTCAAATGGCTTTCTGCTAAAACAGCAAATGAACAGGTTCTCAGCTAAGAGAAACAACGTAAATTCAACAGGGAAGCGCCAAACTTGGCTCTATGGGAATTAATAACAGAGGTAGTCGCAACATAGGTAATTGTCATTGTTGAATAAACACCCGCTCAGCATCGGTTAGTGGTGCATCCAAACCTAGTAAGGCTGCCGGTCTTCTGAATATTTCTCTACAAACAGCAAACATTGAAGGGTAAAAAAATCAATAACAACGAGAATAATAGATTTGTATCATTGTTCATGATTCCATGTTTAATTTCTCAAACATCTTACAGTTGGTCAGCACGAAGCACAGGGATTAGAGGCCAACAACATTACATACATGACCTTTAGTGCCATCACACAACCCAGGCTACCAAGCCCTCAGCCAATCCAAAGTTGCTGAACAATGCAAGTCATCGTAAGATCAGATAGGTATTTATCCCTAGGCTATGCTAAAAATGAAGATGAATAATCCATAAGATCGACTGTTTATGTTTAAGCCCAAACGAGATTTTGAAAACAGTCCAACTTAAAGATTAATTTTGGTCTACCGGCTGAAATCCATCGACTGAACAGCGGTGATGGACCAGTGTCATTATACACTATGCCATCATCACATACGCCTCCCTCCTTGCTACAATACAGGGCTTAATATGGGCGGGGGTCACTGACGATGAGGCCGAAACCTCCGAAACACCGGTGTATAACCCTGGCGTACCAACCTCGTTTAGGCTTAAAACATTCTTTTTTGGAATTAGTTTGAAGATGAATATATGGCGCATCCCTGAGAGCTTGTTCACATCATACTTTTCTCCTTGCAATCTTCTACGTTGATCCGAATTCGTAACGTTATTCTTAAGTTCGAAAAGAAAAATAAAGTTGAAAAGATTTTTTCTAAAGGAGAAAGAGGGAGAAGAAAAAAGTTTCTTTTGCTGAACTATTTTCCTTTTTGCTCTAACTTACTAAAGTCCGCAAATAATCCAAATAAATCTCATTCATTACAACCTGATGACATAGATCTTGTGAAATGAGGAATTATCTTCAAAAAAAAAAACTATCATGCGAAAAGAGAATGGTGATTTCAGATGTCTCGAGGAAAAACAAGATGGAAAATGTGTCGCAGAGTCTCGGCAAACTAACGACAGTTGTTGTCCATTGAAATATCTTACATAAGTAGATCAACAAAATTTCTGCATTATCATGTGACATTTAAATATCGCTAGGAAAACCGAGAATCAGAAGAATAGGTCATTCGATAAAGATAGGAAGGCAATCGATAAACGATTCGATCAAATAGTCACGTTTTTGTGTACTAGTATTTCACCTTCAAATTTAGGATTAAAATTTCCACAGAATGAAGACGAAATTCGAGTTCTTAGCAATTGTTAGTGGCACGCGTGCCCCACTGTGGTTAGAGGTGCATCGCAAACATTTACGCAGTAATTGGTTCGCTCTCGTCTTAGGCTCACTAGGTCTTCCGTAATTACGAGGTTGGTGTATCGGTACCACACTTGTCTGAGAGGATAGCGGTACTGATTTCACACATAGGAAGGTCATAACGACCCTTTTGTAAAGGTCAAATGTTAATATGATCACTTCTAACGATCCTTGAGGAAGCCGAGTGCATGCTGCATAACTCAGGGATTGAGCGATCCCAAGAGCTATATCTTGGCTTCAACATTTGTTACAAAAGTGCGGTAGCCGCAAAAGGAACGAGATATTGTGGGAGATCATTGTGCTCTGTTCAACGAAATTTCGACTGTCAATTTCGTCGGTTTTGAAATATAAACTTCAGAAAAAGTGAAAACGTTTTGAGAAGTAGAGAAAATGAGAATCTTGATTTATAGAACTGGTCGGCCTTTATCTTGTAGGAACAGGTTTAAAATGGTCACTGATTCGCATTTAAACTAGCAAAACTCAAAATAGTCTGAGGTAAGTTCCTCTGAAGCCGAAAGCGGGCACCGTTTTGTAATTAATGCACTGAAAAAAATGTATGTTCACCGTTAAGAGTTGAACTGTGGTGAGAATGGAAAAGACGACTGTTTGACGAAATGGGCTACGATTTCCGAGAATTTTGGGAGAACTCGAGAAGAATAAGTGGATTTTCGACATAAATATCACACCATTCACATTAAGAATTGCATCTCATTTTGGCACTACAGACGATGACGTGGAAAATCGAGAACAACCACTAGGGAACCTAATCCAGAGGCTTTTGCTGCTCTTTGAGTCCAAATTTAAAGCGTGGCAATCGTTTGTAATTCGGTAGAGAACAGTGGCGAAATCATTTTGCATCAGGAAATGGGCATTAATTGAAAACTTGTAGGCCATGATCAATTACGTATTATAAGATTTGTTTCGTAGAAAGTCATGCAAAATATTTTCAGCATAATCAGATGCGACGGGGATAATTCTTTTATCAGTTATTAGTTTACTGCGTAATTATTTCTCAATAGACTTCTATCCTATTCAAAAGTTGTACCCCATACAACAATTTTTTTACTAAAAAAAATTCCTCTCAGCTTGAAGTTTTTCTCAATCAGATTGAATCGAACATGTTAAAACTTGAATTCATTTCATAAAAAAAAGTAATTTTATTAAAATATTCATGAAAATTTTGTCCTGTCATACTGCAACGAAAAACAAAAGGATTTGTAGTCAGGCATGGAAATTTTACATTTTTAACTAACATATTCGGTACAAATTCATAGAATCAATTTTTCACTTTACAAATCGAAAAGGATACAATAGGAAAAGATGGTTACTGTAGATGGCGTACTGTAGATTCTCAAGATGATGAACGTCGATTTCATAAACAAAATTGAGGCCTTTTTTACAATCATCCTATGTAAACTGACAGTCAGTGTAATAGTATATATCGCAGGTAGTAATTCTGCGAAAGCGGCTCTTATCGCCACCAAAGAGGATAGAGGAAGGACAGTTATGCCGGTGTTGAAACGGATAAGTAAAATTTTAAGAGGATTTTGCATTCCATCAACACAATATGCACAGTAAAACTATGTGGCGATCAATACTATTACTATGAGCGGGTGTGGTGCTGTACTTTGAGCAAACACTTGTAGGTGGAGCTGGGGATTGGAAAGCAGGAATGGGAAGGAGGTGTGACAGATTGAAGAGAATTCAACTGGATGAACTTGTTCAAGCCGGAAGTCACATTATGCCTAAAGGCTCTGAGATGTTACCCTATGTGTCAATGAAAGTTTTGCACATGTTTCACGATGATTTCACTTGAAGGAAAAGACATTTAAGAGACAATCAATAAAGGATAGCGTTCAGCGTTAACTAACCCCTTCGGAATCGATCACCTATTCGATTTTACTCATAGTGACGTAAAAATGATCGTATGCAAATTTATCTTGTACAATTACTTGAGGTGACTTGAAGATGTATAGGGTGATTACTTAGTCGTTCAACGATGCTTTGATACCAATTTGCTAACTGCGGTAAGATGTAAGGCTTAGTTAATCCGGAGTTGTGTAGGACCAAAGACCATTCTAGTATTGCAAAGCATCTTGACACCACTACGTTACACACACCAGAAAGATACCACTGGTTATTACTTATACTTGAATGACATTATGCAAAAATTAGACGAAAAAAGAGGGTTTTAGAGCACAAACACCGAAAATGACGCTTCTGGAAAGATCTGAACCATTTTGAAAAAATCTAACAAAACATTAGTACTCTGAAAGAAAAAATCTCCCATTTGTAAGATTTTGTAAAACGTAAACATCAAAATGAAAAGCTCTGTCATTGAGAAACGATTTATTATTGGCGTTGTAAAACTTAGAATGTCATTAGAAAATACAACAATATTTTGCGAGCTGTCCTTTTCAGACAGGTGTTCCATTATTTTCTGAAGTAATTTTTTTAGAATTTCAAAGAAGCGGAAGTTTATTGATACCAGCAACTTCAGGTATTATTTAACAATACAATTAATATATATGGTGTAATCTACACATCAACAGCTGTGTTCTAGGTGTAATACTCGTCGGCTTCTTTTACATGTTGTTCACAAATCTGATCGTGTTCAAAAGTTTTCACATCACTGTTGTCGTCGTTGAGCTTTTCGTACGTCAGCTAAACTTCAGTGCCATTTTTTCACGAATGTGGAGAAATCGTGACGGAACAAAGATCGAGAAGTAAACATTTGCAGTGACGAAGTCTTTTGTTTTGACGCACGAGTGATTGCTTCGACGCCTTCACTATGGCAACTGTATTGTTCAGAATAGGTCCGTCCGACTGAAGAGCAACAAATACAATACGTGTCGATATGTCTGAAAGTCTGTACAATGTGTCCACGAAAGTCCTAAGTCGGCCTATCTCATCATTCAAAAACCACTACCTCGTAGTCTTTATACAGCGGTAGTCCCTCATTCATACCACATTTTCGGCTTATAATTCAACCCGTCGTCGCAAAGCAGTTACTCTTGAAGCTGTAGTGGTAGCATGCGCCCCCGGCAAGGATGAAACGCAGATTCAACTCCCGCCTGAGGCCGAATTTTATAGTATCACACAAACTTCTCGAATGAATATTTCAATCTCATGGTATTCAGTGAGCTATGATTTATTCTTATCATTGGCGCAAATCGTCATTGTAAATCTCTTCACTTACTTTGTTAAGTGAAGAACGACATTCGTAATATTCGCTACATCACACATTAGACAACTCTGAATGAGTTCTAATCTTACAAAACTCCTTCCCAGGTCACCATATACTTCCATGACAGGGAATCTTCTGATGCACGATAAGAATAAGCATTTTTTAGATCGTTTTCGAAAGAGTTGTGTGAAATACGACACCTGCATGAAATCCAAGACAAATAACGTCCACCTGGTTTGACTTGTTCTCCATATGACTACAATCACATCAAAGGTAAACAATGACAAAAGAAGAAGAAAAAAGAAGTTGTTATTCGAAGGCCTTGACTTGAAATTTCGCATTTTCTGTACCTCATGCTTCTTAATAACGAATTTAGAAACACCAATTGATAAAATCATCTTAACAAACGACTTTATCTGCATTTGCACCGAATTAACACCAA
Source organism: Parelaphostrongylus tenuis (assembly GCA_019055375.1). Classification (NCBI taxonomy): domain Eukaryota; kingdom Metazoa; phylum Nematoda; class Chromadorea; order Rhabditida; family Metastrongylidae; genus Parelaphostrongylus; species Parelaphostrongylus tenuis. Next base: position 55,412 of record JAHQIW010006736.1, on the reverse strand, counting down.
GATCAATGAAAAGTAGCAAGAATGCCGTTTCAGATTTCCTAAAACGCGAAAGCAATCCTTCCATGTTAACCAGAAATTTCACTGTTCAACGATTTACGGTAAGGTATAAGAGATAGAACGGGATCACGTCTGCTCATCGTATTCCTAAGGTGATCTGGGGGCAAGCACAACATTAACTCTCCTATGGCGAGCTTCTTCTCACACGTTCTCCAAATATAACACTATTTTGTTACTTCTCAATGCAGGACCGTTTCCCCCGTTGACATATTGATTCCATGGTGAGATAGCAAAGACGATGTTTGGGGGATTCTCCAGCCTAGGCTCCCCTGTTACTTTAGTGGTGATGGTGACAAAGCCTTCTGCATACACTGCTCGCCGACGTTGAATCGCAACTGCTCCTTAGTTCTTCACAGTTTGTATCAGATTTGAAGACCATGATTCTTTATCGATTAGCGTCCTCTAGTTTTCAAAGACGCATTCCGATGATAGATGTTGGTCTAGATGGTGATCAAGATGACGGCCCACCCTCAAAAAATACTTGGAGAAATGACGGCATGCACTTCAGTCAAAAGTAATATTACGAGACACGCGTTTGATTATCGAGTGGCTTCACTTTGCTCTCAAACAACAGAAATGCTTGCAGCAGATAGCTAGCTGCTAGTGCAAACATAGAGTCTAATTGATCGGCATGCTAAATGAAGTGCATGCAGTCTGAAGAAGCCGAATTATTCATTTTATGGAGTATTCATAGAGGAACAAGCTTAGAGTTCCTCTTAGTTTCAAACCCTATCTATCACTTGTATACGCGTCAAGTAGAGGCGCAAAAGGTGTCTCCACATTGAAATCCTTTTCTTTTCAGTTACTAATTCTTTATATTTATGAGATAGATGCTAATTAGCGCTTTGGCTTTTGTAAAATTTAGGATACCCCAGGCTAGTCAGCATATGTGGAAATCATAATGTGGAAATCATAAATCCTGAGATCTACCTTGGTCAAGCGACTTGTGAGCAAATTTGACAAGCAACAATCACGAGTCCAGCTTAGAAAAACATTTGAATGGACAAGGTCACCGTCGAATTTACTGGTAATTGAACAAGTCAGCGCAGGCTAAAAATAAACAGCAGAAAGCAGAGAATGATATTAGAAGCACTTGATTGCATGATCATCTAGCTGTACGAAGAATTTCCATTCATAATTTATGAGCTGGCGCGAACGAGAGCAGGCATAAAATAGGATTAGAAGGGCTTTCCATATGATGGCGCCTGCTGTCTGCTGCTGCAACAACGAGTAACACAATTTATGGAAAACAATAAGCATGCAGCCCTACGGCGACGTACACAAATAGTGCGTAGCTTTGTAAACAAGCAAAAAGAAGAAAACGATGAAAAAAATGAATAAATGATGAAAAAAACAGCGGTCAGAAAATCCAGGAAGGGAGATGACTCCGGAGAGAGACGTAGAACTTGTTTTTGAAATCGATGACTATGCTGAGTGTTTAACTCGTTGAATCTCAGGTTATTTATTCACGCGGCGACAGGGCGAGTGCAGCGGGTTGTAATGACAATGTGGTAGTTTTCTGATGAGTATTAGATTTTCATCACCACTAAAAAAGGTTTGATCGTCAAGGAATGGCCAAGTAATAGAAGAGACTGAAACATGGCTATTTTTCGTTCAAACCTGCGCCACAACTAACTGAACAACAAATTGTTTGTCAAAAATTCAACTGCACATTGCAATGCTATGCCAACTTTTTTGCTAAGACTCAACAGCTTCTCAAAATTAATGTACTTCAGCAGTTGGGAACTCTGTAGAGTTTTAAAAAGACTTTTTTCTATCGTATCAAGAGTGTTTACTCATTGTATATTCACTTAGAACCTGTTATGAACATTATTCATTGCTGCAACCTTTGTCACTGGCTATGCGTACTAAATTCACGTGTTCTTCCTATTTTTGCTCCCCAAACCAAGCATAGTATTGGAATCAGCACTATCCCAGGTATCGTATGAACGCTAAAATTGTGGCGAGAAGCTCTCTTCAGTGAAAAAAGACAAGGAAACACAAGCACATTCCATAGAACATGACTGCATTCCACACATTTCGTAATGAGAGTGAAAACTTCTGAAAAACAGTGTACCTCTCACTTCATTTACACATATCTCTCTAAGAATAATCTGCTTTTTCATTATGACAAAGTTTGAAATCAAGATTTCATTATATAACATCAAATAATCCGCTGTGAAGTTGAAACAACGCACTTCAAAAGCAAAACGTTATGTTTTTTTCGTCATTGAAACATAGCATGATGATCGTTTAATGAACCAAGTTTAGTTTGAATATCGGCATTTCTAAAGCTATCTATTGGCTACCAAAACATTGGCTAAAAAAAGAAACAAATGTTATGTAATGGTTCGAAATATATTACTTCCTGCAACGATATTGTTATCTCAAGGAAACATAAAAATTTTTTCGAAACATAGGCGTTCTTTATAACGAAAAAACCTTTTCAAAAGGCTCGTTTGAGGCTTTCCATCATTCGAAGATGATAATGTTCTCTCAGAACTCATTTTTCCAATTGTATTCCCATATTTTCATTTCACCACGCTAAAATACATATATACCGCCGCGCGCGGCTCGTGTTTCTAACAATGGCACATTTATGTGCCACTGACTAACAAGTTAATCCCTTGTAATACATTGCAAATCGACAAACTGAGATACGTTAGACGACCTATGAAGAGCAGTGCAAACTAGAACCCATTTAACATTCGTTTCCTCACTTCACAATAGTTACCCTTAGTGCCGTTTTACAGTGAGTACCACTAATGGGGTTTGCAAGCATAATCCCGTTATCTAGAAAGCGCTTGCAGCTGCAAACGCAGGTGAGTGATTATGGCAGCAATCACGCGCAATCCAACTTATAAGTGGCCATTCTAGGGTAAGTTTGCATCCTCTAGCTATCTATTATAAGATTTAAGACAGCGAAATAGAGCAACTACTGGAATTCCCACAGTTTGCGACTAGGTATTATAAATAAAACAAATTTAATAAAGGACAGAATCAGAAATCATTTTATTTCACCGCTCATTGCGGTGTTATGATGTTTCAGTAAGCCCATTGATGTAGAGTGGTGTGCAAAAAGGCTCGCGTCAGCTAAGACTCGAACCTAGACCTCGCTCCTTACGGCAACGCGTGCTGAACCGTTGCTCTACCGATGCTCGTTTCGCCCACCATTCTTTCTACGCTAAAATGCGTTATCTGTTAACAGCCAACCGTTCTACCGTCTCGATTCCTAGCTGATGCAAAACGTTTTACACACCACCCCACATCATCGGGTTTAAAGACAGGATCTTATAATTGCATTCCAATTTTCAAATCAAAAAATAGATATTTAGAGATAAAAGGTCAATTCTGATGAATGTAGTGGAGATTCGAATGTTTCCAGAGATTCCAAAAATTACAACTGATCCTGTTATGTGATGAAATTGCGCTGCATCTTGAGCTATAGTTTGCCCAGAAACATAGCACATCGAGTAAATATATGCAGAAAAACCAACAACTTCTGCTTTACCAAGTTTGTATTCGATATCTTTCAACACAGCTAATCAAAAACAATCATTGTGGTTGTATTCAACTATTGCTAATAGTTTGGACGGACCTCAGTCTCTACAGTAAAACCACACGACCGATGTTTCACATGGAAAAGTGGTATTATTCTCAAAAATATCAAGGTTTGTCGTCAAGAGTGGGAAGTGATGAAAGGTATGTGTCACATCAGTGGTTAGTTACAGGTTCGAAACTGCGCCTCGCATCAGTCAAGTCTTCAATTCTCGGGTGTCAGGGAGTTGGCACCGGGCTTATCTCAGAGGATAAGCTATACTAAATATACATCGACAGAACACGGCAAGCCATTATATAAGCCATATGCGCAATTAATCATCCCAGCAATGCAACGAATGCAATCAAATGCACATTAAGCTAAGGATTGGTCGACGCTGGAAGACTCATCCTCCATCAACAACTTCACAATATTACCTCTTCTAGACAGAATCTACGAAAACAAAAGTTTTTCCAAAAGAAAGCAATTCAAAAGTATACACTGAATCCATGATTTCGTGAGCATGAATCCATAGAAGACAAGGGCGATTTTCCCTAATCAGTCAGCTCTGAAAAAAAAGAATATTCAATAAGTTTGCACTCGAATGGAGATGTGATTAATTCTGTAGAAATCCTTGACGTGCAAAACAATATGTCAAAGAAAGAAAACGACCCGAAACGAAACGAAGCAAAAATTCATAACAAATCATTTGGTGCTGAGCTTGATAAGTTTCTTGAATATGCACTGTCACATCGATAATATTTGAATTGCATGAATATGCAATGTATTGAAATGCATCCATCCAGATAAAAAAAATCAACAACAAAGAGAAATTTTCGCTGGTTACTCATAATGAACACTGAATAGGCTTGATAAGATAATCAATTGGCAGTAATTAGCTTTGCATGAAGCAAAATTTTATAATCAGTCATCAACTGGCATGCGCCCTCTAACATGTAGCGAAAAACTTAGGATAATTTATGTCCATTTACGACTAAGTAGTCCTTTTTCCAAAAGAGGTGGGGGTAACGCAATTTCCTTCACTCTTAGCATGTGGTTTGAATGATAGAGTATTGTACTCTACTACCATGATACAGATTCAAGGATACCTCAAGCAACACTTTGTTCTCCTATCCACTATACACCACTGTCAGGTGCAAAAAGCTCGCTGTCGATAACTCTACGTAGAGGTAACTCCCAGAAGAATGGCTGAACGGAAAGGCACCGTGCATTTGACGAGGTTGGAAGACCGAAACAGGCGTCTTGCTTTGTATAAGTGCCATAAAAAACCTCAAGTAAGGCTCAAAACACATTTTCAGATTGTACTATCCATTTGCCTTTCTATCGCTGCGAGGTAATAGAGAGTACAACGTAGCAATGCGCTAATAAAACGAACATGATCGCACTTCCACATTTTCCGTAAAAACCCAAATCTTTTAAACCTTGAAATCATTCAAATGGATGGAAAAATAGAGAAAAGACAAATAAACAGTCCAGTACATAAGATGTGAGCCTACTAATTGAGGTGTTTGTAAGATCACTCAACTCTCAATCATCCAGCTTTGATCGGGCCATGACAATTTCACCCGTAAAGTAGTAAAATATTACATAGGATTACTGGAGCGTGGTAGTATGTCATGACATGACAAACTACTTAGTACTGCTTGACTGGAGTAGACATGACTGAATGATAGAATGAAAGAGGAACTGTCTGAGCAGATCAATACGCTAAAGAAGAGCCATGAATTCAACAATATTTAGTCTCTCAGTCAAGACTAAATGCATATGTGATCTACTGGGGTCTGCTAATGTATCAAGTGAAGCTTCTACTCTTCTAGCTAAGACTATTATCAAATTTTCAAGCACAAAGAAAAAAGACGTCTAGTTAGGCTTGCGCGAGGTAACGAAACGAGAACTCAGTTTGAGCTACAAGTCACCTCCTTTTACCATGTTACTATAGTTTTTCGTACGATAAACAGTTGACCTGTTTTGTAACATCCGATGGCAGCAGACAATCATAAAAGCGGAATAGGTGTCTTCAATAACTTACTAGAAATCCTGACTCAAAGCAGTAAATTTGTTCCAACCATTTATAATTACCACAGTCAGGAGGAAGCGAATTAATGAAGTCTAGAAGGGAAATCAACTACTGGGATTTGTATGCAACAGAAGTACCGTTTTTGTCATCATGAAGTATAAAACAACAAAAACAGAGTTCGGACACAAAGCGGATACGATAGCTATTAACTCAAGTGCGAGAGGATTTTCTAAAGGCAACGAAAACTGAGAACCTTCATGGAGACGCCACTAGAGACTCGGTAAAAGTCGGCTAACAAGCAAAGTTGAAGAAAGAAAGCAAAATCAGGTATATTTGCCACAATGATTATTTCCTCTATGCTATAGCCAGTTGGCTGACTCCTCATCGTGAGCATCGAGACAAATCGTCATAGATATAAAATCATTGAGGACTAAAAGAAAACCACAGTAGTTAGAAAAGCACAAAAAACGAACATAATGAGAGTTGTAATCAGTTCGGCCTTGTACTGAAAATTTTTTGTTAACTAAAACTTCCTAACGGTTCCGCTCCTTAGCGAATATACTCGTCAAAATCTAGAAAGAACACACTACAATTGAAATTTTTTGATCTGTAGCACTTATACTCCTTGGTGGAGGGGTAGCGCAGTGGATAGTAATAATGCTATCAGTGAACATTGATTGGTCTCTCTCCAACACTGCCCCACAAAGCTGCATGGGGAAGTTCTAATTCGGTTCTCCAAGGTCACAAGAAGCAGCTTCTCGACTAGCGTTCTAGGATATTCATAAGTAGGAAAATCCTCAAGCAGCAGCTGATGTAGCATGTGAAATATTCGATAAACCTTTGCAAAGGATGAGTGCGAGGAAACGAAACGACAAGGTGTGCTGATATCAGCACAATAGATGTCATGAAGGATAAAGCGGAAAACCTCTTAATTATGAACAAGGGCCTCATCAAATTCCTCAAAAGAATAGGAACAATTTCAGTACTTTCATTAGAAAAAGATTGTTAGTGATTCCATATTTTTTTCCTGTCCGCAGTCATTGATACATGACAGTTTTCACCTAATGTTATCAATATTTTGAAGTCGTAAATGAAATAATTAGAAAATGTTATATAACATAGGGCAAGAATCACCCATAATGAGGACTTTGAAGATCCTCCATCATTTAATCGGAAAATATTTTGTAGATTATACCAGATTTATTATTTGAGCCAGTATGTTATGTGGTCTGTTAATGGGCTCTTGTACAGCCCGATACACGTGTTTCGACCTTACAGTCTCGTAAGTCGGGCAGAACCTTTTGTCTTTTAGTCTTTTAGCCAATCCTCTCGGGAGCCCTACTCTCTCTATAAAGAGGTGGCGTCGACGAACGATTTACATTGTGAGTCAAGTGAAATTATCACCGACTTCACAAAGTTGTACACTCAATTGCTCTTTGATTGCTATTTCTATATTATTATAGCTTTATTTGGAGTGTTTTATTGAGATCACGCTCAAATTTCAATATATCTCATAATTATTATTTGAGCCAACATGTCATGTAGTCTATTAATGGGCTACTGTACAGCCAGCCAAAGAGCCAAATCGAGTGTACAATACTGTAAATTCGATGATAATTTCACTTGAGTTACAGTGTGAGTCGTTCGTCGACGCTACCTCTTGGGAGAGTAGGGGTTCCGAGAAGATTGGCTAGAAGACTTAAAGGATTCTGCACGACTGAGACTGTAAAGTCGAAACACGTAGATCGGGCTGCACAAGAGCCCATTAACAGATCACATGACATGTTGGCTCAAATAATAATTAGAGATATTATGAAATCTGAGCGTGGTCTTATGAAACACTCGAAACAAAGGTAGATCATACCCTCAAATTTAAAAGGACATTTTCAGGCAAAACATAGCATTCATATGATAACGACCCTACTAACGAGAGCGTAGTAGCGTATAGCGCACCGGTTAGGGATTTCATACAATATTAACGTGGCCAATGTTTCAGACCCGCCACCCAGGCAAATATTGGTGAAACTCATGTAACGCCTGCTTTTTATGGAAAACAAAAAGGAACGAATTTTATATATAGAGCCCCTCCACTCTTTTTGAGTTAAATTCGTGCTCTGTCATCTTCATGATATTACGAGGAACGATTGGGATTATGTGAAAGACGCATCCTCGAGGGAATGACTAATGTCCAGTGATTTTATCCATTTGAAGAACTTCATTACGTTTCAATCGGTATCTCATCGACTGAAGATCTGGAGAAGAGCATCATGATAATGGTAGCTTTAACGCTGATTTTTGGTGAACTTCAGTGATGTCGAAATGAAGGAATAAGAAAATGGCGAGCAGAAGCACTTAATATTCGATGGTAGAGGATCATAAGACGAGGAAAAATGACTAGTAATAACGTTAGCATTCTGAGGAAATGGAAGCATGGAGATTTTTCACGCATCTCTCAGATTCCTTCTCATCCTTAGAATGTAAAAAGCTTTTATAAGGGCATAGATTGAAGCGTAAAGCTCATAAGACATACAGATTTCAATACGAAAATTTTTATAATGAAGATAATAAGTGCTTACGTGAAGCTCTATGAAGAATTCTGGAGTGAAGACCTGCATTGATAGGCGACGTTTTGTTACACTATGCCTGGAAAACAGAGCGCCAATCTCAAAATAACTTAATTTAAAAAGTTTCATTAGCAGGGAGCTCTGTGTCTTCAAGGGCAATTAGACACTAACGAATACAAAACAATTCCACCAGTAATGAAAGAAAAATGTTGATCACCTACACCGGTATTCGCTAAAAGTCGGAAGTCAAGGTTTGCTTTCTTATTTGTCAGCTAATACTAATCGGACTGCCATTGAACTGTCACCTAAACAACAAAGTCGGTCGATGGTCGCTAAGGCTCTTTCTATATCCTGGAGAATTGCCGAATGATACCGGGTCATTGGCGTCCGTATAAAAATTAACGCTGAGGACGTTACTTCATTCGTATAGTGATTTACTCTACTCGATTCGTCTCAATGCAACGCTACGTAGGACGAACACTGCACGGAGAACAACATCTGTAGACACTCGTTTTGAATCATCGTGGCTCTGATGATGGCAAAACTGCGAAAACGCTAGACAAAATGTCAATAGAGATCTATGACAACATTGTGTTAGCTCAGCACCAAAAAAAATTGTTGACTACCTACACCGTGGTTCGACGAAGGCCGAGATTCAAGGTTTGAATTTCCTTTTTTCCAATTAGAGAGCGGGCACCGCATGACTGATGAACACTTCCCATTAAGCTCATTTCGCTCATTACGCGGGCGGTCGAATCCACTCAGCCGCTAGTCTGATCCCTACCAGGTCTCTCATCCCATCGGATTCTGAAAAACTGGTGTCAGATTACTGAGAGAGGCTCAATCTCATTAATTCATGTGGAAACACCCTAGCCGGGGTGTTTTAAAAGTCCTAAGAAAGTCGTCATGACCAGTATTTAACGGCATTCGTAAAGAAGATAAACAATCTTTAAATAGCAGCCGATCTAACAAGCAATAAAGTTCAACGTATTCTGTGAATGGTGGGTGCCAGCAAACAAACCGAATGTAAGAAATGCTGAGATTAGCACAACACGGTGTGTGATCTGCCAGAATTTTTTGTTTTACTGCTCTTATGACAGTACTACGATATTAAAATTATATATCCAAAGATACGGAGTGATATGAAAATCATTCAACTCCACGCGGGAGTTAAACTCGCATTTCGCTTATTCCGGGGACGTGTGTTATCGTTATATTGCCGAGGCCAGCACTGTGTTACCACTCTTTTTTCGACAAAGGATCGCAGTTGTCAGCAATCGACCCGTTGATGGGTTTGGTCCAGGTAGCAGATGTCGCCATGAAACCCAGTTGAGCTGAGAGCTATTGAATATATGCATCACGTATCTCAGACATATAACAAAGATATATACATGTAAATACCTATCTATACGTGCATATAGATACGTATTTACATGTATATATGTTTGTTTATGCATATGCATGTATGTAATGTATATATAAGTAAATAAACAATTGAATAACTAAATATGAATGTATACATATATTTATATTGTATGTACAATCAACTACAATTTTTGAATTTGCTGCTCTTATGATAGTGTTATGATGTTACAGCTGTATACCAAAGGATCGAATGTTTTGCATATCACTCAACGTTCTTAGATGTTTGATCACTTGAAAACTATATTCGAAAGACACAGTATCTTTTATCGAGCAAATCCTAGGACTTCTACCATTTGCTTCATTTCCTCACAACCGTCGTTCACGGAGTTCCCGGATTTTGAGTCTGGTTTTGATTATTATCTTAAGATTCTTGATCTCTTCATGCACTAAAAATCCCTTCTTTAAGCAGTCACCACTCTCGAGAAATCGAAGTGAGCTTCTCAGACGAATCTCGCGCCAATTCTCTCACCGTGAAAGGACTTAGCTGGCTAAGCATTAAATCGAATTGCGGCCTCGCACGTATAATTGAAAGTATACTTTCCTCTAAACAACTCTAGCATTCAGAAAACTCCGACAACTATAAAGCTACTCCTATAATGAAAAACTGCTCTGATTTCAAAAATTTTCCACTTTTGTAAACGGGTCAAAAAAGCTCGTTCTCGCTCATCAGGATTTATAGTCACGAAAATTGTAGTGGGACAATAAAATACTTAGTTGGAATTTTTTTTACTTCTTCGTTCTTCTCCGTTCTCGTAAAACATCCAAATGTAGCGCAGTGTAACAAAGAGTCAAGTGCAAACACCTGACCCCAACATGACCTCTAGCTAACCACAACCATTGTAAATCCAGTGATATTCATTGCTCCCAAGTTCGTTAGAGATTATATTCATTAACCGATAAAAGCCACTAATCGTTAGAAAACGTCGAAAACTAAGTGCATGAGTCGAATCGAAAATTCCCACACTATAGAATTCAATGGATGTGGTAAATTTTTACAAGAGGAAATCATGAGAAAAGTAAACAAAAATGGTGCTCATCACAGTCAGAAGCTTTAGCTTACTGATAATTTTTCCTTCATGGCAGGGTACGATGCTACAACCACGATGATGATAAGATATGAGCAATACATAGAACTTGAGGTGGAATGAAATCGATGACGCTAGCCCTTTTCAAAATGAAGATACTTCATGATACATATACAAAGTACACCTCGTTGCTTGCCCATTCCAATTTAGAATATTCATCATATTCTGGACGGACAGACGCTCACAAGATGCTAACCTTTATATTCAACATTCCGATAGTGATTTCTTAATTGAACTAGAGTATGACCTAAAACTGCTGGAAAGCTGGGGGAGTGGGCGGTGCCCCGTGATTATTGATGCAGGCTATTAGATAAAAAGTCTTGAATTAGTTCCTATGCCCAACACTACGTTGCAATTACGTGGGAACGCCTTAGCTCAACTATCCTCAGGATTAAACGATTTGACTCGACCAATATTCTATACATTTATGAAAAAACCTAATCTTCAGCAGCTGCCGAATTAATACGCAAGATGTTCGAAGACCTTCGCGACGATGAATGCAAGGAAATGAATCGAATGCAAAAAGTTTAGGGATTCGCACAGTGAAGTGTGATGACGGGCTGTTTAGATTGTGAAAAATATCACCTAAAACTGCACAAAAATATTCCCATAACCGAATTCCTCTTAAAAATGGTACTGATCAATAATTCCCTGATTGCTTTATTAGCACACACGAGATTGTTATTACGATTCATCGCACACAACCAGGCATTGTGATGGATTAGTCTGTGAGAGAATGTGAAGTAAAGATCAAGTTGACTGTAATTGAGTCAGCCAGATACCTCCACACGCTCAAAAGAGAAACCACAATGACTAGCTTTCAATCACATCAGAACGAAGCAATTTGTTAACTCACTGACCGCATCCTGTGAGAAAATTCCACATTTACGAGTAATGTTCACACGAATGGGTGATGCACCTATCCTGCATCAAGATATACATCTGCGATGCTGTGAGAAACCATGCACCATAACTAGGCGTTCGTCTGTACGGTTCACTATGAACTTTTCGAATTTATTCAGATTGCTTCAAAAGTATCACGCACAGAAGTTTTATGGGCAAATTTACATTATGCGCATTCATGCAATTACGGACTAGTTGGAGTTTGAGGGTGTTCGAGACGCTTACATACTTCCCAGAGTCAAGTTTTTCGAAGGATTCTGAAAAAAGCCATGATGTCATCTGCTGGTGTGCAATCAGATCGATCCATCATAACATTCTGATTCATGATAAAGAGATCTTACAACTGGAGTTTTCCAGAGAATTACAAGAAATGTACTAAGAAACTGTCATTTGCTTGCAGCTCTAATTTTTAAAAAAACGTCCAGTCCAATCGTACAAAAACACTCGATCAAATCGTGCTGCGCAGCTGAAGCTGTCAAAATTGAATGACTTCAACTAAGAAACACTGCCTCATTCAACATACTTACCAGACCATTCATCTAAAAATGACGACTACCATTTTGAGTACTTTGTAAAATACCCCCAAGGGAAAGTCTTATGCAAAGATTTTATTAGTGATTTTACTCAAAAAAACTCGCTATCCTGAACTTCAGAGTTCTATGATAGCGGAATGATCAAACCTGTGGAGTGCGGTACTATATTTGAGAAAAAAATTTCTGCTTCAATAGTTGCCAATTTTATAAACAAAACTGTTCTTGAAAAATGCACGATCCAGCGGTTTTTAATATTGACAAAGTAATACTGAACCGATCTATGCATTTTATAATAGAAGCTTTCATTTGTTATCGGCCTATTACTTCTATGACAATCTAGTGACACGATTCTACAATACTACTTACAGTAAAAAAAATATCAGGTGAAATTTGATTGATAAGCTCCTAAAAAACCTTGAATGACGAGCATTAAGAGGATAGCGTTATTTGAACAAAAATGAGTTGATAGAGTGAAAACTCAATGCAGTGGTTGAATTACGAATAGTCGAAAAATATTGGAAAATAACATAATGGAATTGAATGGAAAGAAAAGTGCCTTGTGAAGAAAAAAATTACAGGACTTCGAGTAAAAAAAGTGAAATTAATATAAAGAGGGGAAAACAGGAATATCATCAACTAGGAGTATCCGCCGTCGTACCTGGGGTGTCGTCGCCGTCGTTCGAACGAAAGGAAGAACGTCGTGTCGGCGTCTAGAGAATCGGCACGCTCAACGGCCGTTGTTTGATCAAGAAATGAGTTCACTCACTAAAAGATAGACGATGAGTACGACGATCTCGGCCAAAGTGAAGGATCCCGTTGCAAAGTGTGGACAGTTACGTTCGAGTTCACAGCTGGAAAAAAATAGAAGAGTAGCAGCAAATTGTCACAAAGTAGCAAGTAAAAGAAAAATACAATGTTGAGACAAGCAAGAAGTGATGTGGTGGCTTGGACGGATAGCTAGAAAAAACTCTTATAGTAAATAAGTGCGTAACTGAAAGAGAAAATAACGCCTTAGAAAAACCTACTTACTATTAAGGATAGAAACAAAACCTAAACAAAACAGCGGAAACAAAAAAGATAAAGTAGCTAGAAAAAAGCTCAAGACAGAAATTATGTGATCTTATCGAGAAGTTATCCAGCAATTCGACGGCTCAATATTGAATATAACAAATTATTGATCATCGGATGACATGAATGAATACCAATACGTACGTATGCTGCACCATGCACTGGGGTCCATGAGTTCTAATAACTACAATTTATATGATGCAAAATAGATATCTCAGACTAGTTTTCTACGCATACCACACACGGTGAAAAATTAGGCGTAGCTTCGAGTGAGCATCCCAAAAAAATTATTCACATAGGTGTATTTGTAAAAGAAGATGTCGGTTTCCAACTGATAAAAGCGAATTAAAAAATAATTGGAGTTGAAAGAATAGGGTGAACGGTTGGAAAAATAGGCCATAAATCTTGACAATGAAACCCTTTCGATCTGAATCAGTGACAAATGTGCCTTGTTCATCATGAACGATAAGCGAATCATGTAAAACCATACCATTTAACGATTTAACCGTATTAAGATACAGGAGAAATCCTATTGACACATTGAGGTCCGTTGGACCACGGCACTAGCTCAGTCGTCGCGTACGCGGCGGCTCCGAGGCGAGCAGGGCGCACTGACGAGTACCTTGCGCTGCCGTTTATTGGGAATAAAGTTGCTGGTTCAATACCCTACACATCGCCTTACTGTAGTTTTTTTTTGGTGTTACTTTTTGGTGTCGATTAGTATTGAATGTTCTTCTATAACGTAATTATTTTAGCACGGATCGTCCATTTGTCTAACACTTCACTAATTTTTGACACAAAACGTAGATCCATAGGGTAACAGCACACATCTAAATATATATTTAAATGAGTAACTTGCCTTTTTAGGGCATTAAAATATGAGATATGCTGTCATGTGGCGTGTCAGTGATTTGAGCATCTTTTACTGAAAACACAAAGACAACACCAAAAAACTACAGTGAAGCGGCAGCACAGTGGTAAGGGTTCGAAACAGTAACCTTCTTCCCGATGGACGGCAGGACGAAGCACTCACCACTGCGGGCTGCTCACCACCACTACCCAATGGGCGGGGGATAGTGCTAACAGCCTGAGGTCTTCAATGTGTTAAACTTTTCAAGCACCTGGACGTTTTTGGCTTGAACAGATGAAATTCTCCAAGAGTTCAAAGTGTAACGATAAAACACTTATTTAGTGACCACACAGGAATCATTTTTATTTAACCGAATGTAGCGGTTTGTGATGCTATAGATATACCCACTGATGTAGGATAATGAGCAGAATTTTTGCGTCGAGTGGGACTCAAACCTAGCTTTCACCTTGTCTGGAAGCGCGTACTCTTTATTTAGCTGCCGTTTATTCGTGACACTTATAAGTTAGCGTAATAGCAAAGATTCTTAAGCGTAGGCGAAACATTTGCTGTATAAGATGTAAATTTTATAAAATTATCTTGATTAGCGACGCGAGGCTCTTAGTAATAATAGCACTAATGATCAATCGGAAATGATTTTATTTCACCGCCACTTGCGGTGTCATGATGTTACAAAATACCCAATATATACGTGCAAAAACGCTCGCATCAGCCGGGATTCGAACCCAGATCTCACTCTTTCCGGGAGCGTATGCTAACTGTTGCACCACCGACGCTCATTTTGCACACTATTCTTTCTACGCTACAATGCGTTATCTGTCAACAGGCAACCGTCTACGGTCTGGCGGGGCCGCCATTATCGACACTGAACTCACTTATGTTGACAGATATTGGTTATCAATAATCAATCATAAATGATTTTTTTACGGTTAGCGTACGCTCCCGGAAAGAATGAGATCTGGGTTTGAATCCCGACTGACGCAAACATTCTTGCACAGCAGTCTACATATTGGTTATATTGTAACATCATAACACCGCAAGTGGCGGTCAAATAAAATCATCTCTGAATGATTATTGATACCCAATATTTGTCAACATAAGTGGGCTCAATATCCATAGTGGCGGCCCCGCCAGACCGTAGACGTTTGGCTGTTGACATATAATGCATTCTAGCGTAGAAAAAGCTTTGTTCAAAACGAGCGTCGGTGCTGCAACGGTTAGTATACGCTCTGGAAAGAGTGAGTTCTGGGTTTGAACCCCGGCTGACGCAAACGTTTTTGACTAGCACTAATAGTTTGGCTGACATTTCGGCGACCCGCCCTCTTCTTAGCCTGGACGTATGTGGTATTAGACTATCTAAATGATTCGGATGGTTTTTTATACCGACCAAGTCTGCTCAAAAGATCAAATAAAAAAAGGGTGGGAGGTCTCGTGCGATGGCGATGGATCTTTCTTTCGATTCATTTTAGGATTTCTGGCTTTTATCCAGAATGCTTCCAGAGTTTTGAGCTTTTATGTTTTTAATTCCTGCGCTAGGATCATGACAGTCACATCAAAATCATTACTACTGTTCTAGTGCCTATTTGAACCTAGTGACTTGTTTTTTATCGATACTGGATTTATTGCTACGTGTTTCGCCTATATATTCTTCAGCCAAGTTTTACATGTTATTAAAGATGATGCTTAATTGAATAAAATGAAGCTCTTACGATAGAAGATTGAAACCGCTTACTAGAATTTCGAAAACCTAATGAATTGTCGATGCGCTTTCCTGAAGGTCTTTATAATTTTTTTTTGAGAATAATCAAAACTTCGCTGTAAAGGTCGTGGCAATATTGAAAATAATGCTTCAGCGTGACTAAAGCAGATATTAATAGCCGAAGTCAACAATCATAGAAAGAGAAGAATATGTGAAGGATGAAAGTAATGAAGGAAAATATTTCTTCGCTAATTTAATAACTGAGGAGTTGTCAAATTTATAAACTTGAAGAGACTTTACCATTCAGACCTTCACTTAACTTTAGCATAAATAGTCAATATGCTATTTTTAGAAACGCTAAAATCGAGTAAAAGATCAAAGTTGGTGTATGCAGTGCGGACTCAACCCATGGCAATCGTTTCCGGGGACATGTATGTTCGCATAGCACCACCGAGGTTCTTGAGCTCCCTTTTTTCAAATGATTGTTAGCTGTCTGTATTTAATTCACTTATCCAATATTCAGTTGTCAATCTCACCAGAGTAATCATTATATTGATTCAATTAATTGTTCCCCCTTAATTACTTGGGGCAAAGTCTTTCATTCGGCTACCAATCAGATGTTTTCACTTCAGAGGCACAATCATCTGAGTTAATTGTCCGCAGCCCTTAGTCCTTTGAAATGCACATCTTCAATGGTCATGAAGAAAAGACTTTATTTTATCATCTCAAGAGTATAAAAATTTGAAAGAGGATTTTAAATGCTGAATTTTTCTCTTGAATACTAAAATTATGAATTATCAGAATAAGAACCATATTTAAACGTTCGGAATTTACAAAGATTGGAAGTTGCATGTATAAACAATACGGAGGGGAACATAGTCATCTACAATGTAAAAAATCCTGTAGTTAGCTTGAGTTCGTGTTCGAGATGTAATGATTAACGGAAGGAAATCAGAGGAAATCATGCAGTTCTTCAATATTTGATATATTTCAACGGAGTTGATTATAAGCGTGAATGTGATTAAAATTATGATTACGTGAATCAAATTTATTCGCCAGATCTATGATCATGATTATGTAAATCAATTTTATTCTCCCTGGTGCACTGCAGAGAAACGGTCCACAAAACAAGAACAGCTTTGAAATCTTCAAATATTACGCTATCGCGTGAATACTGACAATCTAGAGAAAGAGCTCAGTCTTCCAAGAAAAACGCGTGCGCGAAAACACGCATGTTTTCGTTTCGTTGAAGCGTTAGAATAAAAATTTTTTTTTTGAAAAAAGGCCGCGGACCACGTTAGCCAAAAACTTAAGCTTCCGAACGATTACTAAGACTCTTATGAAAAGTTCTTGTCCAGCGAATGAAGTGGAATATTCATCTGTCGCCGTTACGGAAAAGTACCTAAAGTTTCTTGCACAGTTATACAAAACGGAGAAAGAACTCAAATGAATGACAAAAAAGTGTACTTTCGAAGCAGCTCTCAAATCGCTACCTGTAGCGCGATTAGAGAGACGCATGATAATGCGCGTCGAATGTATAACGTAATCTTATTTTCAATGCTACACCATTCTAAGCTTATCATGAACCAAGTACATTATCAAAATCTTCGATATTTAAGTTATAGAATGACCACCATAAGTCTGAAGAAAAAGCAAAGAACCTTGCGTCTTAAGGGTTTGAAAGTGGCCCCGATAAAGGTATGCCAGCGAGAAGTAACAATAAAGTTATAAACAACGATGGATAGGATACGGAGTTAAAACTCGTCCTTATACTGCACAAACATTTTTTCCATCAAAAGTAAAACTACTAGGCTGACTTATGTTTACTTGCCAGTTACATATATCTCACAGGACTCTGCTGTAGCTAAGGGCTAACTACAACTGCAGTGATTGGAAATATAGGAATCCTTTCTTATTTGAATGATCGTGTGACCAGCGGCATTTTGAACAGATGGGTTTTAAGGGGCTTTCAAATCTGAGATAGGCTTCCGTAAGTCGTTATGCAGGCCGAATATGCCTTCAAAATGAAAAAAAAAAACCCACTGCGCCTTAAAATGCTACGAATGGAAACTGGGACATTAAGAACGTCTATTAGGTCCATCGTATCCTTTAGCTTCAACCATCATAAGCTCCAAAATGTGGAGCGCTAAAGCAACTGGAAATGACGAACCCAAAACGTAACGCTCAAGAAAATTTGAGGAGCAACTGGAGCAAAAAATGCTGTCTCTTCTTTATTCATTCATTTAAAGACAAAAAGTACCTTAAGAAATCAAATTTTCAAAAACTATGCCACGAAAAAATTATCCTTATGCGCATATCCCTTGGATGAGACACAAGAACAAGCAGGATTCCAAAAGAAATTATGCTGCACGGACCAGATCCAAACCGCCTCAGAAGTCTTTTGGAAATAACGTATGGCTCTTGTTCTTACCTTTAGCGATCATTATAAAGTGTTGACAGTGTCAAAACGAGTGCAGTCTTACGCTGGTTGAACAAGGGACAGATCGGTCCTGTATACGAACGCAAGCGCTATCGAAAGTGCGGCATGAAAATACGGCTCTTACATCGAGACCTCACAATGCCTATCAAAAAAAGGGTTGACAAGGCCACACTATATTGCCAAAGCTGTTCACCGCTGCACTGCAGTGGATGATGAAGTCGCTCGGTTGGGATAAAAAAGGCATAAGAACTGATGGGAAATTCCCATCCTTGGTTCTGTGGACGACATCGTAATCTTTTCGAAAAATGTAAGTGAAGCAAAGACGATGTTTGATAAGTCAGCGAAGCGATAAAAAAATATTGAGCTACTCTTAGATAGGAGGAAGACACTGCTTATGAAGGATCCATGCGCGAAGGTGAACAAATTGAACTGCATGGTTCTCTGACTGAGGAAGCCACCCGTACTACGTGTGCCTTGAACGTTCAATGAGAATGGAGAACAACTTGAAGGAGGAGTTAGACAGGAGAAGAGAGCAGCATGAGCCATATTCGGGCTTCTCAAGTAAATCGACGACCAGATAGCGCACAATAAACTTCGTGTTCGCCTTTTCGATTAGCGGTCCTCCCAGCGCTCTGCTATGCAGCGGAAACGTGGACTGATACTTTGACCACGTCAAGACTACTGCGAACGGCACACAGAGCACTTGAACGATGTCTTCTGGAAATCAATCGGCACTCACAACACGTAGCCGGCCTGCGCAGCTCAGATCTTAGAAAATTTATCTCATCTTCGTGATCTAGAAGAATTCACATCGATAGCGAAGCACAGATGGGCCGGTCAGTTAGTAATAAGATTAGACGACAGATGGACGAAATAAGCTATAGAGTGGACGCCACGAGAGCACACCCATATCCGAGGACGATCACCTATATATTGGGCGGACGTATTAATTAGAAGAGTAAATTAGCTGTATTTATATCTAAATTCGCATCAGCTGTATTCGTACCTGCCCATATTCTACAAATCGCGGTACGAAACTTGCGCCAGTGGCCATGCTCGAATGAAACCACCGGCATGGACGACAATCGCGGGAAGACGAGACGAATGGAAGATGTGCTGGGGTCCGAACAATTCGTGAAGACGGACTGTCCAATTAACCAAGTAAGTAAATAATGCAAAAGCCTTCTCATATCCAAGGCTATCATAACAACTACCATTCTAGCCAATATCTCTTCACCTGCAACAGTCAGTTAATGTACAACTTTTGAACAAAACAAATTTCTCTTGATTCCACTAAACCGATTCCTGACTTTGATGCAGCTAAGATTTTTTTCCGAAAACTCGTACAGTGCACTAATCCATTGCTTGAGTCCGAACTATTGATGCATAGATAACGATGAAGCTCAGGATTGAACAGACGACTTTCTCAACGACAGTTACGTGAATCTTAGGAGATTAATTCAATCATAAAGAGAAAATGTTCCATGAGATCTAGGATGCTCAGATAATTAACTAAGTGATTGGTTCCGACTTATGAAGCCAAAACACAAATTGCATGTGTCAGATGATTTCGCTGATCCGACAGAATAAGTTCTTCCGGAGGGTCTTCTAAGACGTTGTAGGGTTTTATCAGTTCATCACCACTTCTTAGATGATGACTATGTCAAGCAGTAGTGATTCTTGACACTGATTTACTCTTAGTTTAGCTCAAAGATCCAGTTATCAATCTCGTTATTTGATTTGGTAGTCCTAATGATAATGAGTGATAATACCCGTTGCAGCCCGTAGTTCGATAACTAGGAACATCCGGTGTATTGAAGCAACACGCAGTAGGGTAGATAGCAATAATGAAGCTGAAGGGGCAAAAATTTTTGACGGTCTTGTCCATCGAAGTATACCATGTATTTGACTCAAATCACATTAAGTAAATAGGTGAATGAATGTCTATATCTCCTATGCAATGACTTGCGGTAGTCTAACGATGTGACTCAATGCTGTTATCCTCCCAGACAAACTTGCTAGCAATTTTACAACCTCAGCCATATAATAACAATGATAGTGTTGAAAAGGCTAACGGAGTAAGGGATGGAGTTCAAATGGTTAATTCAACCATCTATAGATGCATTCCGTGTGGGGAGCTGTGAACGACTGGCTGGTTAGTGATGCTCGATGCAGGATTAACACTCACCCCTCCCTAACAACTCCAGCAATCGACAACAAACGCCCTACGGAGCCTCCAGCTTGGGTATCCCCGAATTGCAGGGAGATGTGCTCAACCAGTAATCCACGACGCTCTTGAAGAAAGCAAATCCTCAATTCAATCAAACGATGAACACAAGGAGACGAATTGAAAGATAGAAAAGATGGGACCCACATGATGAATTGATTCGTGATACGGGCCAATTGAAGTGGAAGTGAAGAGATGCACTTATGTTCGACAAGCACACAAGGGTTTTGACAAACAAAGTAGATTTCACCAGAACGTTGTGCTATTTTGTGCTGCTTATTACTAATGTGTGTGGGACAAAAGTAAATGATAGGAATAAGTGAGGTGAAATGTCAGGAAATACGGAGGGAAACGTGCTAGTGTGATTTATGTGAGGGAATAACTGAGTTCACAACGCCGACCATCGAATGTTCTTTTCGTCATTCAATTAGAGAATGTCTTCGGAACTCACTCTCGTCATTATGTCTAATGGTGAAGAGCCTAATGAAATTTTTTTTATCTGCTACCAGTCTTCGTTAACTAACGCTTCAGTGATATTCTATTAGAATACCGTGCTATCTGAGAAGGGCACGCAATATTCCAGAAGTGATGGGAGATATCAGTTCAGTAAAATATAAATATATACGAAAAATATAAATGGAAAAATAAATATAAAAAAGTGAGCTACTATGAGTTATTGCTTCTTTCTCCTGATTTCTTCAAAAACTCAATTATTACTAAAAAACTTAGCACCACACTGCGACAAAACGAAGGTACGAGCCAGATAATGGTGTAAAGAAGTGAAAGGTCAACAAAAAACAGAATTACAACGTAAAACAGCAGAAGTCCAATCCTTCGAAATAAAAGAGTAGGCTACCTAAATTCAGACGTTTAGATAAAACAAAATTTAGCAAATTGTTGCCGACAGAAAACTCAATTACAAGACGGTGAACTGCCTCCGATTCTTGAAAGCTGCCTATGGTGACAACGTGAAGAATCGAGTAAGAATTGCTGTGTATTACAGAAAAAACTAAGCCATAAAGCTAGTAAATAGTACTGAAACGTAGATCGTTGGATATGAGTCATTAAGCGCCAAATCCTAAATGGATGGAAGTGCACTGGTGCAAAAACTCAGTTACCACGAAGAAATGTCGTCTCCACAAAAAAGCAAGCAATGAAGATGTGAAAATGAGATGTTGAAGAATGAGTGGTCGGGCAAATGTGCCTCAGTGGTGTAGTGGTAAAGCACGCGTCCCGGATAGGATGAAACGTGGGTTCGATTCCCGCCTGAGGTCGTGTTTTTGCTCGCCACTCAATTCTCTTAGGAATATAGAAAAATATCATAACAGTGCGAAATGCATTGAAAATACCATCAAATTAAAGCAAGCAATGTAATTTCAAAAAGCAATCATGATGATTTTTTAATCGATTCTTATCTACCATTTTCAGGTGACGATTTGAATGATACGTAGAAGGATGGTTCATATTATTAGGTCGTTCCATAAATATTGGCACTAGAGCAGTAAACACCAAACTTATGAACCAGAAATAAAAAGTTGCATAATTTCAAAATTGCGCATTTTCATGCGAAATTTTGGTATACAACTTGTCCATATTTGTTTTGGGATGGAGCTGTCTTGGGAGCAATTTTGCTTGCTACTAATGCACAAACGACGCGTAAGGGGAAATGCTGGTGAAGAGGAGCGCAAGATTAGTGGAGCTTTCTGTAAACGGCCCCAAAGCAATTGATCCTTCAGACTCTTCTCTCTAGCTTTGAACTTTGCGCGCAACTTCCTAGCCGTCTTTTCTGCAACCGTATCATCGTCCCAAGCTACACTAATCTGGTGCGCCGCTTTACTAGCATTTCCCCCTACGCGTCATTCGTGCTTCAGTAGCAAGCAAACTTGTTCCCAATACAGCTCCATCGTTGACCCTTTGCGGCGGTAGCACAATCGATATCACCAGTGAAGAGCGATTTTCGTTCTTTAATAAAGCTTTTTACTTTTATTTCGGAAACTTCTTGAGGCACTTTGTGCTACTATGACAGAATATGATTTTCTCTCCAAGTCTGCATACTTTTTGCACATAAATAACTCCTAAGTGCAAGGCAGACCCCGATGTGGAATGTAATTTTATTTTCGCTCTCAGAGTGCGTCATGAAAACCTTTTCGATAACCAGTTTGAACTCCAAATTCGCCGATATTTGGGCTATCATATAGACTTGGTGTAGTCCAATAAAAAGCGACCCACAGACTCAGCCGAGCATATAAGGCAGACCGACTGCGAAACATGATTTTGTTCTTGCTGCTACAGAGCACTATAGAGGTTATTTAAGGCAAGCAGGATGTCGAAACTCCCTAGATTTCAGCCTTCGAATGGTTACTCAAATATTAGATAAGAAGCTTTGTTATGCAAAAAAAGACTTTTGATGTGTTAAACAAGTATATTCAAGTTGTACAGCAAAATGTTTGCAAGAAAATGGGGAATCGAACGATGCTAAGATCAAACAATTTTAATTACTTCTAGTTAATAGATTTGGTGTCTATTGTTCTAGTGAAAGAAACTTAGGGAACGACCTAGTATATTGCCTAGTAAAGGATAAAGGGGACGGTGTAGACAGATCACCTAGGGATAAAGCTATGCAGTAGACGGTGCCCGAATAAAATTGAATGGATACATCTTTAACCTGAACATGCCCTTCAGTGACTTATCAATGTATCAGAATAATTTTTTTTCGTCCTTCCAAGTAGTCTGTTGTCAATTCGCCTACCCCGAAAGGTTGAAGAGCATAATTAGCTCGGTGAGAGTTACTGAACGAACAACTTACCATATGGACAATGCGAAAACCTCTAACCACGCAGCTAAAAGCACACATGTACACTGCATTTTGCTATAAAAACATAAATTTTAATGCACA
Source organism: Parelaphostrongylus tenuis (assembly GCA_019055375.1). Classification (NCBI taxonomy): domain Eukaryota; kingdom Metazoa; phylum Nematoda; class Chromadorea; order Rhabditida; family Metastrongylidae; genus Parelaphostrongylus; species Parelaphostrongylus tenuis. The sequence goes on along the minus strand of JAHQIW010006736.1, from coordinate 32,071 downwards.
GCACAAAAAAAACTTCAGAAAGTCACGATTATAGAGATCTAGGAAATAATTTATGTGCTGAACCAGTATGTAAGTTGAATCCTAAGGGAACATGACTTCAATATTTTCAAAGTTCTAAATAACAAGTAGACAATGGAAAACTTGCAAAACGTTATAACCTATTTCCTTTCAAAGCGTCCTTTTTCTTGTAGAAAAACGTTATTGCGTTTATTCAATTCCGAAGCGGAGGCTGGTAATGCAAATAGATTGTGGGTTGGACTGTCTTGGTACGGTAAAAACCCATAAACTTTGCCACATTGCCATAGATGCAAATGTCGCTGGACATCGACGCTCTTTTCTACGCTTTCAGTTATGTTTAAACTATAAATATGGAGAAAAAAATGGCAAGATTTCGTCCTAAAAGATCCATGAGGCGTTAAATGCATGGAATATGTGACAATCTTACTCGAAAAATCTTAAATGATGCCATCTTGTATCATCTCTGCGCATGCTTACTTACTCGTTTAGCTATTATCTATGAGTTTTCAAGCCCTCACTTAGTTTAAACTTTTGCTCCGGCTCCATTTTGAGGCTATTTCACCTTAGCTCAATAACATATTGAACGTCATACTTGGAATCTCAAGAAGATCGCATCAGATCGTCTTAAGCTCTCAAAAAAAGTATTTACCGACCTTTACGAAAAAAGTAACTGCTTTGCGATACTACTACTAGCACCACAATAGTTCGTATGACAAAAGATTGCGCTATGATTATTCAAACAAAGACTCAAAGAAGACGGAGATGGAACATGATGAAGTAAGAAACGATTGAAAATAAGATCGGGAAATACGACAACAGCCGATATTGAGACAATTATCACAATCTCTTAACCCTTTCAGGATCATGTGTGCCATGAATGTCCTGCATGTGTACCATGTACAGGCGCCTTTCGTCTCGTCGAGCACAGAATTTTCATCAGACTATTAGTAGTCATGCGATAGCTGAAAAAAGTGCGGTTCTGATGGTATGCTCGACGTTTGAAAACGCTTTGCTAGTGAGCTGTAGCAATGAAAAGAAACAACATTTTTTCTAGGGAGTTTATAGTGTATTTTTCAATCCTGTTTTGGCTTTTCGATCAGAAAAAGTTCTTTCACTGAAGTTTCAAAAGTTATTCGGTTGCTGAAAACATTGAGGTTCGATACCATATCTGGTTTCTAAAAACGCTTTTCTAGTGAGCGGCAGCAAAGGAGGGGAAATTATTATTTGTCTGCGCAGTGTGTCGTGTGTTTTGCACTAGTGTTTCTTGGTTGTTCGGTGAGCAGAGTGTTTTTACCAGAGTTTCAATGAACTTTAGATATTATATCGTTCGTTCTGAGTGTATTCCTAAACCTTAGATAGTTTGAAAAATGGTAGTTCTATTACCAAGCTTGTTTCCTATGAGGATCTTTTTAGGGTGCTGTAGCGACAGCGAAGAGAAAAATACGTTCTACCTTCGACGTTTAATATTCGCAAGAATGGCGTCTGTGCTTGGTTGTCATGGATATTTAGTGCCAGTTAAATAACCATTTGATAGAATAATTATGACAACTTCGAATCTTAGTGTTGATTCAGAAAATTCTTCACAAAGCGGTGTAAGAGCGAAAAAAACAGAATGTGTTAGCGCTCAAAGTAGTGTGCCATTTCTCTGAAATTCAAAACGATTTGCTAGGTTGGAAAAATATAAGAGGCAATGCCAATAGAACGATAAAACATAGTCTTTTCTACAAGCATGCTATACCTGAAAATTTCTTCCAAACGGAGAGAAATTTTCCAGATAAATAACGAAAATCATACCCCTTTGGGGCGGCAATTGACATTACTGCGCGCAGCGCTATCAGAAAAAGCAGTTTTAGTTCTTCATATAGAATTTTTGCTTTTATCGCAAGCAATTGTTCAAATTTACTTCCACATTCATAAAATACGATTGCCTCTAAATCCTCAAACGCTTTTGATGCATATATATAAAAATATATATGTATATATATATATATATATACGTATGTGTGTGTAAATATGCACATATATATGCATATCACATAGCGCATGTGGCGCAGTGGTTAGAGGTGCACTGCGTCGCACACGAGGTCAATGGTTCGATCTCGCGCTCATGGCTCATCAAGCCATCCATCCCTCCGGGGTCAGTGAATTGGTACCAAACAGGTCTCAGACTTGTCTGGGAGGATAAGCAGCACTGACTCGGTTCAGCGGAAGGCCACCGCGAGTCAGATAAAGGTAAAGGCCAGATGTGCATTCAATCACCTCAAACGAAGTTAAAAATTGAAGTCGAATGCATGGCGCATCCCTCAGGGATTAGTCAACGCCGAGAGCTTTATCCTTATCCTTATATGCATATCATATATATATATATATATATATATGTATGTATGTATGTATGTATATCTTAGGTACAAAGAAAACTGTGACGGTGAAACGCAATTTTCTTTTTGCTCTTACGGCAACCTATGGGAAACTTTTTGATACATAGATTAAGTTTTAGAATTTCTATGATTTATGCCATCAATTAGATTGGAAAGCTATCCACAGACTCAAGTCGAGCAAACAAGGAATACCAAGTGAAACATAGCCTTGTTTCCGCTGTTACAGCAAGCTATAAGTTGTTTTTCATAAGCCAAATAAAATTTTGTAGTTGGTTAGGTTTTAGCTGTCGAATTATTACTAAAACTTTAGAGAAAAAGCTTTCCTCAACGAATTAGATTTGGCTCCGAAAGAGTCTTCAACATTTTCTTATCGATGACCTGGCATCACATTCATTGTGCAACATCTTTTTTGACAAACTATTCATTGTTTTCCAATCTTCAGCCACTATTATAACTTTCAACTACTGTATATGATAAAATGTATTGAAACTGATAGATTTATATCATTAAAGTCTTTGTACAAGTTATTACAAAGGACAGAATGCCAGCATCACTATCGTCGTAAAGTAAAAGAGAACTTAGTGTTCAAACTTCAGAGCACCATTATATTCAAATTTCGTATCATTGTGTTCAAATTCATGCAAATATTTGCACCAAAAGCATACGAGTGCGTAGAGAAAATCGGGATCTATTGAAATATTGCGAGGAACCCCAGATTTGTTCTCAAAAAGGAGAAAAAACCCTAGTCAAATAACAAAAGTCGAGCCCCGGCCTCAATTCGTACTGAAAGTGGCGATTACAAGTGGTGGCCTTGAAAGGATTAAAGAACAATTGAATTTGAAATGCGATCACGTTTTCTTCGATGACATTTAAGTGATAAAACGATTTGAGACATGATACCTTAGCCAAACACGGTTACTTATATGATCTCACATCAAATAAGAACTGCTTAGAGTGAATGAGGTATAAAAATTCAATGTTCAGCAATGTCACAATGGCTACTTTCGTTTATTTTTTAGTTCTGAGCGAGAGAATGAATCACAGTAAAAGAAAGAGTAATAGGAGAACAGAAGTCCCGGTAGCGCAATGGATAATACGCGGCTCCAGAACAGGAAGAAGGCGGGTTGAACTCCCCACTCGAGGTTCTGACTGCTTACCAGAACAGATCGATACCTTGTATCACAGAAAGAATGACAAGAGAACAGGAGTCTCAATATGCAATGGTTGGCACGCGCTCATATTACTCAACACTATTGCATACAGTTAAAGGGCCAACATGGTGCAGAAATTAGCCAGAAGATAAGGTTACGTGATGATGACTTTGGAGCATGAAAATAGAAACTGCTGAGAACAGATGGAGAAATTAAATGTTTCATAGGAATCTGAGATCAACAATGAGAAACACTTACATTGCTGAACGCCTCCTCATCAATGAAAACCTTCTTCCTACCCGTAATTACGGCGAACGCAATAACGACACCAGTAAAAATGAAGAATGGCTAACATAAAACGAAAATGAATGTTATCCGGCAAAAGTATGAAATTTCGTCTTGTACACATAAAAGATGTCTTTTGCGTCAGTGAAGGAAGAAAGATCATTTTCGATGGCAACTTCGCCTCAATATGTTCAACTAATAGCGTTACCTCTACATGAAAACGTTTAACGCAGTATAAAAGACTAGCTTGACCACCAGTAGAGTAGGTAGGAGTGTTTTGTCTCCTCTAGATTTGATGTGAAAGTTTGTCACGGCCTCAGCATTGCTACTCCAGTTCATTATCCTCTCAACACGGCTGACGTGAACAATAGAAATATCATGTCTTAGGAAACAATTATTGAAAACTTCGGAGTTTGATGCGAACCTGAGAAAACATTACCTCAAAGGAGCTCTCAGTCAAGTGGATATTCTTCTACTTCAGCTAACAAGCTCGCGAAAGGCAGAACCACTCAGCACAGAACACGTTCGGACTAAAGTACAAATGCATCACGATTGGAGCGTGCGATTGGGGCGCGACTGCATAATGCGAGAAGACCTTTGATGTCAACTTTTAATGCAGTTGTTTATTTTCAGCAAGCAAAATCGAAATGTTTACCTTCTGGTTTTGATGCTGACGCATCTTATACCATACTAGGAAGCGACTGCTCCGAATAAAAATTTAAAACAAGAGAACTCTTGTTAAATTAGTATTACTCCCTATGTCACTCCTATCTTTGAATGTGCTGACTCCCGTGCATGGGAAATTAGAACGCCGTCCCGAATAAGCTAACGATTTGGTTTGTCTTTTTGAACTGGCTCGAATGGTTTAAATCGGAATGGGTTAGTGGCTTATTTGATTTTGAGTGAGCTCATCTCGATGTGATATCAAAGCATTAGCGAATTATGAATTCGGAATCACCATTAGTTGAGATCGGAGATAAGTTGCACAACCTCTAATCGAGCCACTCTCGTATGATGAAATGCCAAACATCCATGAAATGTTACATATAGATCGTAATCATAATCTATTGGTTGTTCCATGATTCAATTCGCGGTATTACATTATTCGGCTTTATTCTACTTCAATTTGGTTTACTGACAAAAAGCTATGCTATACTGGAGAATATTCTAACAGCTTTAGCCTGAGGGTATAAAAGGGTACACACGCCGCGGGTTAATTAATTGAGAGTCAAAATGGATCAACGCCAGTTATGCACGATTATGCTTAGCAAATGTATGTTGGGACCCAGCGCAAGGAAGTTGGTCAAAATGATCAAGACTGCTTTAGATCAGGTATACTACCGATAGACCTGTGAGTCACTAATTCGAGCGTTTCGACAGAGGCGATACGGGATGTCAAAGTCAACCTCACTTGGCCGGCCAATCACCTTGACGAAGACGCTTTGCGCTACGAGCTCGAAGTGCGTTCGAATAATAGCGATTTGGAGCAGACCTTGGATACGTCCTTAGCACCATTCCTCGTCATCCAAATGAAATGGGCTATAGCAAAGTGACGCATTGATGGACATTCATGCATTAACCGACTACGACCGCACTGTCGCGTGAGCATTTGCGAAATTCATCGGCTGCGACCGCACAGGCAGGACTTCCTCAAGTAGTTCATTAGTGGTGATGAGTCCTTAGTCTACTACGAAAGCAACCCGCGCCATGCCTTCGCGACAAAGACCAGCAGCTCAACGAAAATAAACGAAAGCCCAAGTTTCATGCAGGGAAGACTATACTCTCGGTTTTCTGGGATTGGCAGGGCAGCATGCTGTTCTGTGGACTTTTATACAACAAGCGAACAATCAATGCCGACGTCTACGGAGAACAACTCCGAAAGTTGGCCGCATCATTGCGAAAGAAGCATCCGAAAGGCTCACTGTCACCCAGAAAAATGCTCGACTTCATTATGCAAAGTCTACTCACCACATTCTGGAGAGACTGGGCTAGCCCACGGTACCACGTCCACCGTATAGCCCTTATACTGCTCCACCGGATTATCGTCTCTTTCGTGCTCTGAAGCAGCATCTCCAAAAGAAAACAATCTAAAGACTGCAGGAAGCTCGAAAAGATACCTCACCAACTTCTTCAATTGCCGACTCATTCTTTCTTAGACAAAGGCATTCCAATTCTGCCCAGCATATTGCTGCATATCATTGACCATGGTGTTGAATATAATGATGGTTGATTGATTTCTTATATAAATGACAACTGAATTGACAAAAGTGTCAAAATGGGAAAAAAGTTATAGCACGACCTTGCGAATGCGTTAACCCAAGCAATAAATTGAACTGACGAAACACCAATCGAAGCAGAGACCACATTGAATGTAAAGAAAAGATCTCGGAGTTTTCGAAAAATAGTGCAATGAAAGTGCATCTAAGACTTCCCTGACATAATTAGAGCTGTTTTGACGCAATTAGAAAAATACATTGTGGCGCAGTAGAGAAAACTACACAATTGCTCTCTATTTGGAAGAGCAAGTAGCACACATGTTTGCAGTGTTGTGATGGAAATGTAAGAAAGATGCAGAACAGAATATACATTCATACAATAAAAAACTGGGGAAAAACTCAAGAAGAAAGTAGGACCAAGAATGAAAGGAAGAAATGCTGATTCAATGACTATAATGTTTGAGTTAAGGTGACTGCTAGAGTCGCATCGTAGTCACAAAAATATGAGAATAATTTGATTTTCGTGACAAAAACAACTTATAGCTATGAAATCTGCTAGATTTAGGCACTACAAATTTGTATAGTCATAAGGCACCAAAATTAATAGCTCTTAAATGCGTTGTATATGACGGCACCAACTAGCAAGTGAGTATCAGTTATGGATCGTTTGGTCACTACAATAATTTAATCTATATCTGGAAGCCTGACTAAAGGGAATTTAGGCAATGATGGACTTCAGTCAGCCCATACATAACTGACTTCTTTCCAAAACAATAAAGGTGAGGGAAATCGTAAAAAAAAAGCCTAATGGTGAGGCTCTGCGAACGAACCATTCTTAAAAAACAGCCCTAGAGAAAAAACAAGGGATAAATGGATTTTGCTAGGCTCTAACCACGTTATTCGATGATTTATGAGATAAGTAGCATGTAATATCATTCTAATATGTATAATACAATAGTAATATGTATCTGTCGATAGGAACATCGCATTTGGCCGTTATTGAAAAACGAAGCTAACTATTAAATATGTTGTTCAATCTCGGAAAATTAACTCGATAGTGCAAATAACAAGTTTCAAAAAAAAGCTTATAATTGCGCATGGTATCAAAAACCACGCCAACTTTTTCAGATCCGATTGTCTATGGTGAAAGATGGAGTTTCTTCTATAGTAAAATTCAGTTGAACAATATCTTTCGCTTAACTGATCCCATCGGAAGGACTTTCTCTACAGGTTTGAAAAAAAAAGACAGATCAAGCTCTCCATTGCAACAGAAAATGATGAACTCATAAAAAAAAATATGACAGAAAAATTCTGCAGAATTTACCAATGACGGTACCATGGAAGCCAGTTTGTCGATGACAGAGGATGAATTCTCCAGTAGTAGAAATACTGGAGGAGTTGAGAATTTCAACCACAATCAAAAGAGGCCTCACTCTATCGAAAATGTGTACACCATTTTTATAGCATGAAAATTCTTAATCAAAAATCTTCTTATCTCAAGTTTCAATTAACTAAGATTCACATCTCATAAAAGAATTTCAAACGACATTTGGAAGCTGGACGGAACCACACACTTTCATCTGCTTGTGTGTATGAAATACAAACATGAATGAAGCGCAGAGAATACATTTCGTGAGCAACAGAAAACCACACCTCAAAACCATGAATCATAGTAAAATAATATAACTTGAGTCTTGATGGAACATATCTGTAAATTCCAGCAAAGTGTATTCTATTAGCAAATACCGTTCAAAGCTTAAATAGTTGGTTTAAAGCAGATAACAGCCATTTTCGCATCGCACCGCGTCATGTGTAAGTCGTGGTGGCGGATGTGTTGATATTCTTGACACATTCACACTGCCCTCTCTTTTTTCTCTGGCTCATAGGCCCTTTGAACACAACTGCCCACATTTTCACAATGATTTCGGTTCTCGTGACAAAACGATGTTTCAAAACGCTGAAGTGAAATGAAGAGTTCAACCTTTCCACTTTATCACTAGCGCTCATGATCCAGTCAAACTAGGAGTGAAGCTACGGCAGTGTGGACCCAAGTTAGATATCACTTTTTACACTCTTATGAAAAATGATAGAGAAAAGTATCATTGCATCGATAATATAGCATTCTTTTATCATTGGCGGAAGCGGAACTAATTGGGCGTTTCTGATAGCTCAGTGGGAGGAATAGAGTTCACTGGCACCTGAATGTATAATCTGATTATTAACAAGAGTAATAATTGCAAGTTCTACATACTAATTAATTATTATGAGTATAATATTTGAAGGAGATGAAGCGTTCGTTCCCGATTCAAGTGAAACAGATATAATAGATGAAGAGTTCGTAAATGCTATATACCTCTCGCTCTTTAAAATAAAATTTTCCTTGGTGAAATTTGGCAGCAGTAACAACACATCCGATTACGAAACTAGAAACTGTGTAACGAAGAATTGGATCATTTCCGTTATCCTCACCGTTTCAGCCTTTGGGGAAAAACCGGTTCTCTGCCTTTCGTGAAGTCTCAGTAGTCATTGGATAGCTCAAGTCTTGAGAATTTCGATCAAGGACTTTAATTATTTAAAGGACTTTCTTACTGCACTGCGACAGTAGAAATAAGATCATGTTCCAAATTGGTGCATTCTTCGCGGGACAAAACTTTTCTGTTGAACTCCACAAGCCATTCGATAGCTCAAATCTCCACAATTTCAACGATCTACTTGGTTTGAGAAAACGACTTCTTAATGAGCTGTAGCATCCAAATGAAGATTGAGTTTCGCGCTCGCGCGCATTCGTCGCGGAGCGCGACTCACATGTGGCGTGTTTTTTCTCCACTTTGAGAAAACTGTAGATGAAACATATGACTCTGACTATTATTCCCTCACCAAGTTCTTATTTACTAGTGCAAGATGAAAATGGAAAGCGTAAGCCCACAAAACGACAGAACAAAGTCCCTGCACAATTCGCTTCAAAATCACCGAAGTTTGCATCATATGACTATTATTTTCCAAAAAACGTGGTGGCTCGGTGCCAGTGTTGCGAAATCCCATCCATATACCGGAGCAAAGAATGCGTGGCGAGTGCGAAACTCAATTTTCTTTTAATTGCAAAAATGCTCGCTTGTGTAACAAAGTTTCATTTTTATTGTTACGGCGCAGTAAGAAAGCCGTTCCACACATAAAGTATACCATTGAAATTCTGGGGATTTAAGCTATCGAACGGCTACTATAACTCATAAAAAGAGGAAAAACGCGTTTTCCCAAGGAGCTGAAAATGGGTGCAGATAAGGGAAAAGAGCGAATAATTCAAACGTGGACCATAACTGAATCTTTGGGAGGACATGTCTCATATCACATTCGTGGAAGTTCATGAATCTTATGACAAAGCTAGTAGCAAGAGTTCGGAAGTAAAGCATACCACTACCGTGTTCTATCCGAAAGACTTAGTAATTGTTGATTCTCGTGTTAAGTTCCCGTATATCGCCTTTTTCCCCTATTACGAGCTTGCATGGAAATAATAGTCCAGCAGCTATTTTCCTAGTGGCTTTTTTAGTGTAAGTCTAATATCAGATATTAATATGACAGTAAGCTTCAATAAAAAATTCAATGGCATTATCATCAGTGAATACTACAGAAAAGCGAGGTTAGCATAAAAGATATATTTGTCGTGTCAGAAAATACACTGGCTTATATTTTTGAGTATGAGAAAGTGGAGAAAAGTTCTTCCCAGCAGTCTTTTTATCGATTGCAAGATTATGCAATTTTCTTCCATCTACGCTGGTCTCATAGAGGCGCAATGGAAAGCGACGAACAATATTGTGAGTAAGGCGAAGAGCGATGAAAAGTCGGAGAAGGGGGTGGTATGGTAGATGGAAAAAAATTCAACTGGTCCCATTATGAAATTTGCAGTATTACCAAACTGTGGTAAAATTTTAATTAGAATGAAGTAGCACAGCGCATGACAAACATGATAAGAGAATCAAGTCTAAAGTGACAGAAAAAGCATAAAGCGAATCTTAGTGGCCGTATGTAATGTCGAATATAAAACGAATTCCAGTAAGCAAGACATGGATCAGTTATCGATCGAGAGTCATCTATCAATAGCTATTTGTTGTATGTGTATTACAGAGAATAGTTCAGACATCAAACTGTCAATATTTATAGCAAAATGAAAGCTAAGAATAATCATCACGATGCCAATTGTGTGCTTACTCGATGCGGTATGACGCTCGTGGAGAAAAGCTGTCAGCTGACTGAATCGATAGGGCGTATGAACGAGTGTGTAGAGGTCCAGACACATGCGGAGCACACAAGAGATTGCCAGATGAGTTCAATCCCACACACGACGGAAGTGTGGGAGGATGAAGCGGCTCAGGAAGGAAGTGCTAGCGATTCAACACCACCTGGACATCGTCCGGGCGAACAAGCTCCAGAAGTCGTGGATGGAGAATTCAGCTAAAGAAAGCAATGCTTGCAATTGGGAGCGATTTTTTGTATAACACCTTCTTGGGATCATGCTTTCGACTTTTCGCCCACACGTGGTGGCGTACATCGGGAAATTCGTCCGAAAAGAGTTCCTCTATGAATAATTAGATGTAAAGAATAACTATAAGCAAAGTATAACATACGAATCTTTGCTGGACAAACTATCTACTGAATGCAAAAAGCATAGATAACGAACATTTGCCAGACTAAGAGAACATGCATTGATGCCAGTGCACTTCATCGTCAATTGCGTACAATACTTCGTACCCTATATATCTACACCATTTCGTAATTCGCCCATTACAATTCGTAAAGCATTGAATAAAACTTACTTCGTATATTTCTCATTCAATTTGTCATGCGTGCATCTCATTTCATCCACCGTGCATATAATTTTCTCCGCAATTTTCCAGAATCCTAATTCAATGTCATAACGATAAAATGGCAAAGTTTACGCAAAGAATGTGCTGGAAAAAGTAGTTTTAGGATGGGAGTGAGACCAGCAACTAACAGCAACGAGGCAATCCTCTTTACCGTTATTATTTATAAATTGAACTGCAAATTGAGCATCTCTACTATACTGTTGCTACGAAAAATGATAAAGAATCTTGAATGATAAGCAAGCAAAGTAGCAATCAATTATCTACAGTATGCAGTAAGAAAGGACTAACTGAAAGAACTCAAATTATCGTGCACCATAGCACCATTATTTCTTCATGAATCCATCAAAACGTATTACAACAAGTCTATCTTGACCGACTATCTTTTGACCTCAACATTCTTCAATAATTCCGAAGTTGTGGAGTGCTGCTGACTGGGTTGTGGACAGTCTGATTCTTCTAGCATCTGATGAAGGCGAAGCCACCGAAACGACAGCTGTTTGAATAAATAACATTGTAAAAACCTCGTGATAAGCTCAGTAAGAAAAGCAAGGAGAATGCATTACAGCTTAGTGACAGATAACATTACGATTTATGCTGCTAAAGCCTCCAATACTGAGCAGGTGCATGTAGCGTAGCGATTGTAAGTGATCTGCGATACATATTTGGTTATTGGTTTGATTCCTTATCGCAAGCGAATAAAGCGTTCCATTCCCGATTTAAAAATTCACTCCAAGCTAACTTAGGAGGAAAGAAGAAACACTGACTAGTTGGATCAGCGCCAGTCATTGATAGGGGATGTGCCTGTGTTTCGCACCATCCTCTTGCATTCACAGCTATATTTACTGCTTAGCGAATGACACAGATGTTACGAGGTTCAAAACATTTGACTGCCATCATCAGAGATTGCTCATGAACAATCAGAAATGCGCTGCTACATTTACGACTCTTGGAAATCGAGCCATCTGAAGCATTCAACCATTGCTTTTCTTTCTGCGACTCGTTTGCTTCTACTATAATTAACTCCTTGATTTCATCTTTCACCTTCATAGTAAACATCTGCATACACTATGTCGTGAACGATAATCAATTGATAACATGGTTTGTCTCTAATGTGAGCAATTTGAAAACCACATCCTCTTCTCGGAAATAAGGTTTATCGATGTGACTAACATGCTACAATCATAAAAATCCGCTACAGTTCTCAGTCAAAAAGTTTTTGAGATGTAAAAGGATAAAGGATGAGGCTCTCTGCTTTGATCAGTCCCAGAAGGATGCGCCATGCATTCGCCTTCGATTTTTAACTTCGTTTGAGGTGATTGAATGCATATCTGGCTTTTACAATGACGCTGTGGTCTCCCGCTGTATCCAGACAGTGCTGCTTATCCTCCCAGGCAAGTCTGAGACCTGTCTGGTCCCAATTTACCGACACCAGAGGGATGGATGGCTTGGTGAGCCATGAGCGCGAGATTGAGTTGCTTTGTCTACGAAATCACTAAGAACTTGTGATTACAGCAAAAAATATGTTGTCGACGATTTTCGAAAGAAAAAAGCTTTGAGATGTAAAAGGAATAAATGGTCTTTCAAATGGATAAGGAAGTAGAAGGAAATTTTTGTCTTCTTACAATAGTACTTGTATATTTTCTGAATCATGACACTGTCTGCTTAAGAGGTTATATGGAAAATTCAGTTTAGATGCAGCCAATATTTTTGCAATAATTAATACCATTTTCCAAGTATAATGTCTGGTTCCCTGGAAGACCGAAAGAGAAAAAAATTCGAATATTACGAGGAACAAAAGGAACATCGAAATTAGCTTAAGAAAAAGTTGTAATGAAACCCTTTCCAGTCGAAGTGTATTATCTACTAGGTCTTGCTTCGAGCTGCTTTCTGAGTGTATTCACTTTTATAATTTCTCTTGTTTCAGCGTCATAAGTAAAAGTCCGGTGGCGTTCGCGTTGACCTTATGCTGTCATCTCTCCTTTTCCACAGCCAAGTAACCCGGTATACAATAAACTGCTACTTGACTGATGAGCAAACACAAGGTTCATTATATGTATATGTTAAGAAGGTCTATTCAGTATAACACTTACTCGAGTTTTGGCGGTATCTCTTTCAGGGCCTGCAGGGTTTGAATTGACTCACTCAACCAGATAAGACTTCATATATAAATTTAAATTTATAATAGAAACTTTCTTTTATGCACTGACCGTTTAAATCTTTTCAAGTTTTCCACTTACTTTCATTTATTTTTTGGGGGCTAACCGCTCAGTTTCTACATGGATGAGGAGTGTAGCTGAGTGGGATCAAGAAATCAATTTGAGTCATGGCACGAGATTGCCGGTGATAGCAAAACAATCATTGTTGAGCTAAATTTGAGTTTTTGACTTCTATTCAGAACTCCTAGAGTTTTGCGCGCTTGAGTCTTATGTCCCTATGCCGGGTTGAGAATTTCTACCTAAAATAGAATCTTCTGCGTTGTGTCTGTGTCCTACGCGTCTAGTGGGGCGTTAGATTTTATTTTATGCTTACCAGCGCGTTGTTCGTTTGATACGGATACAAAGTGGTCTATCTATTTCACCAATCTAATTGGCTCCGTACGCTTTACAAGGAACTACGTAAATTGTACCTAAACTCATGCAACCATAGTCTTTGCCGTTCGGACATATTATGGAATTTTGTGTAGTGCGTAGGCGAGCATGTAAGCGATTACGATCGTTAGGGGCCGGAGATAGAGTACTAGAACAGGCATAAATACAATGGCAAGTGTTAGCGTCAGTCGCCGTCACATTGCTTGTCCTCTCATATGTGCGTAGTATTTTCTGAACCACTCCAAGAATGGACAATTTAGGCGCTGTTTCAAGAGGGTTATAGGCTGCTGAAGGCGAAATTGCCAAAACGCAAGCCACCAATATTGGAAAAAGAGAGACCAGTATCACACTAGCTCAAGAAAGGGCAGTTCGTAAAATATTATTGATAATTTGTGCCAAGTTTGAGTAAAAATCGGTAATTTGAATCAATTTGATTATCACATATAGATGCTAGGCGACTCGAGGAAGTTGTTCACGAACTTTGAGAAGATTGAGGTAGATGTGAAAAACTTACTAGTTAGAAAAAAAAACTTATGTAGTTCTAATTGTGTTCTTTTATGAGGCAGCAAAAAAACCTCTCAAATCTAGAAATCATCGCTCCTATCAAGCGCTTAATGAGCGTGTACATTTCAGAAACTAACCGAAGATCATACCCAAGACCGACTATCTGTTAACCTCGAATTTTTTTCAGCAGTAATTCCTTATTTTCTTCTAAGCCAAGTACGAAATATTTAAACAGCTGACGTTTGGGCAGTTTCGCCTTCTCCAGAGCCTAGAAAGATCAGATTGTTCTTAATCTAGTCAGCCAAGCACCTCCATTGCTCATGCAAAGAAAATTACCAGACCCAGATGCGATTGAAGAAGGTAAGGAAGTACTATTAGAAATAATTTTTAAATGTCAGAACTACTCTATTTTCTCTGCCTCCATGCATTTTCAGTGACTTTTTACCTATTGTTCAACCCATTTAAGTTTTTCGTCTGAATTTGCACATATTTCTGTTGAGTAAGCGCTTAAATTTATCTGGAATGATTTTCCAATCAACATTATGATTGGAACTGTACTAAAGAATCGTAGATTAGTGCGATGAATACAGTTACACTTGGTTACGTCTCTCATTCCCTCCCCTCGAAAATTAGTTCTATCATCGCTCTAAAGGCGGTACTAGATTTTTCTGGGAGGACGAGGAGCACTGAACTGATACTTCAAAGGCTCCCCAAGTTGTACTGGTGTACAATGCATTCAGTCACATATTTCGAACGCGATCGCAATCATGGAGGCATCTTCATGAGATTGATTAACGTTGAACTCCTTTTTTATCACCAGACAGCAATCGCTAAGCTTAGAAATTAGTGAATAAAGCATTTGAATAGTAATGAATAATTCAATCGGAGCAGTGGTGAAAATCAAAGTCGATCAAAAAAGAAATACAGAAAGATGACGGCGAGTATCTCGATGCTTCAATGCGCAGCATGCTGGAGAACATCCTAGTTTATAACGCCTAAACTTTTGTTCACTTTGCTAAAGCATGAATCCATTTTCTTCAATATCGTAGATTCGCTGCATAATCTGAAGAAAACGAAATACTTTCTCTTTTGGAGACTTGGACGGTCCTTCTTCACGAGTTGTGAGCATCTCATCACATTCGAGATTCGCTTCTTCTTGAGATTCTCGCCCATGGTGACTGTGTGATTCGAGCATGGCGACTGGTGGGAATTTTTCCTACTGCGATCTTTAGAACATCGGCAGAAAGAAATATAGAAAGAAATGAAAACAAAAAATGTTCTGGTTTTTCTATGCAAAGATTATATATGTATCAGATTTCTTTGTCTCATTAAATAAACAACTTCACATCTCCTGTGTCTCAACATTTCTTTATTCGTTTTGTCTATTCGCGTTCACATCCTCAAGGATCTTCCAACTTTCTTGTGTGCGAGCTTGGATGATGTTTAAGGATTATCGTCTTACAAATGCCGTAGGATGTTGCCAGAGTTTATTTTCCCTTATTTCGTGATAGTCGGACTGGGAGGGCTTGAGCATCACGATAACTTAGCTTAAGAGAAGACTTAAAGTCACGATATACTGGTGATCTACAACAAACAGTACTTTCACAAATATTGATCAAATTATTTTATATCACTTCACATGGCGTCGACTGTTCTCAGAACCTCGCAATAAACATTCAATATTTGTTAATATTACATAATATTCAAACTATTTTAAAAAAGAATGTCTAAAGCCTAAGCGGGCCTTACACGCGTGTTTCATAGGTCTCGCTCTCCTTGTCAGTGACCCCCGCCCCTCATTAAGCTCTGCATTGTAGCAAGGAGGAAGGCGTATGTGGTGACGACACGATGTATAATGACATTGTGCCATCACCGTTTCTCAGATTACTGACAAAGAGGACGAGACCTCCAGAACACTCATGTATGGCTCTAGCGTACGAACCTCACCTAGGCTTTGAACATTCTTTTTATGAAATTATCACTTTGCATATATATAACGCACCTTGATCCCCTCCTCAATTTTCAGTAAGGAAACTCCATACGGAACTACTATAACTCCGAAATTTGTTCTCAGAATCAATTTTCGGTTCTTGGGCATTATAAGGCGTCAAGTAAAAAAGTATCTCACTTGCTGAACAGGAAAAGTGTTAGTAATCATTCAAAAGCCTAAATCTCTGGCTATGTCCTATTTGACCGTTTTCTTCGAAAGACCTTTCTGTAACACTGTGAAATCCAAAATAAAATTATGCATTATATCGGCTGCGCAAATCAACTATTACTTCGCTGAAAGAACAAAAAGCGTATAAACGTATAGGAAAAAGGTCTTTTAGTATCAGAGTCATACCTTTAGACTAGATTTCCTTCAGAGTGGGCAAATAATTCTCAATCAAATGACAAAAAGTCGCACTTCTCCGAAGCTCCACTGGATCGATCATGGAAGACCGCATTGAACCTACGGCCACGAGACCCGCGGCCGTGAATTAACCTGTAAACAAGCAGACGAATGTGTGAAACTCGATCTCATTTTTCCTGCTACACTGCAAAGAAACGCTCTTTACAAAAGTAAGCACAGCCTGCGAATTTTTGAACTCCACGCTATCAAGTGATTACTGATAGTCTGGAGAAAGAGCGCTGTTTTGATAGAAAAATGTGTGTTGGACACATAGGTCTTTCTTCGTTAACAACGGCAAAAAAAGCTTTTTCAAAAATTGCCTATATGCGACTGTAGCCAGGGATTTGAGCTTTCGAATGATTGCTAACATTCCTATGTAAAGCTCCTGTCCACCGAGTAAAGTCGGCTTTCATTTTTCGCTTTATATTGGTTAAGTGCCCAATTATTATCAAAACTCGGAGTAAGACTAATATCTTCCTTTCTTTTCTACTGTTTTTGAGACTTCGCTCTAATAATGTAATCTGATAACATATTTTAAGCTTTTCATGAGGTCTCTTATGGAACTTCTATAGTGCAAGACACGTGTTTCGGCCTTTCATTCTCATCAGTGTTGAAATATGTTATCAGATTATGTTTTGAGCGACGTCTCAAAAACAGTTTAGAAGGAAAGCATTACATGACAAGTTTTACCAGCCACGAGCAATCGATTGTAACACACTGCACGACGAATAATCTTTTCACTTACAGCAGTGTGAGCTAGTCGTCGTCGATTCCTTTGAATGTCAAGGGTCAACCCTACAAGGGATTGGCTGGAACGAAAGGCACAGTGCTACTGATGTGTCTAAAGGCCGAAATACGTATCTTTCACGACATCAGTGCCATAATAGACCTCATGAAAGGCTCAAAATATGTTATTAGGTCTTAGTTTATTGTTATAATTTCTTGCAAAGTTACCAAATGGTCTTTTCATTATAGTTAACAATATACTCATCACTAAAACAACATTGATCGAAGTCATTTTCGAGTGATAGGTAACACCCCAGAGTATCGCCGATTTTGTCGATTCTGAAGATCACGCACCAATTACGGAACTATATCTAAGCGATTTGAACCAAGTCTACTAATGCCTAGGAGTTATGTTCACATAAAGGTACAGATGGCGTCATGGCCAAGTGGTTGTGGTGCTCGTCGCGGCGCGCGTGGAGCAGAGTCATCCCTCCCGCCACCCCCTCCCCCCTTCCCCATCTGCCCTCCTTCTCTCACCAACCTTCTCCGGCAGTCAACAACAACGCCTTATGGAACGCCATAGGCAGGCTATGCTCACGATTGCAACGAGACATGCTCAACCAATGTTCTACGGCGTTCAAGAGGAAAACAAGAGAATTTTATGCAAGAAATATTTGGTTCCTCCCAGTGAAAAAAGAAACACTGTGAAAACGAATTAACAAAATATCAAAGATGCAGATATGAAAGTAATACCGATTAAGTGAACTGATCGATGAACCGTAGTATATCAACTTTTTCACCTAGTTATCCTGAAAACTCGATTCATCCGATCTGTGAGGGCACGAACATTTCCAGTTTTTAATTGACTTCAGTGATTAAAATGGAAGTACCTTCGATTGCTCATGCTCGTTCATGCAACGCCCGGTGAGCTATTGTTTGCCTCAAGAACTTCTAGAACCGGGATGACTTCTATGAAAAGTAAGTGATGCGACGTTTCCAACCTTCTTCTTTAATTTCTTCCTGAATAATGTTCAGTCGGAATACTAAATGACTCTGTTCTCGCAACGAAATTAACACGGAAGAATTGCAGGGCGGCGGACTCAGTATGCATGATCATGCGCTTGTTAGTCTATTGAAGTAAAGGGAGGAAGAATCTTCTATCAGCAATGTCGGTTTAGACTTAGTGAGCATAATGAGGAGACGAAAGCCGGTCATTTAATCTTGTGAGTGGCAACATTACTGCTGACATTATGTATGCCTCTTTTGCACTGATGCATGCATTCTACTCTTCTCTTTCTACGATTTGGCTTCAATGCTTTTCAGCTTTGGCTTGTTTAGTGACTTCCATTTACAGTTGTCTTCCACATTGGGAAAAATCCTTCGACTGATTCATATTCCCTCATGATTGTCGCTTTTCACACTCGAATTTCTTAGCGAATAATCCGCATTCTTCGTCAGATCGTTGAATTGGAAAGACCAACTGTATGATCTTCATTTCTTGATGGTGCTGAAGCATTGCCTGCTGTTTTTCTATTTTTACTCAAAGTGATTCTAATCCAAATATGAACCTGTATGAAAATTTCGGAGACCGATACCAGGGTATTCAAGTAATACAGTAATTGCATAGAGCATCGCAGCAACAACAGTTACCGTGCCTGTGAGTTTCTGTACTCCATATGAACGTCCAATTTTTGATAGATCTTCGTAAATATTCTTCTTTCTACAAATTTCTGCATTTTCTTCGTAAATAATGACTTCACTTCACACCCTTCACTTTCCCCCATCGGCATCATACCTCAAATGTCTTCTAAGATTATCTGATTAGACTGAATTAATCGCTGCACATACAGCGAAATTGTCTGGCGATAATCTAGAAAAGTAACTTTGAAATAAACAGCAGCTTTCTGAATGCGTATTTTGGTAGTAGAACTTTGTTGTTACGCAGCTGGTGATAGCAGAGATAGTCACAGATGAAGAAAAAGATAGCGACCACTTGATATACAACGAGCTGTCTAGTTCTAATTATCCAGTTCAGCAGCGCTAGCATTCAGTGAATCGTTCAGTCGAATAACAGCTTCACATATAGAGCATGAAAAGGGCAATTGTCATAAAAAGCATAATTTTCTTTCGACCGGTAACTTAGATTATTGTAAGGGAGAAAATTTGGAAACGAATAGCACCTGAGTTGCCGAAGAAAGAGAAAGAAGAGAGCCGTAAGGAGAGAAGGAGGAACTAACGAAAAGAGTGCTCATACTGAAAATGATATTTGCGCTGTCAGAGTTTGTCAGTTCAGAACAGATTCAACCGACTTATCCACATCTTAAAGCTATTAGAAGGAAAGTCGTAGAATCCGCGGTGCAAAGCCCACCGCATCATCCAAGAAAAATAACAAAAGGTGAAAGAAAACTTTCAGCCTTAATCAATCCTTTGGATTGCTCCACGCATTCAAATTTACTCATAGCATCATGGAGCAGCATAAGTGTGCGTTTGACTCTTACAATGGCTTGAGGAGTATTTCCGATACATCAGTTTGCCGTTCTCGAAAGAGAGAGGAACTTGATCGCCCGAGGCAGGGGAGAAAATACGACCGCCTATGCACGTCTGGTCGTATCATCGGAATAATGGAATACATGTATTTTCTGGAAGTCATCAGTTGTTAGAGATTTAACCTGTGGTAGTATAAAAATACGTCTATGGAGAGAAGATAGAAGTGGTTTTGTAGTATTGCTACAAGTAATGTTTTCATTTACATAAACAGCAGTATATTAGCAGCAATACAACTTGTACATTCGTATGTAGATGCGTCGTTGGCTATAAATTGTGGCATTTCGGAATATTATCGCTTTCCCATTTATCTCATTTTTAGAATAAAAGTACACGAATGATTTGTTATGAAATTGCTGGATTAGAAAATATCTAATTCGATGAATTCAAGAAATTATCTATGTGCTGGAGTAATGAGCCTCCTACTAATTAAAGAAACGTCGCCGTAACTGTCTGCTCGCGCTAGTTAAATGCAAAAATACACTGTCTTTGCCAGTGGTGTTTGAGAAAGCATTCTCTGCCTGCAATCGACTGTGAGTCTGTATCTTAATCGGCACTTCAATATTCAACAAAATTGGTGGAAAACATTGTCAACCTCTTAGTATTTAGGCTGACGCTTATTCATCAACTCGTGACCGATGACATTTTCAATGTTTGAATTCTGCCAACATACAGTAAACACTTTTTCCAGCTTACCCAGTAATTTGAGTTGTTTAAGTTTCTGCTGACTTCAACTCATTAGCTTCTTTTATTACTCGGTATTGTCGCATTGTTCATTCTTCACAGTTGTAGTTCAGTCGATGTTTATTTATTCCATAGTTTCCTTTTTTTTAATCTGGAACACAGAAAGCCAAGCTGTGATTGTTACTCTTCAACCGAGCAGTCACAGAAAAGTAGGGAAAACAATCAAAATGATATTTCTAAGATCCTGATCATAGATGAGAAATGGATGATAAGAAACCAAAGATGATATGCAGTTTCTGAGAAAAACGAAAAAGTTTGTTTGGTAGCAGACAAATCTGTCAAGACTGGTAATTATTTCTCGAGCCACGCATTCAGTGGTTCATTTAAGAGGGCTGACTTATAGAGCTCGATGCACGTGTTTCGATCTTGCGATCTCGTCAGTCGGGCAGTTACCCTTTCTCGTCTTTTGCCAATCCTGTGTGGGTGCTCCAGTGGTCTTAGGAAAAGACTCGAAACGAATGATATGATATATTAAATATTCTAGCAAAGAACAATCGAGTGTACAACGCTCTGTGTTCGGTGATAATTTCACTGGACATAGAGTGTAAAACGTTCGTCGCCGTTAACTCGTAGTGTGGAGAGTCGAGCACCCACACAAAAGTGGCAAAACACGAGAAAGGGTGACTGCCCGACTGACGAAATCCCAAGATCGAAACACGTGTATCGGGCTCTATAAGTCAGCCCTCTTTGATAGACCACTGACATACGTGACTCAAAAAATAATTACCAGGCTTATTGAAATTTGAGCTGTGGTCTTGAGAAAACACTCGAAACGAAAGATTTGTCAAGAATTTCAGTCTGAGACATGTCATATCTCCGAAAGCATCAAGAATCTTCAAGATTTTCTCGTTCTGTCACTCGTAACTCGCTCACTTCATCCTCAAGGGATCCTCAAAAAACCCCTTTGTTTCCGACGCCGATGAGCGCTCACCGCGTCTTGAAATCAGTAGAAAAGTGATCAAAAGATGAGGTGTTCGAAGCTGGACCAAACTTACCATTTAAAACGTGGGATTGACCCAAAAACCACATGTACATCGTAGGCCACCTCTCTCCCCTGGGCTTAATAATTTCTCGTACATATATTAATAACAAGAACAACCGATGTCGTGAAGATATATTAGCAGGAAATAGGCTGGACAGTTCCATTCATTTCTACTACGATTTTCTCTCAAAAATTTTGAGATGCAATTAATACTCAAGTGTAAAGAAGTATTTCAAGCATACTTGAGGATTGTAATATTCTAATACAGATTAAATCCAAATAAAATATGAGCACAATATAGAATCTGAAAAATTCTATGAGACAGCTGACTCTAACGAAATCTACCTCAGCTTAGGGTGAGCGGTATTCTAGATTTACTCAGTCACTTCATCAATACCAACGACGTAGCTAAATTTGTCGCATACCTCACATATTGCTCATTTAAACGCGTTATCCTTTCCACACTACAAGAAAGATTTTATTAGTGAGCGACTGTATTCTGTTGGGTTTTCCCATTATATCTTTTCATTTCGACACTTTCGTCAATGCAGTTGTTACTTCTCTGAAGAAATGAGTTAATCAATATTATAACCACCATTATGAGCAGTGGTATGCAACCAACTGACCATTTAATGGGCAGGGATTGAATGCCTTTTTCCAAGAAAGAATGATGCTGAACAATCAAATGAGTCGAGGAGTTCACTTCGAGCTGGGTGTAGTTTCAAACTTTTCCTACTGCAGATGTTGCTTCAGCGCGAAGAGAGGGTAATTCGATGGAGTAATAGCGTATACGTCGGATGTGGCAGCGTAGTCCGCCTTAGTTTGCTCAAAAAGTGGCGAGTCACTTTGCAATGTCATGATGAGCATTATTCTGGAGAAGAATGACAATGAGTCGTTTCGGACGCATATCTCGCACTTCTGTGGACAACTTTCGGAATTTCGTCCTCGTAGACGTCGCCGTTGATTGTCTGCTTGTTGTTGAGCACTTCCCAAATGAGCAAAACAGCATGCCCTACTAATTCCACCAAAGTGAGAGCGAAATCTTTTGAGCATGGAACTTGGGCTCTGATTGAGCTTGCGAGTCTTATCAGTGAAACAACTCGTAGGGGTGGAGCGTGTTGCTCTTGTATCAGACTTGCGATTCATCTCCAGTGATGATTGACTTGAGAATTTCCTGCCCCTGCTGTTGCAGCAGAAAATGGCCACGCATTTAGCGCAGTCATGGCAGTCAATACATGAAGTGTCCCTCGAGCCACCACTTTGCGGTAGCCTATTTCATTTATGAGGTTTGTACAGAAACAGTTGCGGTTTCAGATTAATGTGTAACCGCAACTGCTTTTTCAATTTGCATCGAATGGTGAGATTGGTAGTATGTTTGACGCTGAGCTATTCTGCAGCATCTCGTGTGAGCTTGAAAGCTTGACTTCCATAATTGCTTTTCCCTTGACTTTTAGTGAGGTTGATACAAAATTGCTATGGCGATTTACGCGTTCCTGAAATGCGCCTTCTTTACAAAACATCTTGAACCACCACTACGCAGTACGTTCCATAACAGTTCCTGGGCTAAATGCATAGTTAATATCACAAGTTCTCTCTACTGTTTTATGAGCAAGTTTGAACTCAAAAGTCCGACTTCAAATCTCGGCATGAGTAAAGATATGCAAAATTTCCTATAAACTGTCCTTTTCTTGATTAAAACTCGCACGAAGCCGGTACGTGTCTTTTCTCAAAATTTGATGGCTAACGTTTCGGCGACCCCGTTTTCGTCACAGCCTAGACGTCATATATCATATCATTTCGGATTACTCGTTCAACATAGAATATAGTTGGTTAATATATTAATGGGCTAATACAGAATATCAAATGGATTAATATAGACGTAAGACCGGTAATCTCTCCCATAAAGTTATAAATAAGGTGTGTTATTCAAATTGACCACACTGTTATTTATTTTGTATTGAATTTTTATGCATGCGTAATATTAACCTAGTAATGAGATGTCATATGATACACTACGTTTAGACCCTGACGAAGAAAAGTGCCTAAAGGTTAGCCATCAAATTTTGAGAAAGGAGACTCACCAACTCCGTCTAAGTCTTGATTACAGAAAAGGACGAGTTCGAACTCTAGGCTTAAAGTCGCAATTACTTTTACACCACCCAACATTCGTCCCGTAGATCAAAACGGTTGCAAAATAATCAGCAAATACTGCGTTATAAACAGCAACACATAAAGTGGAATGCGCGTCAAAATGATATATAACATAACCACATCTATTTAAGAATATATTGTAACATCAAATTACACATTTGAACAATGCATGAACCGCAATTACTTTTTCACTAACCCAGTAGATGGAGAGCGATGATGCTCCTACCGTATCCATGTCTGACTAGAGCTATTAGAAAATTGTCCAGCATACTACAGCCTTTTGATAATAAACCGATTTGAAATAGGAAAAATTGGAATAAAATATTGGGGACGGAAGTCGCTGAGTATCTGAATGATTCCAAATTACTTCGTATTCAGCTGTTTTTTTCACACCTTGCTCAAAACAGTGCGATCTGACAATGTATTTCTTTCGAGCCTTTTAAGAGGTTCTTTATGGGCATTCAAACAGTGCATTACCAGTGTTTCCACCATGCAATCGCGCCAGTGCACAGTGCCTTTCGTCTGATTCAATCTCTTTCGAGAGAGAACCCGATCCCCCTTTACATACATAAGCAGCTGACGAGGCTGCAAGGCCAAAAACATGTATTTCACTGTAAAAGTGCCTATGAAGGACTTCTGAAAGATTCAAAAGAAAATTCCACATTCTATCGGCTCAACAACAAGAATACAGCAAGATGTGTTGCGCGAAAAAAAGTGCTACCAAGCATTAGCATAGGACTCCCCAAGAAAAAAAATATTATATTGCTATATAGAGTTTTATGAAAGTGCGATACTAGGAAGTGGACATTTCAATTCGAGTGTGCAAAGCTATCCACTAACTGTTTCTCACAAAATCTTCTTTTTTAACAGCAAAAGAGTTTTCAGGGGCTAGCTTTTTATAGGATAACTAGGCCGAACTCCGGTTGAGTGCTGGTTATGCAGCGCATAAAGCCTTGAACGGATGCCAATCGTTGGGTGCTACTTAGCGACAAACAACAATAAACTATGCGAAACGATTTACAACGCGCAATGAATGGCTGAGAAGCTCGTAATCTACGTGGTACAACACACTCACGCTATTCCAGCAACAATCAACAATGGTTGTAAATAGGGTAAGGAAGAATGCCTCGCCGGCAAGTAAATTGTGCTCGAAGCTGACGAATTCTTCTCTACACTCATCACCGGTAAACCATTGTCACAATCAATTGGTTCCGGCTTACTTAATTGTACGGAGTACATTTTAAAATGGCTCACCCAACTTTCAAAGCTGTCAGGAGTTCACTGACGTGTCGTGCGGTTTTGATTCGGCCTATTACATCGCCCTCGGTCAATTGGTCGATTAAACTTACGAACTACTCTGTCGCCTAAGTGGACTTCTAGTTGAGACAACAATCATCCCTCTGATCCATAAGAGTAAAAGGCTACCGACTCTATAGTACAATATTTTTACCTGGCCACTTATCCCACCACAAAAAAATCTTAGTGTTATATCAATGAAAACCAAGAGTTTGATTGTAGTCTCTGAAATCGTAATTGATACCTATTGGTAATCGTTATCCTAATAACTCCATTGTGTTGTCAAGGCCTGCGAAGCTTTTGGCTTCAGACCTTTACTCGTTAGTGAATATCTTTTACATCGCCAATGATTATCATTTCCTGATTCTGCCATGATATCATATGACGTTTCTGCCATCAATTACAGACTCCTTGAGTGTTTTTATTTGATTTATTCTAATTGGAAGAATTCTACATATGTTTAAATGTTTTGTAGATGGTTATCTCAAAAAATCGTAAGGATTTAAGCATATCAATTTTAATTAGAATGGCGGTCAGTGGCTTACTGGTCAAATAGTTTCTTTTGGAATTTTTATTTTACTAGAAATCCCGCAGCGTTCCAGCACACTTAGTGAATCTATCAATTTTTCGTCGTATTTCAAATGCACACAAGCCTCTCTTGGCTATCTTGCCTTATTTTTTCGCTTTACCAAACATAGAAGAGTTATAGAAAGAGGGAAGAGGAACCATTTAAGGTTGCTATTGATTCAAACACTTATGAAAAATGCATTCAAATATCTAATGTTGATTCGAGAAGCGCGGTCTACTAATAACCTGCTAACTATAGTTCAAACGTTCATCATTCTTTCTAAATTTTAACTTTTACTGGGATCAACGATTCAGATAAAAATAGAAACTGATAGTGCTGTAGAATGCAAATGCGGTCATTCTTTGAAGGCTTAATATGGAAAAGTTGAAATACTGAGATGCAATCGGATTTGTTCTGAAAAAGTTGTCTCGCGAGATTTGCGGAGATTTTCAGTACAGCTGAGCACAAAAGAGTCAGCAGTTGTGCTGACGCTTAATCGGCGGTAAATTAACGGCGATCCTTCATCTACAATAATTCCTTTTAAAGTAATTAGATAGCTCTAATAGCATTGCGTGCTTTCCGAAAACAAATTTCTTGAAAATGAGAGTTTGATGATCTTGAAGGAATATTTTTTTAATCCCTTCTGCAAATTTTCCTTTATATCTCTAATCGAGCACGATTCTCTTATAGTAGTGGGCAAACTTTTCTTTCTTTAGTCCTCTAAATGCTTGAGATGCCAGTGTAGATGTGTCGAGTGAAAGCAAAACAAATCCGAAATAACCAAACTTATCATGATAGCAAAAAGAGCACTTGCTTTTTTAGATTCGTAGACTCCCGTGGTTAATATATCAAGTAATAAGATCGACTGTGAGTTGAGTATAATGGCTGCAATTCGACTGCCTCACTTAAATTCGTTGCATTCAAATCAATTCGCACCATTCATCAAGGGCAAGTTGTCAGCGAAAAATATCAAAATGGCCTTCTAGTAAGCTTTTATAATTTTTACTTCATTGGTATTTTACGACTTTTTCGAAGTTGTAATTAGGTCTGGAATCAACAGAAAAGTGCATCAAGTTTTTTCAGTGGGAGCAGCCATAACCAGCAGGATACATCCGTTTTGGTTGAGAGATGAATGAAATGAACTCATAATTGACTCATTATTGTCATTCAATGGCTTTCCAACCGCCTGCGCTAAATAATAATAATAATAAATTGCAGTCATATCGTCGTTATCGACACAAATTAAATATAATCGGTATAGCTATCCTTTTAGGTTTTTCAAGCATTTTTCTCCGAGCCCATTTCCCTGTTTATTGTCTTCTCCTTCCTTTTTCTCATCCGTGACGTTGACTGTTATTTATCAGTGTGTTTTACTCTATCATTATTTTTTCTTCTCAGTTTTCGATTTAGTTTATTGATTATTGAGTTTCAAGTAAATTTAGATATTTATCTGTTTGGTCTTTTCGACTATGCTATGCATCTCCATGAAATAGTATAAGCCTCTTTGTGAATGTCTGAACCTGCCTCTGATTCTCTCACCTTCTTTTTCTTATTTCTCTTTGAATACGATTATATGTCTGCCCCTTCATTTTGTCTCTTATTTTTATCTAATTCTCACTTGATTTATAATTTCGCAAGGCTGTTTTTTTCTCCTTGCTGTGCTCATTCACCTCCACCTGTCTACATACAGCTTCTTTAAAAAATAACTACATTTTTTTTCGGAATTTTTCATCCGTCTTACAATTTACATACTTTCATGCGACATCTTTCCAATTCAGTTCTAATGAATTGGCATCAACAATCTATGAAGCGTTTAAGTGTAATGTATGAATTTCACCTGACAGCTGCTCTATCTGAGACATAGTCTGTTTACGTATTATATATGCATTTAATCAAGTGTAAAAATGATAGATCTTCTAGGTACCGGAAAATGGGGACCCAGTTCTACTCAGGGCCTACATCACTCCAATTATGAACGGCCAGTCGTAATTTCTGATACAACCTCTGATATCGGTGAAAACGTTACAGTTCTTTGGCTACAAAAGGTAGTTTGTTTCTGATAATCTGTCTCGACACCATTTCGGCTACATTTCCTCATGGAAGTTATGGAAGAAAGATGCTTAGAGAAAAGTTAGAGCCAAAACGTGATATTCACAGCTTTCCCTAACTGTCCGATGCAAGGGTTCATATAAATGGACAAAGAAATGAACCGAGAAATAAACAAGCTTCACTTAAGCTTGTCGTAAACATTTGGCACGCGTTAATCGAAGAGGATGTTGTCGCTTGGCTGCATCGTACTTTAGAGATAAACTCAACGATTTGTTTCTTGAAGCTAAACAACCTTTCCATTTAGCTCAGACTTTTCTTTTCTAATCCTGCTATTTTTAGAAGAAACTTCATTGAAACTTAACACGCCCAAATCGAAAAAATTAGATAATTTGGGCGATCAACCGAGGATTTGATTGATTGGAAAAAACCAATTTTTTCTCTTTTTCATCCTATGAGAAGTCCATAGATCTTCGTGAAGAACTCATAAGCGAATTGGTAAACTACAGAATTTTCTGAGCTTATTGCCTGAAAGGTTCGTAATTTATTACATCGCTAGTGAACTCAATAATTTTCCTACAAATATGATTACATGCTTTCTGACGAATTGCCGTATCTACAAAATCATAAACAAAAAATCACAAAGAACCGCATCCTAAAGTCATATCAAGATGGAGGCTTGCACAGAATTCGTGTTAGTAGTTTTGCAAAGCTACCGTAATTTCACGTCAACAAGAAAATCAAAGGTTTGAGGACAGATCTAGTGCAATAGTCATGAATGTCATTCAATACACGATAGTTCTTGGTTAGCTCGCGCTATCTTAGTATGCCACGTTTTCCATCTATCCGGGATCGGCAAATTGGTACCTTGCTTGAGTTTATAATAGCACAGAATTGACATATTGATAAATGACCACACATCAATTATATAAGCAGGATGCAGCAAGATATCGAGGCTCAAATAATAGGAAATTCTTTCTATTTAACCGCTTCCAGCGATGTTATGATGTTACAATTAGATACCCATTGATGTAGAGCGATGTGCAAAACTTTCGCGTCAGGAGGGACTAGAACCCGCACCTCACTCTTTCCGGTAATGCGTGCTCTATCCGTTACACTACTGACGCCCATTTTACACATCGCTCTTTTCACGCTACAGTGCATTATCTGTCAGCCGCCAGCCGTCAACGGCCTGGCCCAGGTAGTCGGTCTCGACATTGAACCCATTCACGCGTCACCCAATGGGCGTCAGTAGTGTAACGGATAGAGCACGCATTCCCGGAAAGATGAGTGCGGGTTCGAGTCCCGCCTGGCGCGAAAGTTTTGCACATCGCTCCAGCTCAAATAATAGTTATAAGATATATTGAAATTTGAGCGTGGTCCTAGTAAAAACTTTCGAAATAAAGTATAATATTATAAAAATACCAGTTATCGAGCAATCGACTGTACAACACTACATGTTCGGTGATAATTTCACTTGACTTACACTGTAAATCGCTCGTTGTCGCTAGCTCTTTATAGGGAGAGTAAGGCTCTTGAGAGGATTGGCTAGAACGACTAAAAGACGGCCGGTCCTGCCCGACTGACGAGACTGTAAGGTCGAAACACGTGTATCGGGCTGTACAAGAGCTTGTTACCAGCCCACATGACATTTTGACTCAGATACTAATTATGAGGAGGATACACTTTCATACACCATCGAAGATACCTTGTGATTCGAATACATGATGCATCGTCAATGAGCTAATGAGCGTTGATAGTTTTCCTGCAATCCTTATGTTTTATGAATGATCGTGTAATGTTTCATAGGTATTATAATAAAGATTTTTGGAAAAATTTCTTCCGGTTAGCGTTATTTCTTCCTTACCTTTTGGAAATCGAAGCAATCTGAGTCTATTTGAGGTTCATTAGTTCCAACCTCAAATGCGTAACATTCCAAAGGGACTGCAACGTGTGCCAATACGACTCACATGCTTTATCCTACTGTTGTTTGAACCACTTATCATTGCGTTAAACGCCCACTCAATAGAGTAATTCAGTCAAAAAACTCTTGTTTCGAGTAATTTCCTTAAGACCACGTTCAAATTCACTATGCCAGACAATCATTTTTTGAACCACGCATGTGGTCTATTATATAAGGGCCCCTTGATTTCCTTATTCAGCAAATACGAGGTTGTCAATTTAAAGATTTACTCGGTACAGACGAAAAGTACAATAAACTTGACCGTGATGGCTGACGTTTTGGCTTCGTCGCCTTCTTCAGAGCCTCAAAGAGTCAATTGATATGCAAAACACTCATCCAAGCACTTTCATAACCACAGCAGAACAGCCTATGTAGCTTATCGTTTTATGGTTTGTGAGATGATATATGGATCAAGAGCTTACAGTCTTGCATGGACGAAGACTGTGTGTGAGGGGCGGGGTCACGGGACCCGTAAGTTAGAAGAACGGTCTGACAAGTGGGCAGAAGTCATGTGTTATGACGAGGCATTCGTCTTTGCGGTTCATCTTGGGGCTTTTGGCGTGGATTCAAAACGCTTCGAGTGTTCTTCGGGTTGAGGACTTTTGTTTCCGGGCGCGAATAGTCACTTTGACCCCAAAATCATCCTTGTTGTGTATCCGTATTTTGTGCGTCCCCAACGGAGTCTTCATGTCATTAATACGCAATCCGCTTAGGTGTTTTTCTACGCGGATATAAAGTGGTCTTCCCGCTTCGCCGATATATTCGTAGCTACACGTTTTACAAGAGATCCGGTAAACTGTACCTGAACTCATGCATTCTCCGTCTTTAGCGTTTGGGCAAATTATGCATTTTTTTGTGGAACGGGGACGATCGTATAGGTGTTTACGAAGAGTCATCGGTGGTACTACGATCACGGCTACCGATTCCTCTAGACCTCCTCTTTTCAAACATCGCTATATAGCTGTACATTTTTCGTCCGAAATGGAGGGTATGATGAACGTGATCTTATTGTCATTGCTACTGCCGTTTAAGCGTTTAACTTTTCCTCGGAACCGATCCTGATGTGCTACACTTTCATAGCCACTGAAGATGACCATTTTACGCGCCAAGTTCAATGATTCTTCCTTCTCCTCTTTCCACGTGCACACGCTAGAGGCTGTGCGGAACATGTTCCTTATGAGTGACCGTTTGGTGTGAGAAGGCTGAGAGTCTTTGTCTCGGCCCACCACTCTACTGCAGATATGTTGACGACTGCTGTGTCATATGCTCAACAAAAGAGAATATGGACAATTTTTGAATTACCCAACACATAATCGCGAAACATAAAGCTCAGCCGAGAAAAATCCGAAAAAATATTGGCTTCCATTTCTCAGTCTTTCAAGTTAACCTTTCCAAAAATGGCTGCACAACAAAATGATATCGAATACTAAGTAATAAAAACATCTTAGTTCATTATCTTTCCTTTTAAACCTTCTCACACTAAACGATCACTTATAAGTAACATGTTCCGCACAGCCTCCGGCGTGCGCACGGTAAGAGAGGAGAAGGAAGAATCATTGAACTTTGCATGCAAATAGCCATCTGCAATGGCTGTGAAAGTGTAGCACATCAGGATCGGTTTCCGAGGAAAAGTTAAACGTTTAAACGGCAGTAGCAATGACAATAAGATCACGTTCATTCTACCCTTCATTTTCAGACGAAAAAAGTACAGCTATATAGCGATGTTAAAAAAGAGCTCTAGAGGAATCGGTAGCCGTGATCGTAGTACCACCGATGACTCTTCCGTAAATACCTATGCGATCGTCTCTGTTCCACAAAAAATTGCATAATTTGGCCCAACTGTAAAGACGGAGAATGCATGAGTTCAGGTACAGTTTACCGGATCTCTTGTAAACTTGTAGCTACGAATATATCGGCGAAACGGGAAAGACCACTTTATATCCGCGTAGAAAAACACCTACGCGGATTGCATATTAAATGACATGAAGACTCCGTTGGGGACGCACAAAATACGGATACACAACAAGGATGATTTCGGGGGTCGAAGTGACTATCCGCGCCCGGAAAACAAAAGTCCTCAGCCCGGAAGAACACTCGAAGCGTTTTGGATCCACGCCAAAAGCCCCAAGATGAACCGCAAGAGACGAATGCCTCGTCATAGCACGGGACGTCTGCCCATAAGTCAGACGTTCTTATAACTTAGGTAACGTGACCCAGCCCCCAAAATAGTCCCTCGTCCAGGCAAGACTGCGAGCGGTTGCTCCACATAACATCTCACAGACATAAAACGAAAAGGTACATAAGCCGTCTGCTGGGGTTATGAAAGGGCCTGGCTATATTTTTCTGAAGAGGCGACAAAGACAAAAAGTCAGCCATCACGGTCAGTTTATTGAACTTTCGTCTGTACCGAAGAATCTTCAAACTGACAGCCTGTAATTGTGAAAAAGAGAATAGGTCCTATGAACAATTCCGAGGTCAATTGATAGTCCGCCATGGGAGTATATAAGGGCCGACTTAAGCGCTATCATATGTTTCAACCTAGACGGTTCATCAGCGGGCGGCACCCTTTTTGTTTTAGCCAATCCTTCGGGGCGTCCAGCCTCTAACTAGAATGGCAACGGCGAACATTTCAACACTGTAAATCCGTGAAATTGTCACTG